>NW_020871499.1:50178-55178 GCF_003789085.1 Penaeus vannamei | reverse complement strand
ATATATTATTTATATTTTTATTTATTTATGTGTGTTGTGTGTGTTGTGTGTTTGGTGTGTTTCATTTATTAATCCGATATTATTTACATATGTGTATATAACGTATTAATATTATATGAATTAAATCTATATGCTATTATCTATGGGTGTAAATATAGTTTCCCATGCTGTATATCTAATATAAATTATATGGGTTTTTGTTCCTAACTATTTTTCATTTCAAGGCTGATATGATCTAATAGCTTTTATGTCTATATGGTTTGTGGTTTTTTTGAACTATCAGTTTGTTAGCTCAGTTTTTCTATCTGTTTATATACCTTTCTCTACAATCTGATCTATCTATCCTATTTATCTTCGTTCTCTATCTCTCTCTCTCGTCTCTCTCTCTCTCTCTCTCTCGTCCATTCTCTCTCTCTCTCTCTCTCTCTCTCTCTATATATTATTAATATAATATATAATATATATTATTTAGATATATATATATATAGATATTATATAAGTCCGGCCCTCCTCGTTTGCGATGCTGCGAAGATTCTTGTAGTGCGGAGTTACTCATTTTACTTTTAGGTAGGTATAGTAGAGAGAAAGCACTATATAGTAGTGTATGCTAATATTAGTCAATATTCGTATTATTTGATACTTAAGGTACAAAGTACTCACCAAGCCGACATGCTCCGTGAGTTTCCGGGACGTATGGCAGCCACAGTCTATATCACACACCATGATCATTTAGAGTCAATGAGTCGTCAAGAATCATAATATATAATATATAATAATATATATATATTATATATATTATTATATGTTATATATATATTATATCATTATATATGATGTAATAATAATATACATTTATATATACATATATATATACTAGTATGTATATATATATAATTAGAATATATGTATAATATACATATACATATTATATATATTATTATATTATATATATTGATATATATATATATTGTATTATATATATTAGGATATATATACTATATATAGTAATACATATATACTTTTAGTATATATATATATATATATATATATATATATATATATATATGATTATGATATACTATATATACTATTATTATATTCATATATATATTATCACATCATATACACTAACATATCATATATCTTTTATACATATAACTTATCTTAGATATATCCTATATTTGTATCTATTCCTTGATATACATATTTATATAAACAGTATTACATACACACGTATACATGCCCTTATATAATATGAATATAATATATATATATATTTTATATTATATATAATATATATATTTATTATATATATATATAATATATATATATATACATACATACATATATATATATTATATATATTATATATATAGTAATAGTATTATAATATCTAATAATGTATATATATTATCTATAATCTATATCTTATATATATATGTATTATATAGTATAATGTATATATATATTATTTATCTATAATATATTATATTATATATATAATATTATATATTTATAAATATATATTATATATATATATACATTATACATACAAATATGAATATTATTTCTTATACATATATTATTTTACATATATCTTATATCATCTACTCTTATAACTACATACATATACACATATATACATATTTAATATATATGGAAATATATAAATATATAAATATATATATTATTTATATATATATATGTCTTATATATATATAAATATATATATAACACACACACACACACACACACAGTCACACACATGCAGCACATCACACACACACAGCACACAACATATATATATATATAGTATTTATTATAATATATATATATAGTATATATGTATATATAAATTATATAATATGAATACTTATTATATATATATATATTATATATATATATATATATAATATAATATATATTAATTTTTTTTTTTTTCTTTTTTTGTATTATTTTATTTATTTATTATACATATGATTATTTATATATATTTATTATATATTATATTATATTATATTAATATATTATATAGAGAGTTATTATATTATATAATATATTTATATAATTTATTTTATTAATGTTTTATTTTTTATTTTAATGTTTATTGTATTATGTATATTTTTACATACATATTTATTAATATATATATATATATATTAATATTTATTATGTATTATTCATATTGTTTGATGTTGTTGTGGTTTAGTTATAATTTATTATATTATTTTAATATATGTTTTTTATTATATGATGGTTAGTGTGTTATTGGTTTAGATTGTTATTTTATATTGTGTGGTGTTGGATCATTTATGGTAGTGTCATTGTTTTGATGTTTGGGGTTAGTTGTTGTGTTTAGTGAGGGGTGTGTTATTGGTTGTGTTTGGTTTATTTATTTGTATGCGTGTGTGTGCTTTAGTGTTTTCTTTCAGCTGCCACACATCACCACTACTACACAACACACTACACTTATTTTTTGTCGTTCATCATCACATATGCATCACATCACACTGAGCATCACTACTACAACACACAACACTATCACATTTTTTTCACATTTCGTTACTTACTGTGTTCCTACACATCTACATTCATCACATTTTCTACACATAGAATTATTATATTACAATATATATTATTATTATTTATTTAATTTTTCATTATATTATTATTATATTATATAATATTAACATATAATATATATATATTATTATATTCAAATTTATTTTATATATATATATATATAATATATATATATAATATTATATAATGTATATTATTATATATATATATACTATATATTATTTATATTATATATATATTATATTATTATATTGAATACATTATATATATTTGTATAATATATCTAACTATTATACATATAATATATATATTATTATATATAGTTTTTTATAATATTTATATTTATAGTATATCATATAATATATATAATGATAGGTATATATATATTATTATATGATTAGTATTGTATGTATATACATATATATACATTATGATTATATGATATTTATTTTACATATATTATATATATAATTTCATATATATATATATATATATATTATATATAGTATAGTTATATTATATATTATATATATTCTATATATATTGCATATATATTATATGTACTATAGTTATTATGTATTTCCATATATATATATATTTAATAATATTTAATTATTACTATTATATATATTATAATATTATATATATTATATTATATATATTAACATATATGACATACATACATATATAATACATACATATATATATAGTATTTATATGTATGTAATATTTATACATATATATATAATTTACAATATAGTATAATTTTATTATATAAGTATAATATTATAATATAGTATATATAATATTATATCAATATATATATTTTATTATTATAATATATATACATATATATATAATGAAGTATATAGCATTAATATATTCATATGTTATTAATATGTATTCTCAATATATATATAATATAATATATAATATATATATAATATATGTTTATATTATATATCTATATTATACATATATTATATATATTATTATATGTTAATATATAGTTATAATTTACATTTTTATATATTGTTATATATTATAATTATTACATTATATAGTATAACATATTTATATATATTTATTATATATTATTTATATATATATTAATAGTAATATATATATTATATATATTTATTGTATTATAAATATTAATATTATTATAACTTTTGTATATACTATTTTTGTTTTAGTATAGTATATATATTTTATATTTTTTTTGTTGCTCTAATTATCATATATATCAGTATATATTATTATTGTATATATTATAATATATTATAGATATTATATATAGTATTTATAATTATACATATATATATAATTAGTATATATAATATATATACATTTATATATATGTATACTAAATACATATATAAACATATATATGTATATTTATATATATTATATATATAAGTTATATTTAAATGTATATATATATATTATATTATTATATATATTTATTTATTATATATTTATATTATCAGTATTTATAATAATTATATATATATAATATAGTATAATATCTATGACTTATATTATATAGTATTATATAGTTATATATATTATTATATTATTATATATATATTTATATATATTATTATACATACATTACATATCATACATACACACTATAGTTACGATTATTGATATTTGATACATATGGGTGAGCCTGCGTGTGTAATGCACGGGATTCCCCAACGTTCTATATATGATTCCTCGATTCCCTAACCATTATCTACCAACCAGACGGACCATCCTCTTTAACTCGATCTGTTGCGAGTACCTGCTCTCTCCTGTAGACCCGAGTCCTCCTGTACAATCGGCTATTGCCTCCCACGAGTCCTGAGCCCTGAGCCATACCCACTAACTGATGCCATACTTTCCACCTGTTAAAAAAAAAAGGTTCGAAGACTCACAAAGGGAGGTATACCCGGTTTTATTCTGTAATATGTACCCGGTTTTATTGTGGAATAAGGGAAATGTGCACTGGAACGTGTTTTACTGTATCTTATAAACATAATAGGTAGTCTAAATAGTGTACACATCCTCTGTAAGTACTATGTATTAATTATAAACCTTTTCCGAGATTATCTTAGTATAGTTTCAAAATGTCTTTTAATGTGATACAGATGGAGAAACCAAAGAAATTACTTAGAAAAGATGATCCTGGTGAAGGTAAGGCAATTTCAAAATAAGAGCAGTATTTTGTATGCATTTTACATAATAAACGTCCGTTGTTTTATATTTCCAGGTTGGCATTAGATGCTTAAGGTGTATTAAAAGACATCGATCAGTCTAAGAATAAAGAAATCATTAATTTCACACACTCGCAAAAAGCATTTTACAAGTGAAAATGAAACACATTATCGTCTAAAAAGGAATAACGAACCCACCAGGGTTCTCTGTCAGAC
>NW_020871499.1:25000-29918 GCF_003789085.1 Penaeus vannamei | reverse complement strand
ATTATATATATTTAGTTATTAATATATATATATATAAAGCCCTCTAGGTCTGAGAGCAGAGCCAGAGGTGAAGAGAGGGCGAGGGAGAGGAAAGCAGGAAAGATAAGGAAAGTACATTTTTCTTTTTCTTGCTCGAGGGGAAGGGTGTTACCTGCAAACCAAGTCTAGGAGGAGCGAGGGGAAAACAGATACGAGAGTTGGGAGGGTTGAGGGGAGGATAGATTGCTGAGATGGCTCTTTGTTTTTTCTTTTTTTTTTTTTTTTTTTTTTTTTTTTGGTTGGTTGTGGGGCAGGGGGGGCGGGTGCGTGTTTCGGTGTAAGCGGATCCAGACACACACACACACACAGACAAAAACGCTTATGTATATTGTTACATACGCATGCACACGCTCACACACACTCGCATACACACATTGCGACAAATAAGCTTAAACACACACACACACAAGTACGCAGACATTGCGACATAAATGCAGGCACATACGTACACACAAAAAAACATACACTCACACACACACACATACACACATAGACACAAACACACACACACACAAACACACACACACACAAATAACAACATCACTCACAAACCGCCAATACCACACACGCATACAAACACAGACACGCACAAACACACACACGTGCTACGGAAGGAAAAAGAAGAGAAAACAGTGAAACGATATTTTTTTTTTACAGTTCTTATTGAAAAAGTTTCTCCCTAAGTCCGTCTCGGTGGGTCAAGAAGCTTAAGAACTTTATTTTTTTTTTAAGCCACTTGAAAATTCAGAGTAGCCCCGAAGAAGAAGAAAAAAAAAATGTAGTCGTAATAGTTACTATGGCGTCGGTTATAACCCTTCTCTGGTCGTTAACTTGTCTACGCTAATTTTCTATTTTTTTTCTCCTTTTCTCTCGATCCTTTTTTTCTTTTTCTCTCTTCTTTTTCGTTTCTCTCTCTCTCCTTCTTTTTTTCTGTTTCTCTCTCTCTTCTTTTTTTTTCTGTTTTCTCTCTCTTTCTTTTTTTTCTTCTCTCTCTCTCTCTTTTTTTTTTTTTCTCTTTCCCTCTCTCTCTCTCTCTCTCTCTCTCTCTCTTCTCTTTCTCCTCTCTTCTCTCTCTCTCTCTCTCCTTCTCCTCCTTCTCCTTTCTCTCTTTCTCTCTCTTTCTTTTTTTCGTTATCTTATATATAAACCGACCTTTTTTTCGTCGCTCTCCACTCTGCAATTTACAAAACACACACGGTGGGCGGTAGCGAAAAGTAACGGAATCCTAAGACCATAAATTAGCACGGGTACGAAACACTGATCCCCCCCCCCTCTCTGCCTTTTCCCCAGATCTCTCTCTCCTTCCCTCTCTTCCCTCTCCCGCGCTCTTCTTCCTCTCTCTCCCTCGTCCCTCTCTTCTCCTTTCTTCTCTCTCTTCCCGCCTCTTTCCTATCTCTCTCTCCTTCTCCTCTTCCTTCCGCTCTTCCTTTCCTCTCTCCTTCTCTCCCTCTCCTCCTTCTCTCCGCCTCTCTTTCCCTCCTTCCCTCGTCTCTCCCACCACCTCTCTCGTCCTCTCTCTCCTCTCTCTCTTCCTTTTTTCCCCGGTCGACCTCTCTACCCCCCCCCTCCTTTTTCTCCTCCTCAACATTTTACTCTCTCTTTATCACGGGGCGGGGGGGTAGTTAGGTGTGGGGAGGGGAATGGGGAGAGAAAGGGAGGGAGAGGGAGGGGAAGGGAGAAGAAAGGGAGGGAGGAGGGGAGGGGAAAAGGGGAGAAGAAAGGGAGGGAGAGGGGAGGGAAAGGGGGAAGGGTGGGGAAGGTGGGGGGAAGGGGAGCCAATAGTGTGCAAAATTCAGGTCCCGATTCTTTCCTGCCTATTTTTTACTGGGCTCGAGAAGCAATGGGTTACGGGAGGGGAAGTGTGGGGGGTTATCTTATTTTTCTCGTCTTTCTTTATGGCACTCTCCGCGCGCGCTCCTCTTCTCTCTCTCTCTCTGTCTCTCTCCGCGCTCTCCCTCTGTCTCTCTCTCCGCTCTCTCTCTCTCTCTCTCTCATTCTCCTCTCCAGCAGCCGTTCTCCTCCTCTTTCTTGCTCCCCCCTCCTCTCTCTTTCCTCTTTTCCTTTCGCTCATGCCGCTCCTCCTCCCACCTTGTTCCTCTCTCTCTCTCTCTCCATCTCACTCTCTCTCTCTTCTTCGAGTCTCTCATCTCTCTCTCTCTCTCTCTCTCTCTCTCTTCTCTCCTCTCTCAGTATATAAAGGATAAAAAGAAGGTGGTGATGATGAGTTACCCATGGTTAGCTATCATTTGAAAAGTCAAGAACATAAAAAAAAATCTCTGTATCTAAATGTCCTTGCTACTTTCTGTTTGAATATTTCTTAATTGTTCCAAGAATTAGTAGACCCGGCCCTTGTGTCTAATTTTCTTTTTTATATTTTTTCCTCTTCGTTATGCGCTAAGGGTACTTCGAGACTGGTAAAAAAAAAGACAAAAAAAAAAAGTCTTCGATAACATGATAAGCTGTACCACTGAAGTCTCACAGTACTTCAAAATTTCCAAAATGTTCAAAGCTTTCTTTTAGTTTCATTTAATTTTTTAACCTTTTTTTCTTAATGACATTTTTCCACATTTTCCATTTGCGTATCATTTCTAAAATTTGGTTATCGTTATCTGAATTTTTTATAGTTCCGTTTTCCTATTTTTTATTATACTTTCGAGAAATTTCCTGCACGTTTATCATTAACAATTATCTTAGGCTCTTATCTACTTTATTGCTTGTTCTTGAAAAATGTTGAAAAATTCATTCATGCTTTTTAGGGCTACAATTCCTAGTCATGTCCAGTGAATTTCGCTCTTAATACCTTGGTTTGCTTAATGGATTGCCCTTATAAAGTCTTGCAAATAGCTTACTTTATCGTTCTGACTTTCTGTAATAAAAAAAAAAAAAGGTATTCTTCTTCCTCAGAAATCCTTTCCGCATTCTTTTGTTTGTTTGTTTGTTTGTTTGTTTGTTTTGTCTTCCACGCTACTTCAGCCCATTGCGGTCGCCGCCGGTGGCATTTCCGTCTTTCTACCATAACACAACTATCACTTCGGAACGTCTGTATTGACTGTCTTCCGACAAATGCTAGATATAGGTTACGATGTAAGAATGCAATATCTTCCACAATACTAAGTACCGATGTGCGTTTGATGACTCTGGTCTTTCGAGAAATGATTCTTCGTCAGCTAAATTACATCTTTCATTGGTTATTTCTTGCGGAGATATATTCTTTCTTCATGAATACCTGGTCCGAAACCATTTTCTTAATTGTATTGTTGATAGCATATGTCTCTTTTCTCTTCGCTATCTTATAATTCTTTCAACCAATAACTTTCTGAGACGTGTCGGTGCCAGACTGCTGCCGGAAGTCGAACACCAGAGGGGGGAATCGACCGGGGATGGCCAAGCCATCATTTACACACTCAACCACTTCACCATCAAGTCTTTTTACCGACACTTCACTCATCACACATGATTACCAACCACCATGCTAACCGCCATATTCTTCCAACCATGCTATATCTTTACCTTTGAACCACTCTCTTCTTTCACCATCCATGAGTGACCGGGGCGGACCTGACACCTCAACGCGAGATCGCAACTGTTCGTCACCTCATCATATTACCTGCACGCTACTTTCACCAATCCTATCCATTATTACTTATCATTCTGTTACATATCAACCTGCCACTCTTCACCACAACATCATATTACGCTTCTCGTGGACATAAACTTCCTCATACGCATCATTATTACCTACCACATCACAGCTCACACTTCACCATCCAATATTACCCATTCACATCTTTGTTCACGCTATCATTATGTTACCACCACATCACCGCCACTTCACCATCATATTACCAGTATACTGTTTTCGTCACCTTAACTTCACACCCATCATACACCCACCACACTACTTTTCACAAACCATCATATCATTTACGTTACTCTTGAGTACGCCTTCACCATCATGATTAACCCTACTTCACCACTTTCACCCATCAACTTCATTACCACTCATTCAGAATGTTTTCACCTTCATTGCTTATTGTGTTGGCATTGGCTAAATTGAGATGTTTTTCTTCAGCATTTTAATTCCTGCCTACTGACGCTGAACCTACTATTTAAAATGGGTCTTTGAGGGGTTCGCAAAGTTTGGTTTGATATTGTTACAATTAAAGACTTTTCCTTAAATGTTAATTATCATCATGGCGATATCATGATCATCATGATCATCACCATCATCACCATCACCATCCTCTTCCTCTCCTCCTCCTCCTCATCATCATTATCAACATCATCATCATCATCGTACTTATACTGCATTGCCCTGGGAATAATAAAAAACAATAATCTGTACACGGTGAGCGCAAAACAATCAATTTTTAAAACAGTAAACAATATTGTTGTCGGTAACAATATTCTTCCTTCCTGTAAACACCTCCAGCTTCATTTCGTAGAAGAAGAAGAAGAAGAAGAAGGAGAATAATAATAATTATAATAATAATAATAAGAAGAAGGAGAAGAAGAAGAAAAAAAAAAGAAAAAGAAGAGAAGAAAAGAAAAGAAGAAGAAGAAGAAGAAGAAAAAGAAAAAGAAGAAAAGAAAAGAAAAAGAAAAGAAGAAGAAAAGAAAAGAAAAAGAAAAAAAAGAAAAAGAAAAAGAAAAGAAAAGAAAAAGAAAAAAGAAAAAAAAAGAAAAAGAAAAAAAAAAAAAGAAAAGAAAAGAAAAAGAAAAAGAAAAGAAGAAGAAGAGAATCTGAAAGAGAAATATACAAAACGAAACAGAATACCCAACTTATAAAAGTAAGAGAGTAATATCAAGTACCTGAGAGAGACTGATGACCTCTTGACGGCAAGAGGTCGCTATAGAGGGTTTGCCGTTATATCGCCCC
>NW_020871499.1:12500-15000 GCF_003789085.1 Penaeus vannamei | reverse complement strand
TTACTGAACATTTTGAACTTACTGAACTGAACATTTTACTGAACATTTCACTGAACATTTTACTGAACATTTCACTGAACATTTTACTGAACATTTTACTGAACATTTTACTGAATATTTTACTGAACATTTACCGAAATTTTACTGAACATTTCACTGATTTTACTGAACATTTACTGAACATTTACCTGAACATTTACAACTGAACATTTTACTGAACATTTTATTGACTGAACATTTCACTTTATACATTTCAGAACATTTAACTTTTGAACATTTCACTGAAATTTCCTAACATTTCACTGAACATTACCTGAAACATTTTTCAGAACTGAACATTTCACTGAACATTTTACAACCATTTCACTGAATATTTCACTGAACATTTCACTGAACATTTTACTGAACATTTACTGAACTTTACCGAACATTTTCCTGAAATATTTCACTAACATTTCACATGAAACATCCACAATATCCAATGCATATTGCCCCCACAAGTCGCCTTTAAAGTTGCCACGCAGATTAGCCAATCTCAGAGTCAGCTTATTGCGTAACTTTACCCTTTGCTCCCCTGTTGTTGGGCGAAGGTCCCCCGGGGGTATACTCTCACTCTTCCACCGTCTTTGTGGTTTTACCTGGACGGGGGTGGAGGGGGGGAGGGGGAGGGGCTGAATTCCTCTGTCGGGTTTGGAATGGTTTCTGGTGTGGGGGTGGTGTTTTATTTTATTTTATTTTGTTTGCTTGTTTTTTTTGTTTGTTTTCTGTTGTAGGATTTTAGTTTTCTTCTGAGGGATCTTTTTTTTTGGGGGGGGGGGATGTTTTTTTCCTTTTTTAAGATAATAAATGATGATCAATATAAATTTTTTTTATATTTTTATTTTTATTATTATTTTTTTTTGCTTGTTTAGATAATACTAACTATCTATATTTATTTGTATTTCATTTTTTGCACTTGTTGGGATTTCTTCTTTTTCATTTCTTTTTTTTAATCGTGTATTTTTGGGTTGCGAGAATGTGTGATATTGAATCATTCACATTCGGCCGTCCCCAGTAAAATTATTTTTGATGTTTGAAGGTCGAGGGAGTCTAGAACCTTTTATATCTAGTCTATCTACTCTTATATATCTATACTACTATATACCACACACATACACACACACACACACACACACACACACACACACACACACACACACACACACACACACACACAGTACATATATATTATATATATATATTTATATATATATATTATATATATATATTATAATATCATATATATATATATATATATATATATTATATATATATATGTATATCATATATGACGCATCAATCATGCATTTCCGAAAAGTGAAAAGTCTCGGCACCGCTTTCTGTTGACACGATCTTCAGTAAATTGTCAATTTTGATATTCGGAGTTCAGGAGTCGGTGCCAATCAGTGCCAAACGGACTCTGGTTCCGATTCCTCCCGATTAAAGCGGAATTAAGAGGACAAAAGGGCGTGGTGTCAGACCGAGGGAGAGATCTGACAGCCGTGGGCGTCTTGTGAATGCTGGAAGTCCTCGCCCGGAGAGCGGGTGGGCGGGCCCGTCTGTGGGCTGCGAGGCTTGGCACCGTCCTTTTGTCTGTCTGTCTCTTCCTCTTTCTTTGGTTCTTTCTTTTATGCAGCTCTTTTTTCTTACTTTCTCTCTGTATGTGTTTGTCTGTCTGTCTCTGCCTCACTCTCTTTCTATAGTTCCTTCTTTTATGCAGCTCTTTTTTCTTATTTTCCATCTTTGTATGTATCTGTCTGTCTGTCTCTGCCTCTCTCTTTAGTTCTTTCTTTTATGCAGCTCTTTTTTTCTTTCTCTCTATCTCTGTGTATATCTGTGTCTCTCTCTCTCTCTCTCTCTTTCTCTCTCTCTCTCTCTCTCTCTTCTCTCTCTCTCTCTCTCTCTCTCTCTCCTCTCTCTCTCTCTCTCTCTCTCTCTTCTCTCTCTCTCTGCTTCCGCTTCGTCTTTGGGCTGTGGGTCATGGCATTATCTTCATCTGTGAATTTTGTCTACTTTCTTTCCACTATTTGTCCCTTTCTATACCTCTTTCTGTAGCTCTTTCTTTTAAATGTCTTTTTTTCTGACTTTCTGAGTGGGCTATCTGTTTGTTTGTTTGTTTCTTCTCTCTTCTCTCTCTCTCTCTCTCTTCCTCTCTCTCTCCCTCTCTCTCTCTCTCTCTCCTCTCCTCTCTCTCTCTCCCCTCTCTCTCTCTCTCTCTGGCCTCTCTTCTCTCTTCTGATCCTCTCTCTGCTTTCTTCTCTCTCTCTCCTTCTCTCTCCTTCCCTCTCATCTCCCTTCCTCATCTCTCTCTCTCTCTCGTGCTCTCTCACTCTCTTCTGCATTTCATCCTCGTCGTTTCGTCCTCTCTCATCTCTGCCTCTCTTCTCTCTCTCTCTCTCTTCGCCTCATCTCGTCTCTGCTTCCTCTCTCATCTCTCGCCTTCTCTGACTTTTGTAACTTC
>NW_020871499.1:5000-7500 GCF_003789085.1 Penaeus vannamei | reverse complement strand
TGATGAGAGGTGGAAGGTGATGATGGTGGTGACAAGGGTTTTGATGATGGTGATCGTGGTGGTGAGAGTGATGAGGGGTGTGACAATGAAGTGATCGTGATGAAGATGCTGATGACTAGGATGGGGGGTGACAGGGGGATGTGTGAAGGTGTAAGGATGGTGGGGATAAGGGTGGTGACAGGTAGTGGTGATGATGCTGGTGATGAAAATGGTGGTGTATGTTGTGGTGATTGATAATGATGGTGATGAAGTGGTAATGAGTTTAGTATATAGGTGGTGACAGGGATGATGACTGAAAATGGTGATGACGGTGGTGTGATAGTACATGGGGTGATAAAGTGGCGATGAAGTAATGGCAGTGGGATGTGATGGAGAAAGTAAAATGATGAAGTTGGCGATGAGACTACATGGTGTGAGATGGATGGTGATAAATTTGGCGAGGATGATGAAGATAGTTTTTAAAGGTGATATGTAATGATGAGTCGTAGCTTGATGTTGAAAAAGGCATGTATTGATGAAGTGTGATGACAGTCGGCTAGTGAAGTTATGGTGGAATAACTGATTACCCGGCCAGATGGTGGTGAAAGTGATGGCAAGTTGGCTGGTGAAGTGATTGGTGCAAGTGGTGCGTGAAGTGGTGTACAAAGTAGGGTGGGAATGGTGAAAGAGAGAGAAGAGACGGAGGAGAGAGGAGAGAGACGAAGGAGGGACGAAGATGAGGATGCCAGAGAGTCGGAGAGAGAGAGAGAGACTGAGAGAGGAGAAGAGCAGGAGAGAGAGAGAGAACCAGAGAGAAGAGAATCATTCTGCTGCTCCACCAACATTTCATCCCTAACCGGCACGTCGCTCATTCTCCGGGCGGCGAGAATATCTTAGTCGAATAGATGATTTATGATTACGTACTTGCTAGGAGTGAGATGAAGAGCGTTATAGAGCAGGAACTCCGTGTTACTGCGCTGTCACGATGAGAAGCCAACCTTTGGTCTTTTTTTTCTGTCCCATCAAGAGATATGAGAGGAACTTTCTGAACGGAGACGATTGTCTACGGAGACGATCAGAGATTGAGTATCTGAGTATCAATTTTATTTTTTCTTAGTCATGTACGAAGAATATTAGAGCGAACCGTGACTTCCGGCTTTCTTCATGGGGTCAGAAGAAACTTGAGAAGTGATCTAGTTTTTTTCTTTCTGTGCAAAGAGAAACTCTGTTCTTGGCTTATTCTACGCGGGCCACGGATTATTGTCTGTATTTTTTTATTTTCCTTTGATATAGAGAAACGTGTTCTGCGCGTTTCTTCGCGTCAGATTTGCTATTTTTGTTCTGTCTACTAGAGAGACTGTTCGGCTTTTCTCGGGGCAGATTTTCTTTTCTATTTCTTCTAGCCTTCTATAGGAAGGAAACTTTTACTGCCCGTTATTCTCGCGTGTCAGATTTGTCCTGTATCTTTTACTGTATAGTAGAGCGAAAGCTGTTCTGGCTTTCTTTCGGTGGCCAGATTTAGTCTGTATTCTTTTCTTCTGTGTTATAGAGGAACTTGCTTCTGAGCTTTCTCGGGTCAGACTTTTTGCATTATCCTTTCTGTGATATAGAGATACTAGTTCTTGCTTTCTACGAGTCAGATTTGTCTTTTTTCTGTTTGATAGAGGAACTGCTCTGGCTTTCTCGAGTCTCAGATTTGCATTTTTTCTTTCTGTTATCGTATAGAGGAAACTGTTCTGCTTCCTCCTCGCGGGCAGAGTTGTCTTTCTTTATCTTACTGTTGTACTAGAGGGAACTGTTGCTGCGGCTTCCTCGGGGGCAGATTTGTGTCGCTTTTTTTCGTGTTCTGTTATAGAGAGCGAACTGTTTCTGAGCTGTCCTCCTCCCGTTGATCGGGCAGATGTTGGTCTTTTATTTTTTCTTTCTGTATATAGAGGAACTGCTTCTGCGCTTTTTTATCGAAGTCAATTGTCTCTTTTTTTCTGTGACTAGTAGAAGAACATATGTTCTGCGGAGCTTTCTCGCGGCAGCAAGTGAGAGACAGTCTCCTTATTAAATTTGGTAACGTATGAGATGTTTAAGAAAGATCGCTAATAGAATTGTTGAGAATGAGAATGATTTGACGAGAGAGATGAGACGAGCAGAGAGAGATTCTATGAGTACGGGGAGGTAATTGTAGATGTTTTGCATTCTCTGCGGTGTCACTTGCGGCAGAATAGATGTATCCAATCAGAGACGCTAAGGTCTAGGCTCCTTTAGGCCACTCTTGAGGTGCTTATTGCGACTAAGAACAGAGAAGAGGTCAGACGGAACAAAGTCTGTCGTACAATCATTTTTCTTCGTCTGGACCCTGGTGAGCTAGAAGGAAAGGATGTAGAAGAGAACGAGAAGGCGAAGCAGACAATGAGTACGAGAGACAGTAGAGAGAGAGATTCGGACAAGAAGAGACGAGGGAGGGGAAGGAGGGAGGACAAAGAATGGTACAGGAAGGAAGCGAAGGCGAGGGTGACAGGGATGGTCT
>NW_020871498.1:80000-85000 GCF_003789085.1 Penaeus vannamei | reverse complement strand
ACGTAAAATACATGTAAATAAAGCCAGCATAAAACATAAGTAAAATAAAAGCGTAGAAATCAGGCTGGCTGGGGGAAGTGGTCCGCTGTGCTCGACTCGCCCTGTGGATTACGGAGGATGCTGGGTAGGATAGGGGTAGGATGGGGGCAGGAGTGGATAGGGTTAAAGGTAGAAGATAGGACAAACAGGAGAAAGGGAGTGGGGAAGGGAAGAATGAGCGCAGAAGTAGAGGAAAGCGAAAAAGCGAAGGAACAGGAAGAGGGTGCGAATAAGAGGGGAAATGCGGCAGGATACAGGATACGATAGAGATAGGATGGAGGTAGTATAGGTTAGAGATAAAGATAAGAAGTAGAACAAGCAGAGGAAGAGTAAAAGAGGGAGAAACTAGCACAGAAGTAGAGGGGAGTATAAAAAGCGAGGGGACAAGGAAAGGGTGCGAATAAGGAGAGGGATATGAGGATAGAGGAAAAAAAGGGGGGGGGGAGGATAGGTGATGGGTAAGGTCTGTGGGGGGGGGGAGGAGGTTGAAAACCTCACAGAAGCTACCACAGAACCACCACAAGGAAATTTGCTCTCTATTTCCCAAATTCCACGCAGCATAACCAAGGTCTGCTCATCTGAAATGAATCCCGTGTTGGTCCTGCATTTTCGGCAATTAGATTATTAGTGCAGTCGGGAGAATCTTCAGCTTAAGGGTAAATGCCCCGTTATATGCCGTTGTTAAACATTGGCATCACCAGTTCAGCTGTGGTTGGAAATCTGTGGAAACAGCTCCTATCCCAGGGTAACCCCATTTGTTATTTATGAGGATACCTTATGACTGTTCGTCAACTATATCAAGATGTCAAGGTAAGTGTTGGGCCTGTGGACAAAATCATTCGTGACTATCTGCATATGCAAAAGTTTTAATTTCATGGTTACTTACACCTTCATAAAAGCAGGAGTAATTCGTTCCAAAGCTAATTTAGCCATATGTCTAGAAAACCAGGATCTAAAAGCTAAGGTCCAGTAAAAAAATGGAAGCACTTTGACTAATCATCCCTCAGTTGAAGGGGTCATGCTCAAAGTCTTTTGGGACTAGCACAGTGTAGTTATAATGGATTTCTTGGCAAAAGGTACTACAGTTAGAGGAGCTTGCTATGCTTCACTTCTACAGAAATTGCAAGAGGATATCAAATCCAAGAGGGGTGGAAAGTTGACCAAAGGTGTCTGCCTCCTACAAGACATCATCCCTTTTCATTGACTATGTTATCAATGTAATGTGTCCGTGGACAAACTGCAACTGGCAATATATGTATGGCAAAGCTGCTATTCCTTTAGACAGAAGTCAGTTGTACTATAGCCACTGTACGAGATGCATGTATGTCAGTGCAGACCCTTGGGTATTGTGATCTCTTCTGTCAATATTTCACCAGAGGATTTCCACGTTTTTCACGTTTCTCTATCTACATCTGATAGACATTCTGTGGATACCCACATCCACATGGCGCAATGAGTTTCTGTGAAAAGACAGTCAAGAGATTAACCGGCAGTGTGACCCAACAATGCAGTTTCATCCTGATCAGTGGCTGCCCTGATATGACTAATATGACCCGAGTGACTTTTGCTGTGTTATTGCGGAGCACGGAATTCTCGTGTTGCTATTTGATTCCCCCACATTTTATGGTCATTATAGCCAGTGTTATGCTCTACACCACCCCACATCCTGTGTGAAACTGCACTGACGTTCTCACCGCACCACACACATAGAAAGAGAAGGCTCCACCTACTAAAGACGTTGAGCTCCAGGATTTTCCAATACTGTGCTCATTAGTTTTGAGGTCGCTGCACACGCCAGCAGGGCGCCACAAGTTTAAATGTCCAAACCAAAACACTTGAAGAATTCTGGACATTTAACCCAGTACATTTATCAAAATTCCAAGGACAAAAGCAGCATCTACACAAGAGTAAGTCATGCCGTTTCCTTCATTGATGTTGCCATCAGAATCACAGTCAGTTATTATGTCCATGGATATGTCGCAAATGATGGAAATATGGTGGCAAGAGGTAGAAGAGAGGAAAAAGGCGAAAAACAACGTTGACAAGAGGAACACAGACGTAGAAGAGAAGAGGTGCAAGGAAGGAGTGCTGAAGAACAACGGTTTTTACACCTGTTTGCTATCCTCACCACGTCTCCGACTCCCAAGCAGGCTGAGGGACTACAGTCTGCTGTCGCCATGAACCTTCCGGCTTCGGTACCTTCTTCAGGTACTCTAGCACTGAAGGCTTCAGCCCAACCTCCTCCACCCCTTGCCCAGAAAATTGCGTTGCGGTCGTGCGAAGAATGGAGACAGCTCTGGGATAATTATGCTGTCATGATTGACCTTCATGGTGTGCATCAGCATAAACAGCTGATACAGGTGTGTTTGTACTTATCTGCTGACACAAGATGAACGATAAGAACAGTTTTGGCATGTCTAACTTCAGACCTGCTTCTGGAGGAAGTCCTCCAGCAAATCCGTGACTTTGTACGAGACCAAAGGAATGAGGCATTAGGACATCTCGCCTTTAACCAGTGCAGACAGGCCCATGCTGAGAAATTCGTCAATTTTTACGTGCGTCTGAAGCAAATAACAGATTATATGGACTTGTGTAAAGGACCTAAAAATGCTTGCATAGAGACCCAAATCAAGCATACAATCTAGATAGGTGTTCAGGACGAAGAGATAAAAGAATATCTATAGCTAAAGTGTGATGCAACCTTTGATGAAGTGATAACTGAGTGTAGGTCTTGTGAAGTTGCTGAGTCTACCACATACGAAGCATATTCATTGCAACCAACTACATTTGCAGAGTCCGCTTATAGGCAGAAAAAAATGCGAGCTGCCAGGGGTAACAGTGCTCCCATGTTGGCCCTGCTACTCCGGAAGATTGTTCGTGCAGTTAGGAGAATTTTCAGCATATGTTGACTGTATACCTGAAAAGAGATCTGACACGACAGTGATGGGCGTTGACTTCATAGAGTCTGTAGGACTAACCGCAGAAGACGTAGACACCTCTACATCACTTCTTACGGTTGTTCCCACTTTTGACGTGGACCCATGGGCTTTGCGGCCACAGATGATGAACCAACTGACCGAAAATTCACCTCTACTATTGCCAAGTCTGCAGATGAGTCCCAAGTGTACTTTCATATGGACACCAGATAATGATGCAGCATTCAGTTGTGTAAAGAAGGCCCTACCTCAACCGCCTGTCCTTGCCCATTTTGATCCAGAGGTTAAGACCTTACTCCAAATGGATGTTTCCTGTCTGTTTGTTGTAGGTTATGCTCTGCTGCAAGAACATAAGCCTGAAAAATGGCGATTAGTGCAATGTGGTTCCCAGTTTCTAGCAGACGTGGAGAAGAGATATGCCACAATTGAGTAGTATGGGCTATGATAAAGTGCAAGGATTACCTGCATGGTTTGCCCCACTACACCCTCATGACAGACCATAATGATTATACTCAACTCATTTACATTGGATGCCGTATATAATCCTCGACTCGAGCATCTAAAGGAGATCACAAGCTCCATCTTCACAGCAACGTAGCTTAAAGGTAAAGAACTGTCAATCCTAGATGCTCTTTCCAGTGCTCCAGTGGACTCGCCATCCCCCGATGCCACTCCTAGTGATGAGACATGTCTCTGTGTCTGAAGTATAGTCACTCAGCGTGTGGCCGCACTGAGTGCAGTGTCAGGAACAATGTAGACAAGTGACTTGGTGCTTGATAAGATGTATGCAGCAGTTCATGATGATTCAGTGTACATCAAACTCCTCGATAGTCTTCCATAGTTTCCCAGCCAACTGCGATGAACTGGACCGTGATCTGCTCCCTTACTGGAAGCTACATAACAATGTGTACCATGATTAGGAGCTCATCCTTTTTGAACCCCATCTTGCAGTTCCTTCTACCCTTTGTCGAGAAGTGTTGGCCTGTGATAGCATGCTGTGGCTCTGACACTACAGCTCCAGCCACTATCAGCTTCATTAAGAGGTTCTTCCGTGACCTAGGAATTCCTGATCAGCTGCGCCGATCAAAATTTTATTTTATTGTGTTCATGTGTTGTTCATTATGATACATCCTCTCTCCTTTGACCTGCAAAGTAATGGGCATACAGAAGCTACAGTGAAAGCAGTGCACATCTTAATATGAAATGTGCCCCTCCTGGTGTCCTGAATGAGATTTTTTTGTCCATGGATTATAATACCACGACAGAATGACCCTTCACCTGCACAAGTTTTGTTTGACCACCCTCTACGTTCTTGTGTTTCAGCCCATAGAATGGCAAGCAAAGACAGAGGAGTGTGATCGCCGCTCAGCTATAACGATACAAACTGCAAAGGCCTTGTATGACTCAAATACCAGATCATTACAGCAACTGCAGATTGGATCACACGCCCGGGTACAAGACCTTGTCAACAAGCGATGGAATAGAATAACTGTAGTCATGGGACATGGCCGAATCTGCGGCTACCTTCTTCAGACGCCTTCAGAACGAGTACTTTAGAAACATCGTCGGTTCCTTTGGGTTGTGCCCTCTCCGCCGCTTGCATTGTGAAGGGCAAGCGCTCTGGGGATGATGTCCCTAGCCACCCAGCCCGAGATTCTCCCTGCCCACGTAGACGTTGTCAACCCAAAAGTTATGACCCTAAGCAACGTTCTCAATGTATATCATGCGACTGATGTATGTTAGTATACAGACCCTTGTATATCATGACCTCTCCTGTCAATATATCACGTATCAATATATAAACACACACGCATATATATATATATATATATATATATATATATATATATATATATATATATATATATATATATATATATATATATATATATATATATATATATATATATATATATATATATGTATGTATGTATATATACATATTTATATGTATATACTTATATATATATACTTATCTATCTATCTATTTATCTATCTATCTATCTATCTATCTATCTATCTATC
>NW_020871498.1:7500-22500 GCF_003789085.1 Penaeus vannamei | reverse complement strand
TAATATTATAATATATATTAATATAAATATATATATATTATATATATAGTAATATTAATTAATATTAATATATATTATTAATATTATATATACTAACACCTCAATATTAACATATAATATATATATATATGTGGATGTGTGTCAGTAGTTTATATTATAAATTATATATGTGTATGTGATGTTAGTGATTGATTGTAGTTAGCTAGTGCTATATTTATAAGTTATATATGTGTGTGTATACGTACTCACTGTCAACCGATACTGTGACAAATACATGTGTGTGTGTGTGTGATGACACAAGAAATAACTACAGCTCCCTGTTATATTTGATGTGTTAGGATGTGTCTTCGTCGTGGATCACATATGTAGTCGTGCTGCTGATGTGTTGATGTGTGTATGTGATGTGTGATGTGACATAAATGTGGTGTGTATTCTCAACAATACATTTACATACATTTATTTACTAATTAATTATCCAGTAACTAATACATATAATACACTTTCATTATCGTATATCAATAGCTTTAGTTGTTGATGTATTATTATTTTATGAGTGTTTAGATAGTTGAGTAGCCTGTATAATATAATTATTTATTTGTGTTGTGTGTGAAATGTGTGTGCTTTGCTGTTTGTGACGTGTACTACTTGTGGTCGGTTGATATATAGATATTGACCGTATAGTCGGTGCAGTGCTGTCATGTGTGTGTGTCATCGTGCTATGTTTATGCTGATAGGGCTGTAGGGTGATGTCGTTGTGTGCTTGATTGTAGTTGCTGTGTGTGGTTGTTGTGTTGTATGTGTGACAGTCGAGTATGCTGTGATAGTATATGATGAGATGTATGTTATGTTGTTTCGTTTAATTATGATTGTAAATTTCATGCAAGGGAGTATAAGCAGACGATGTTGTGTATTATGTACTGGTTTTAGAACTATGTGTTATGATGTTAAATGTAATAGTCATTTGGAGAGCTACGGCGATGTTCCTGTAGTGTCTCTCTTTAGATTGATAATCCATTAGTGTGTGTATGTTTGAAATGTTGTATCTACTGTGCATGTATGTGGAACAATTTGTGTGGTAGTAATATATATACATATATATTAACTATATATAATATAATCACTAGGTATATATTTGAATAATATTATATATATATAATGGTAGTGTTGTGTGCTGATGTAAATCCTGTCTTTAGGTCAATAATCCGTTCATTCTGTAAAAGAGCCGAGACTCTCCTCCCCCAATCTTATGCGTGATTAACCCAATCAGAAAATCGTAGTGGAGTCATACGTGCTCACAAATGATGTTCAGTATGTTACCCATCTCTCTATTATCTGCCGGAAGTGCGTGTGTCGGGGCGGGCATACTAAGTACTGATGACGACGTTTCAATGATGTGTGTGTGAGGTGTGATTGTATATGATTTATGTTTATATGTAGTTGTCATAAATATATATATATAGTATTATAAGATGTATAACTAATTATGAATACCTATACTATATATACAACATATCCCTAAATATAAATAGTACCCTATGTAGTTATAATACTTATTTAGGTAGCTATACCTATACTGACACAGTATACTACTTACTATATATATTATGACTATTATATTCATATTCATATAAACACATTCCGCGCCCGTACACCTATATATAATATAGAGTGATATATATATTTATATGCCTTATAATTATATGTACTATTGAATATAACATATAATATATATATATAATATTAATACTATATATAAGGTGTCCTGTGCGTGGTGTCGATGGCGTTCAAAGTGCCCCATGGGATTAACAATGCCCGCTGCCGTAGACACCCATCCTATCCATGGCAGATCTATCATTAAGGCTCAAAGAATGCACAGTGCATACATATGCAAAACCCGGCTCCCGCCCTCCCTTGCCTCTCGCTATGTACTGTGTTTCGTAGGGTATATAACTAGTTTATTCTTGATCTGCAGTAATAATGTATAGATGAATTCATACATAGATCCTACTTACATATGATAACAATATGTTATTACCCATATTAACTAAATATAATACCATATACACATGTATAATATAAACTATAATATTATATATAATATTTAATATTATAAATTATATAATATATTATGATATCATATATAATATATTTATAATAGAATTAATATTAATAATATACATTAATAATATAGTATTAATAATATTAATTATAAATTAAAATACAAGGATAAGTAAATATATTAATATATGTTAATACATTATACTATTTTACAAATATATAAATACCAATAAACAAAAGCAATATATACCATAGGTGTTAAATTTGCTAATGGTCATCTCCAGCTCTGATAAAATGATTATAAGGCTAGTATGCTAATACTGAAACCTATGGCGCTGGAAATATGCTATATGCGGATATTGCTATGCTGTTCACTGTTAGTGGCTTGACAAAACATTTTTGGTAAACAGTCATATTAATATAGATGGTTACCTAATCCTTCATATAACCTGTTGATGGAGTGAGTCTCGGTCATTATATTCATTCTCATGATAAGGTAGGCTGATCACGAATATGCTCGATTATCAGCACGACCAACTCCACCTGTCTAAATAATCGAAGCATTACACAAACAGCCTCAAGAGTGATATATATAATTGATTATCAGGTACTAAATGGAATTTCTTAGTACTATTAAACTCGAGTTCATCCTTCGAAGCCAGAATGCGTACATTATAGACTAGACACATTTCTATACTTACTATAATGAGTCAATCATAAGAGGCTCAGATGAGTGAGTCAGAGTCTCAGTGAATGTCCTACTACCGTTGGGTATATCTAGCATTAAATATATGAAGACCAAATAATCACTTATGACGCACTTCAGCACTTTAGTAGAGCATCACGTCGTTTGAGTAATGTATCGAAGTATCAGTGGGTTGCGCTTGCATGTCCCACTAACCATCGATCAATCTTAGAAGGCGTTCGCTATACAGATGCCATTCGCGGAATCACTTCGGGAGAGATCAACTGAGATTATAACTGAGTAGTAATAATTCAAACTAAAGGAAATTTAATCGAAAACTTGATAATAGAACAAAACTTATAATATTATTCAAACTATAGGTCTAACCTAAGAAAGTGCTATGTTAAAAGTGTGGTAGGGTTAATAGTACCTAAGTCGACGAATAACCAAGGCTAAATAAGAGCTATGTATTCTTGCCACCAACACCTTCAACAACTTAAACTAATATGAGATAACTGAGTATATATATACTAGTAGAGTTACTTAAGGCTAGAGATGAACTACTTTCAAAGATATTGTACTGGTAGACAACACTAGTGATTCAATTATATTAAACCACTATTAATATATTATATAATGTATACAATATAATTATATATATAGAAGCGTAATATATTTAAAGGTTTAAACTAAGAACCTTAGACTTTGACCATATGATGTTTGCAGATTCGAATATCATGATGATCTTTTTGTGAAATACCGTTATGTGGTGGTACCTCGATGAGCATTATGTAAATGATATGCAGAAGCCCTGGTACCAGGTTCTAAAGCAGTTACTCCTGCGGACAAGACCAAGCTATCCAGGACTTGGGGACCTTTCATAGATAGTATGTATTGATTGAGTAACCATGTTTACATGAGTCAGTGTATATGCTTGCCGGTCTTATAATATATAATAGAGGATCATATGAAGTCACCAGTAAACAGTTACTCACCAATTTACATACCTTTGAGTTAGTGCGAGTTTCATAACTCTGGCTGTCAGGACAGGAAAGTTCAAGCAAGGACTGAATTCTTGGGTAATCCTGGACAGCAGGGCGGTTTCAATAGAACATCTCTCAGACTAAGAGTTATTTATTGGAGATGGCTAATATATAGTATTAACAATAATGGTTAAACCTTAGTTGACCAGAAAGGTATCCAAAGAACTACAGGGCTTTGTTAGGGCCCTAGCGTATAATGCATCATCAACATTAGCATCTATATTATAATTAGATTAGTGATAACACTTAGGAAATATAAATTCCAGATTGCAAACTTGGCACATGTCTCGATCTTTAAGCATGTCACTTTATTGTTAATAGGTTACCCTTGCGCCTTACCCGGAAATCCATGGAAACTATACATCCCGTACATGTTGCAAGCTAGCGGGTACCACAACACCCGTAGACTACCCAAATAACCCAATGAGACCCTGCACCGTGATACGGCACACAGGCTACCTTAAGTTCCTAACCACACACCATGAACCCCTATCACCACCACCACACCCACCATCCCATCCAAACATTACATTGAGACTGAACAAATACTGAGGATCAGCACTATACTCATGAGCTATTAATGGTACTAACTCTGGCTGCACTTTCTTAACTATAGTCTAGCATCCTCTAAGCTCATTTCACGTGATGTCTCTTCTCTATAGTAGACATATAACACCTGGGTGGAGAATGCCTAAGTGCGTATACCTATGTAATTACCCAGGTTCCTGTGAAAATCGTGCGCTTTTGAGGCAGATCTAGTCAATAGGAATAGCAAACCATAGTTCGTGAGATAAAGATGAACTCGAGCTAGATCGTAGTCCGAGTACCCACCTACCATAGGCGCATAGTCTTTCCATGCAGGGATCTCAAAATAGTTGAAGCAGAAGGTGTGTACGCTGAGGCTATGCGCCTCCTCTAATCTGGCAGTTTAAACTCCGTATAGATGTGTGAATAGATGATAGATATATACATCAATTAATGCATATAATATATTAAAGTACAATATATTGTAATTATAATATATTAAGTAATATACACAACACACTATAATACAATTTATTATATTAATATATATATATTATATAAATAATATATTAAATATAACTATATAATATATATTATATATATATATATATAATTATCTATTAGTATATATAACTTTCGCATTTTAGGCATCTAATCATTGCATGACGCGTAAGCTCTTAAGTAAGAAACGTCTATAAATCAGCGAATCCCCCGAGCTAGCCGTCCATCCTCCGGAACACTCAGCACGTAGGCTTGTGCATACAACCTTCGCCTCCTCTTTACGCTAAGTCCGATA
Organism: Penaeus vannamei; assembly: GCF_003789085.1. Classification (NCBI taxonomy): domain Eukaryota; kingdom Metazoa; phylum Arthropoda; class Malacostraca; order Decapoda; family Penaeidae; genus Penaeus; species Penaeus vannamei. Next base: position 17,393 of record NW_020871498.1, on the reverse strand, counting down.
CCATAGCCTAAAATGCCATTTATCAATGTACTGTCTACGTGCAGGAACGACTTGGCGTCACGAACATTTCTTAGTCGAAGCCATTATAAAAGTCCTATGCAAGGTGTAAAGGTGAGATAGCGGTGCAACAGCGTATGCCGTGAATACGTGATATGGATGCAAATTATAATATACCTACTACAACATACCTTTATAGGAACACGGAGATGAGGCCAGATATCGTACATGCTTAGACATCCATGAAATAAGAGTGTTGAGAGTCCTGCTGGAAAGATTCATCGTATGCGTGCCACTAATATCCGTTCCTAAATAACGATAATAATTGAGAATGATGAGGAAGTATATGATGCGTGCATAGTTGTAGTTATAAATATATTCATATAAATATAGTCATTAATAATAATGTATTAGGATGTCAGTAGTAGGTTGAGGTAGTAGGGATTTAATTATTCTAGTATTATATTATAATATAATTAATTTTTGGTGAAGTATTAATATTATTTATATTAACTATCAACATTTATATATGTTATGAAAATTAAAAATACATAAACTACCCACAGTTTATATATAGGAACAGTTAGTAAGACAGTACATCAACTGATAGATCCAGATCTAATACATATATATAAGAGTGAAATAATAGTATAAAATTTATAGTAGTATATGTATATAATTATATTTGTAATTAATATAATTATAAATACATATACACATAATATATATAATAATACTATAATATATAATGTTAATATATTATATTATATCAACACACAACACACTAATATACTATAATATATAAGTATACTATATTGTATTATTAATATATATTATTATATTATATTATATATACTAATTTATACACACACACACACTATCACACGCACACAACACATCAACACACTACCACACACCCATCAATACACTATTAAACACACTAACATTACTACAGATCAAACATACAAACTACCACTACATATTAATTAAATTAAAATATATATATTATAATATAGTGATACCATTAATAATACTCTTTATATTAATTAATATATATAGATGTTAATATTATTAATAATAATATACTACATTACAACTTATTGTGATATTGTGAATTGTGATGTACTATATATATTACACTAATAATATATTAAGTATAACATACATTATAGTGCCTTATACATATAGTATAATAAGTAAATTATCATAATATATATATTATCATACACACACACTGTGGTGAACTGATATATATATATATTATATAATATATATACATTAATTTATTAAATTTTAAATAATATTAGTTATATCATGATATTAGTGTAGTTATTATAATAATAATTAAAATTATATATTATATCTCAAATATTAAATCATATTAATATATATAGTAACCATATACTAAAATTAATAAATATATTAAATAATATAATAGATATAATATATATATTAAATATGTGATGATATATATATATAAATTAATATATACAATATATAATATATATATATATAATATACATATAATATAACATTGACGCGTTATAATATACATAACATATATATACTGATAAATATAATATTATATATATTAATATTATGTGGTATATTGATTATATGTATTATATATAATAACGATATTGATATATATACTCATATATACGATTAATTGATATACTAAATATAGATATATATATTAATATATATTAATATATTATATATAATATATGTAGTAATTATATATATATTATGTTATTAATATATATTAATTTATTAAGTAATATCAAATATGTATTAATAATTAATTAATGAGATATCATTAATATATTATATATATATTTAGTTAATAATATATATTTAATAATTATATAATATATATATAATACTATACACACAGTACTAATCACAATCAACATACTATTATAAGTCCATCTAACCTAGCGACACACACAAACACAACTACCACATACATACACACATAATAAAATACACTATATATTAATAATATACAATATAAGGTACTAATATATTAATATTAAATATATACTATAATATATATATATATAATATATACTATAATAGCGTATATAAATATATATATGTAATATACTATATATTAGATATATATATATATATAATTATATATATATTATAATATATCTATATTAAATAATAATTATTATTATAAATATATTATAATAATACTATATATATATACACTATATATTTAATTAAATGAGATTCATATATATATGTGTATGTTGATCGGAGTGTGTTATGTAGTGTAGTGTATGTAGATAATATAAGTACATTATGTATGTGTTAGTGTGTGTGATTAGTGTGTGTGTGTGTGATGTGTGTGTAATTAATATATTTATATATTAATATATAATATATATTAATATTAATCATAATAGTTAATATATATTATTATTATATATTGATGTGAGTGTGTAGTGTATGATGTGTATGTGTGTGATTAGTGTGAGGGATGTTGTTGTGCGTAGTGTTGTTTATTATATGCATAATGGGTATTGTAGTGTGTTGTAATATTGTGGGTGTGTGGTGTGTGTTATGTGTGATGTTGTGAGTTGTGTAGTGCGTGTGTGTTTCTTGTATGATAATTATGAGTGAGTTGTTGTATATAGTATGATTTATATATAATTATAATTGTGTCTATTGATCGTTAATGGCCAACTATATGTATTAATATAAATATATATGCAGTTGTGCGGTGTCTGAGTGTGTTGCAATGTAATGTTATGTAATGATTGGATTGATATATAATTAACTATATGTAATTATATAATGTTGTCAAGCGGGTAGATCAGTAGCAGAACAGACCATGTGACACTCAGGTCAATGTAGTTACATGTAGAATGAGAAATCTGAGATATTTTCTCGAATGATCCCTTTTTCAAAATCATTTGGTGTATTATAATACCCACCGATTAATCGTGATATAAAGTATCGTGCCGTGCGAGTGATCTCAGACAAATGATGGTAGATAAGGAAGATTCATGTAAGACGTAGCCAATTAGATAAGTGTACTATTATCTTAAGCAGGTGAGTCATACTATTGTCGTAATGTTTCTCCGGCTCGAGCCAACCACCTTATGGAAATGACCTCTCTCTGCTCAGAACATCTATTTTATCTAGCTGTATGAGGAGAGAAGGAGCGAGTCCACCGACTCCCTCTATGGCTGTTTGTTTCTCATGTACTCTGCTATACATCGGTACTCATATCTAGCTTCTCATATTTCTGTGCTTCTGTCTGCGCGTTGTCTTTTTTATTTATCCGCAAAATCTATCTTAGTATTCATAACCATCATATCATACTCTATAAGAAGCGCTCATATCTATTCGCTCAACACCTGAACCATGCATCCCGTCATATCCGTATGATCCTAGCCATTCTTTGTCTATCATCGTCTCATTCGACCGAACGATATCACCTGTCCTTCACGCCTACTATGAAATCTTCCTCTCTTACCTATCTATCTATCTAACTTTCAACTAAACCCTATTCTAGTCTAATCTGGAACATCCAATTTACATATACTGTGCGTAGATTTAATCTTCCCTATAGTTTATCTTGTAAACCCTTCCTCTTCACTTTAACTGAATAATAAACATCTGATTATACCACTTCTAACTTATCCCCATCACTCAGCACATCACTATACCATCACCACAAAGCCCAAATTTATATCATGCGAATCCTAAATTACTGAATAGACATGAAGAATACAATCCTAACACACCCTAAGCACTTAACATAAACAAAGAAACCACACACACACACCACAATACAAGTAACTTATATATATTGTACAGCTATATATATTCTATATATACACAATATACTATAGTTATATATATATCAGTATATATATACTTATATATATGATGCGTGTGTGACGTAGTGCTGTGATGATTAATAACTGATAATTGATATAATTACTATATATATATAATATATATATATAAGAATATTATATATATATATATATATATAGGTATAGGTGTGTGTGTGTGTGTGTGTTCGGCTGTGTGTGTGTTCGCTGTGATGTGTGTGTATGTTTCGTATACTGTATTTATACTAAAATATTAGTATATAGCTATATATATATCCGCCTCATTATAATATTATAATAATATATATATATAGTGCAATATACTGTATATATTATATAACCTAATATATATATATATATGTTGATGGGTATAATACAATATGAGTACATATATAGTCTATGACGTACTATATATATATAAATAATATATATATATATATATTCCTATATATATATAATTGAGTATGTAAGAGTAATATAAGTATATCATTATAATATTGTATAATAATAGAAAGTATAGAGGTAATGTGATATATATATGTATATACTATGTCAGTATGGTATATATAGTATATATAGAATTAGTATATATTAAATATAATCCTGATATATAGTATTAATATTATGATTATAGAAATAAAATAAGTAAGTATTAGCCTACATTATTCATTATGTATAATATATTAATTTACCTATATATATATATTTGATTGTATATGTGTGTGTATTATGTGTTAATACACAATATTATTTCAAGATTCTGTCTATCTAGTGTAAAAAATGTCCCCAAGCGCAGTACGTATGCATGTTTTCTATTGTCCATGGATGTGCCAAGCTGTCTGTTTTTCAGCGCGTAGTTAATGGTCCATTTGATATACCCTGTCGCCGGTTGTTCTGTGAATTGGGCGGTCTGTACACACCGCGAGCCCCTATATTAAGTGTCCGTCGCGTACTAAACATATGACACTATCCTCCACGTCGCCACCCCTCGCCCGCGCGCCCGGTCAAGAATGTGGGACAACTATTGTGTGAGCAGAATTCTTTCGTGTTAATCCGATTAACTGGGGCGAGGATCCGGCTTACCAAAACGATTTTTTATAAGGATATGGATTTTATACGGAGAATATATGCATGTCCATACATGCATACGTTCAAACACATACACACACATACAAACATGGCACGTACATACATACAGTACATTACACATACACACGCAAACATACGATATACTAGCATTCCCGTCCAATTACCCTCATGTATTATTATTGGTAACACTAGCTTATTACATAGTCGATCCATTACCTATGCATATGCTAGGCTTGCAAGGACACTAATCATACACCATATCCTAACTGCAGTCGTAGCTTAGCCACACAGAAGATCCGCACGTTATCCACAACACTATGCTATACAGCATCTATGTCCACAACCACACATCATACACAACAACTATCATCATTACAGCAACAACAATTTAATCTCAGCCTACACAACTTCAGACCCATCATACACATACGCTACGCTAGACCTATTTACAGCACCTCACTCCATCACCACATACCTACTCACCCACACACCAACACACACACACACAACACACAACACCACAAACCACACACCAAAACACCACAACACACCATAACACCAATACACACACACACAAACACTACAACACATCCAACACACACACTAACACATCACACACAACACACATCACACACACTATCAACCACACACACCACACACACACACTACAACACACACAAACACACTACACACATCAACATACACTACAACACACACACACACACAACGTACACATCACACACACCACACACATCAACACAAAACAATCAGTATATTTAAATATTATAATTACATAATATATTATGATAACTATTTATATAATATATATATATTGTTATATATTATCTACTAATTTATATTAATATATATATCAGTATATAATTGTACTGTTATATATAATAACTAGTGTATAAAATATATAACATAAACAACACACCATAACCACATCAAATTATACACACACAGCACACACCATAATACCATAATCACACATACTACTAACACACAGCACACTAACACCACGTATATCACACATAATACTATAGCTAACAACTAACTCACAGCCGTAACAATACATACATAGCCATCCATATATATATAATATATTATATATTATATATAATATTATTAAATATATATATTAATACTCTAATTATGATAATTATTACGACACATAACATATATGTATTAATTATAATCAATTAATCATAAATCTATCTATGTATTAATCATAATACTAATCTACTATATCTTATCTTAATACTTATCATTAGATATCACTATCTAATCTCTCTCTTTCATCTCTATCTCTCTCTCTTACTCTTTCTACTTCGCTACCATCTCTCTCATCTTCATTCTCTCTTCATCTCATCTTCTTACTCTAATATATATAATACACTATAATATATATTAATATAATCATTGCTATCGTACACACACACACACCGTTGATACAATTTTATACCAAATCGTATGACTTAAGTATATCACTTTAGCTTCTCTATGGCAGTACGTTATATCGGAAGTGTTAGGATGTTTTTCTCAGATGTTTTGAAAAAAGCGATACATTGATATATTTACATGGCAAATTGAAAACTAAAGTTGAAATTTATGAATTACAAAATAACCTTTTAGGCATTTCTTGAGCTCCGGAATATAAGCTATGGAACAGTTCAAAATATTATTTTTTCATATTGTAAAGTAAAAGACATGGGTCGCTTTTTTCTATGAAATGCGACTAGATTAGCCTTTTTTTAGAATTAATAACTAAAACCAGAAAAGGAGAAGAGAAAAACTTTTTTTTGTTCAAAATCTATGAAGGTTGTCATATAAGAAATAATTTTTGGTATTAATTTACACGACTTTTCTTTCCATTATGCACAATACACCGCAATTTCTTTTCTTAAGTAACTAAGGACACATCATGGCGTCTGTTTGGAATACTTGGAACGATTTTATATATGCAGTGCAGGCCCATATGTTGCAAACAAATTGCAGGGTAAGGTGTTGTACTGAGAGTATAGATATTGAGTAGAAATGACAGTCTTTAGCTGACAAGATATAAAATATGCTTCTTTTATTCTGCCCCCAATATGTGACCTAGGAATTCCTTTAAATATTTCGCAAAGATGTCTGTCTATAATTAAATTCCTATCAAAAATCGAAAAAAAAAAAAAATTCGTGTGTTTTCTTATTTATTCATAGTGCTCTTCAAAACTCTTCATCTGTACGGAGAAATACAAATAATGAATCTCTCTCTCTTCCTCTATCTATCTATCTCTTCTCTCTCTCTCTCTGTCTGTGCCTGTCTCTCTTTCCTTCCCTCTCTCTAGCTAATTAGGTGTGTGTGTGATTTTCACTCTCCCTCTGTCGCTATTGTCACTTAAGATCTGTGGATGAACTGTTTTTTCATTTGTTTCTTCTCCCTTGTTACAAAGGAACAGCTTCTTGATACTCTTGATTTATTAATGAATGCCATAAATGCATCTTTCAGTTACAAGTGTAATTACTGTTACTGAGGTATTGATTTTTTTTTTTTTTTTTTTTTTTTTTTTTTTTTTTTTTTTTTTTACTAGATCATCTATATTACACCAAAATGTCTACGTATGATACACATGTTTGAAATACAGCTTTCTGTTGCAAGCACTATTTGCAGTATACCAAACTCCCCAATCAAAAAGCTACATATGAGATGGGATATTTTCTTACAATAAAGTATCTGGATACATGGATTGGTATCGGCATCGCTTTAACTATCCATGAAGAATCGATATATCGGAATCGCTTTAACCTTGTTTCAACTATCGATGTATCGGTTCCGCCTTTGAATTCTGTGTATCATGCCCAAAACTATATATATATATATATATATATATATATATATATATATATATATATATATATATATATATATATATATATATATATATATATATATAAACACACACACACACACACACACACACACACACACACACACACACACACACATATATATATATATATATATATATATATATATATATATATATATATATATATATATATATATATATATATATATATATATATATATATATATGATATATATTATTATATATATATATATATATATATATATATATATATATATATATTATATATATATATATATATATATATATGTATATATATATCTATCTGTGTGTGTGTGTGTGTGTGTGTGTGTGTGTGTGTGTGTGTGTGTGTGTGTGTGTGTTGTGTGTGCGTGTGTGCGTATGTGAGCATGTATGTATGTAAGCATCTGCCAGTAAATCTGACAGTAAAGGAGCAAACAAGGCGAGGCTCCCTCGGCCCACTCAATTCGCTCGTCAGCCTTTGTTTTTCCAGCCTCTTTTTGTGCGCCGAGCCGGCTCGAAGCAGCATATCACAGAACGTCCTTTAATTGGCCGCGTGGATCTCCTTTCTCTTTGTGAGCGCGAGGCCGAGGCTTGAAAGACTTCGTCGAAACAGCCATTGGGTCGACGCTAACAAAGAAGATTGTAACTGATATTTTTCGGACGTTTGTGTCTGTCTGGCCCGGCCTCCCGGGAGGTATTTTTCCGAAAAGAAAAGACTGACGCCTTCCTTTCGTTCTTCTATCTCGCAGGTGGGTGTAGACATGTGGACGCACATATAAATAGTCATTACTGTTTGCATAAACTTTCGCGTGTGTGGGTGGGTGCTTGTACGCACATTCGTATTATTGCTTTTGATAAAGGAAGGCTATGTGTAACGTTCGAAGAGAAGAAGGAATTAAGAAAGCAGCCAACATGTGAAAGCAGCGAAAATATCACAGGCGCCCGACGGCGAAGAAGACAAAATGTGTTGATTCGGAACTTCGCTCCGGCAAAGGGGAGAAAGAGGGCTTGATATCGAATGGATCTGCACGCGCCAGACACAAGAAAGAAGTACACCCTCTCTCGAGACAATACAAATCATCTTCGCCCCCGAGTCACCTGCCAAGCCTGTTCTCCGGTACCATTCAACAAGACATTTTCATCAATACGCGCGCCCGTCACAATACTCTCTCATTATACCCCTCAAAAATCCCCTTTTTCCTCACCTTCATCCTATACATCCTCATCCCCTTCGCCCATCACTAGCACCTTCTGCAACATCAAGAGCAATTCCTCAGCAGGAAGCCTCCCTTCACAAGTTCATCATAAGCTTTTGGCCGCCATTTCCCTTCTGTCCTTGAGAAAGGCTACTTATCACACACACACACACACACACACACACACACACACACACACACACACACACACACACACACACACACACAGCACACACCACACACACACACACACACATACAGATATATATACATATATATATATATATAATATATATATATATATATATATATATATATATATATATATTATATATATATATATATATATATATGTACATGTATATGTATATATATACATATATATGGCATTAAATTAGGAGATATAATCACTGCTTTATGGATATGTATATATATATATATATATATATATATATATATATATATATATATATATTATATATATATTATATATATATATATATATATATAACATATTAATCCATAAAACACACACGCACCACACACCCACACACACACACAGATATATATACATATATATATATGTATATATATGTATGTATATATATATATATATATATATATATATATATATATATATATATATATATATATATGTGTGTGTGTGTGTGTTGTGTGTGTGTGTGTGTGTGTGTGTGTGTGTGTGTGTGTGTGTGTGTGTGTGTGTGTATATATTATATATATATATATATATATATATATATATATATATATAATATATATATATATATATATTTATATAACATATTAATCCATAGAGCAGTGATTATTATCTCCTTAATTTAATGTCATTAAATAGTAGGCTTAATAGCGAA
>NW_020871497.1:397105-399605 GCF_003789085.1 Penaeus vannamei | reverse complement strand
CTCTTGGGCGACTTCCTGGGTCTCTCCTCTCTCGGGCTCTTGGGCGATCGGCTCTTGGCGACTTCCTCTCCTCGGGCTCTTGGGCGACTTCCTGGGTCTCCTCCTCGGGCTCTTGGGCGACTTCCTGGGTCTCGGGCTCTTGGCGACTTCCTGGTCTTCCTCGGCTCTTTGGGCGACTTCCTGGGTCTCTCCTCGGGCTCTTGGCGACTTCCTGGGTCTCCTCCTCGGCTCTTGGGCGACTTCCTGGGTCTCCTCCTCGGCTCTTGGGCGACTTCCTGGGTCTCCTCCTCGGGCTCTTGGGCGACTTCCTGGGTCTCCTCCTCGGCCTCTTGGGCGACTTCCTGGGTCTCCTCCTCTCGGGCTCTTGGGCGACTTCCTGGGTCTCGGGCTCTTGGGGGACTTCCTGGGTCTCCTCTCTCTCCTCGGCTCTTGGGCGACTTCCTGGGTCTCTCTTCCTCGGCCTCTTGGGCGACTTCCTGGGTCTCCTCCTCGGCCTCTTGGGCGACTTCCTGGGTCTCGTTCTCGGGCTCTTGGGCGACTTCCTGGGTCTCGGGGCTCTTGGGCGACTTCCTGGGTTCCTCGGCTCTTGGGCGACTTCCTGGGTCTCCTCTTGGGCGACTTCCTGGGTCTCCTCCTCGGGCTCTTGGGCGGGGGGCCTCTTGGGCGACTTCCTGGGTCTCCCTTCTTTCTTCCTGGGTCTCCTCCTCGGGCTCTTGGGCGACTTCCTGGGTCTCGTTCCTCGGCTCTTAGGCGACTTCCTGGGTCTCTCCTCGTGGCGACTTCCTGGTCCTGGGCTCTTGGGCGACTTCCTGGGTCTCTCCTCGGGCTCTTGGCGACTTCCTGGTCTCCTCCTCGGGCTCTTGGGCGACTTTCCTGGGTCTCCTCGGGCTCTTGGCGACTTCCTGGGTCTCCTCCTCGCCTCTTGGGCGACTTCCTGGGTCTCTCCTCGGGCTCTTCGACTCCTCGGGGCGACTTCCTGGGGGGCGACTTCCTGGGTCTCCTCCTCGGGCTCTTAGGCGACTTCCTGGGTCTTCCTCGGCTCTTGGGCGACTTCCTGGGTCTCCTCTCGGGCTCTTGGCGACTTCCTGGGTCTCCTCCTCGGGCTCGACTTCCTGGGTCCTCTCGGGCTCTTGGCGACTCCTGGGTCTCTCCTCGGGCTCTTGGGCGACTTCCTGGGTCTCCTCCTCGGGCTCTTGGGCGACTTCCTGGTCTCCTCGGCTCTTGGGCGACTTCCTGGGTCTCTTCTCGGGCTCTTGGCGACTTTCCTGGGTCTCCTCCTCGGCTCTTGGGCGACTTCCTGGGTCTCGTTCTCGGGCTCTTGGCGACTTCTGGGTCTCCTTCTCGGCCTCTTGGGCGACTTCCTGGGTCTCTTCTCGGCTCTTGGGCGACTTCCTGGGTCTCCTTCTCGGCCTCTTGGGCGACTTCCTGGGTCTCCTCCTCGGGCTCTTGGGCGACTTCCTGGGTCTCTCTCTTGGGCGACTTCTGGGTCTCTCTCGGCTCTTGGGCGACTTTCCTGGGTCTCCTTCTCGGGCTCTTAGGCGACTTCCTGGGTCTCCTCCGGGCCTCTTGGGCGACTTTCTGGGTCTCTCCTCGGCTCTTGGGCGACTTCCTGGGTCTCGTTCTCGGGCTCTTGGGCGACTTCCTGGGTCTCCTCCTCGGGCTCTTCGGGTCTCTTCTCGGGCTCTTGGCGACTTCCTGGGTTCTCGGGCTCTTGGGCGACTTCCTGGGTCTCCTTCTCGGCTCTTGGGCGACTTCCTGGGTCTCCTCCTCGGGCTCTTGGGCGACTTCCTGGGTCTCCTCCTCTTGGGCGACTCCTCGGGCTCTTGGGCGACTTCCTGGGTCTCCTTCTCGGGCTTTTGGGCGACTTTCTGGGTCTCCTTCTCGGGCTCTTGGGCGACTTCTTGGGTCTCCTATGGCTCTTGAGCGACTTCCTGGGTCTCGTCCTCGGCCTCTTGGGCGACTTCCTGGGTCTCTTTCTCGGCCTTTTGGGTGACTTCCTGGGTCTCCTTCTCGGCTCTTGGGCGACTTCCTGGGTCTCCTCCTCGGCTTTGGGCGACTTCCTGGGTCTCCTTCTCGGGCTTTTGGGCGACTTTCTGGGTCTCCTTCTCGGGCTCTTGGGCGACTTCTTGGGTCTCCTATGGCTCTTGAGCGACTTCCTGGGTCTCCTTCTCGGCCTCTTGGGCGACTTCCTGGGTCTCCTTCCTCGGCTCGACTTCTCTGGCGTCCTGGTCTCCTTCTCGGGCTCTTTGGCGACTTCCTGGGTCTCCTCCTCGGGCTCTTGGGCGACTTCCTGGGTCTCCTCCTCGGGCTCTTGGGCGACTTCCTGGGTCTCCTCCTCGGGCTCTTGAGCGACTTCTTAGGTCTCCTCCTCGGGCTCTTGGGCGACTTCCTGGGTCTCCTCCTCGGGCCCTTGGGCGACTTCCTGGGTCTCCTCCTCGGCCTCTTGGCGACTGGGCTCCTGGCTTCCTGGGTCTCCTCCTCGGGCCCTTGGGCGACTTCC
>NW_020871497.1:382105-384605 GCF_003789085.1 Penaeus vannamei | reverse complement strand
CACTCTCACACACACACACAACCCTCCTCTCTCTCCTTTCTATTTACTCTCTTCTCTCTCTATTTCTATTTCTCTCTCGCTACCACACTATATCCACACATTCTATATTATTCTCATTCTCTCTATATCTATCTATCTTACTATATCTCTCCTCCCTCCCTATCTTCTCCTTTCTCTTTCTTTTATTTTCTTTACTTATACTTTCTTTTCACTTTCTACTTTATCTCATCTTACTCTCTCATCTCATTACTATGTTATCTGTACTGTCTGTCTGATTTAATGTCTATTTACACATCTATATCTAATATTCTCCTACCTCACATTATACTTTCCCAATTATTAAATACCTTGAAAAAATATCACCTCCCTTCGCACATCACCATTCACCTCACGGAACATTAAGCCCAAATGGATCATTCAAAAAAATAAAAAGGGGAACCAAAAATACTAAGGGCTGGATTGGGCAAACTATTAAAGACATACATTATAAACATGATGAAAATTACTGTCTATCAATTCATTTCACATACATACATTTCAATCACATCATTACATCCTTGCTTCTGGTGCGAGTATAGTGTTTGATATCGGAGCTCCGTCACTTAAATAATCGTGCATCTTTTCGGACCAAATCTCGGAACGAGTTCAAGCTCCCTCCCAGGAGTCACAAGTATGACACCCTCCCTCACGCTCTCTCTCCACTAGCGAGTATCGGAACTCGATGATGATAGATTAACAGAAAAATAGATTTCTATTTTGGATGAAAAAGGAAGAGGGGAAACGTGATTACAACAATAAATTAATAATATTATGTGTGTGTTTGTGGTGTGGTATGTATTTATCCATATATCCGTGTACTCTTTCTCATCTATCTCATATTCCTCCCTCTATCTTTCCACACTATCTCACTACCCCTTTACTCTATCATATTATGCGCTTTGTATACTACCCCTTGATACAGTAATAATATTACTTTCGAATTCCTGGTAGTACGTATAGTGCGGTGAGTAGATGTAGTGGTGCGTGTTGGTCGCGTCTTGGAGAGTGTGTGCTATAACTATCAAGTGATGATCATTATTTGACGAGAGTAGCCATAACGGTGGAAGATTATAACGAAATTAGACTTAATTTCTATATCATCTATAATGAGTGAACGGGAGATGCGTTCACGTTGAGGCGTTGTGTGTGTGTGAATATATATATTATATATGATATAATGTGTTTAGTGAGGGTTGTTGATGTGTGTGTGTGTTAGTGTTATGATGGTGTGTGTGTGTGTGTATGTGGTGTGGTATTGTGTGTGTTGTGTGTGTTGTATGTGTGTGTGTGTGTGTGTGATGTGTTATGTGTGTGTTGATGTGTGATATGTGTGTGTGTTGTTGTGTGTGGTGTATGTGTTATGGGGTTGAGTTAGGTGTGTGTGTGATTGTAGTGTGATATGTGTGTGTGTTGATGTGATTGATATGTGTGTAATGTGTGTGTGTGTGTGTGTGTGGTGTGATGTGTTGAGTATTGATGTGAGTGTTAGTTAGTATGTTGTGGTGTGTGTATCGCGATGAGTGTAGCTGTGTGTGTGTAGGTGTGTTAAGTCGATAATGTTGGTGATGTGGTTGGTATTATATGTAGTCCTAAATGATTGGTGTAGTATGTGTATGTGTTATTAGTGATGTTGTGTGTGTGTGTACGTGTGTGTTAGTGTTGTTGATGTGTGATGTGTGTGTGTATGGTGTGTGTGTGTGTGTGTGTGTGTGTGTGTGTATGTGTGTGTGGTGTTACGTGCTATAATATATATGTTATATTGATATGTTTGCCATATATTAATATGTTAAAGTTTTATAATATTACGAAATAGAATATTTAAATATATGCGTATATATATTAGCGTACCATATTACTTATGTTGTGTTGCATCTTGGTGCAGTGTTCGTGTATGTTATTTCTTTTAAAATACTATGATGACTCACTCCAAAATACATTTCACGAGTTCCCCTTGACGTGCATTACCTTACTGAGAAACATAACGTTACCAAGTGCAACATGCTCTATACAAATATTAAGCAAATTTACCTGTATACCGAGCTTTTTTAATACGTAAGATGATGCCATCAACTGATATATGTATTCACTAAAATCTGAGCAATATGACAATTATTCAATAAGTAAGAAAATGACATTCCACATATGTCTCTTCATTCTAAATATAATGCACTACTAACTGAGGGTCAAAAACTTGGAGTCTCTATTTCTATCTAGGCCGGTGACCTGTAGTAGTAAATTTCTTATACGCTTAAAACTTGCGTAAATTCACACGCCTATGAAAAGAACATTAATATTCGCAGTGCACATCCATATTTTCGTTGAAAGATTTCCTACAGGAAAGATTTACCACCGTACGAAAAACTAACTACCGTAAAATAATTAGCAAGCAAAATTACCCTCCACGTAATAAAAGTACGGCTTTCCTCAGAGAGAGTTGGTAGTAAACAAGCCCTCTTTACTG
>NW_020871497.1:354605-357105 GCF_003789085.1 Penaeus vannamei | reverse complement strand
TCCCATAACATTTGCTCCACGTGGTAGCTTTTTGATTAGGAAATGAAGTCTTAATGAAATTACTTTGAAACTTAGGGGTACCCAGGCACTATGTTCCAGAAGACCCTGAGCTTATTTTTTAGTAATAAGATGTGCCAGCCTTTAAAGCTATACTTAAATTTAGTAGAACTTTCACGAATAACTACACTATCATTACTTTACTAAAAGAAGTCCTTTTCCTCAGACTTATGTTTAAGCATTGTATATATGCTTACTTGTCCTAGCTGCAATACTAGGTATATTGAATCAACGACATGTTGGTCCAAGCACAGAATTCTTGAACAAATGGGGGAGTCCATAAGAACTGACCTACCTCTCATCAACACGGCGTTCTCTGCTATTCGCCACCATTCTCACACAGAAGACCCTCCCTACACTCACAATGATTTCAAATTTCTGTCTACGTCTCCCAACAGACTCGACCTCCTTATCTCAGAGTCTTTTTATATCCACAAGATGAAGCCAGAGCTCAACAACCATAGCACAGCCATACAGCTATTTACGGCATAATCCTGTGACCGTCACTGCCAGTTTTACTATTCATGGTGTGTTTTGCCTGTCCTTTCTTTTGTAAATATTTCCCATGTTGTTTCGTTGATTTTTTCTTTGTTTCGCTTCTTTGTTGTAATTATTATTGAACCGTTTGTTTTTGTGCCTTGTGTGCCTCTAATGTTTTTATTTGTTCTTTTTTGTAGCACTAAACATGAAGACGTGTATTTGTCTTTGAAACTTTTGCAAATAAAGATATTCGTCACAGCAGTGGTCATCATTTTCATCACAAGATTGCGCTCCCTTCGTAGCAAGTCTATAGCTATATATATATATATATATATATATATATATATATATATATATATATATATATATATTATATACACTTTTATGTATGTATGTATATGCATGTAAGTATATATATATACACATCTATATATAACATATTATATCATCTATCTATCTATCTATCTATCTATCTATATATATATATATATATATATATATATATATATATATATATATATTATATATATATATGCTGCACACACACCACACACACACACACACACACACACACACACACACACACACACACACACACACACACACACACACACACCTGGAAACAAGGAGAGCAAGGCCGAAAGTCATTCTTACACATGTTTCGCTACATCAACCAGGAAAAAGAAGATAATGAACTAATCTAAAACGAGTCAGACAGAAGGAAGAAGGGCATCCTCTTATTAAACAGTAATTGAATGAAGCCTGCAAAGGTTAGAGCCCGAATTACCAAGGATATTCAATTGGTATTTTTGGGAAACTAGTATGTTACACCGATGCCCGTGGATTAATGGAGAATTAGCCTGCATGAATTTATTGTTAATCTATGTGTCATTTTTATTGCTATCACTGTCATTATCCTTAATGGTATTATTATTTTATATCAAAATTATTTTCATCCTTGTTAGCTGTTGTTGAAGTAGTGATAGAAGTAGTAGTAATATTAGGTGAGGTAGAACCATTATTAATAGTAATTGGACTAATTAACTACTGATATCAACATCACAGTTATTTATATTAGTATCATTGTCATCATCATTATCCTCATCATTATAATAATAATAACAATAAAATACATAAGGATGGTAATTAATACTATTATTATTATTATCATTACTATATTATTTCATATTATTATTATCATTATGATTATCATCATCATCATAATCATCGTCATCATTATCACTATTATTATTATTAATATAACTGGCACCACTCTTATTATATAATTATCATCATTACTATCATTATTATTATAATCATTATTTAATATCATTATTATTATTATCATTATTATCATCACCATTATTATTATTATCGTTATTTCTATCATTATTATTATCATCACTATCACTAATTCTTATTCTTCTTGATCATATCATCGTCAAATCACCATCATCTTATCATCATCGTTTTCATTATTAGTATCAATTTTATCCTAGTATTCATGGATAAAATTGACCACTTGAAAATCCCCAAAATGGCTGTTATATATATATATTTTTTTGTCATAAATAAATAAATAAAAAGGCTACAAAAACAAATAGATGGACATACAATTTGAGTAATAAATAGATAAGCAAATGAAATTCATAGACAAGTAAATATATAAAAAAGTAATTAGGTGAGTAAACATAAATCAATGCTTGAATGAATGAATGAAGAACACACAAACAAAAAATAATAAAAAAAAATAAATGAATAAATAGAAAGATAGATTACAAAACAGCAAAACATCGCACATCAGAAATTCAATTCACACACACACTTATTGGCCCGCTAATTAAGTCCGAAAATGTGCAATTTGACTTAATTCAATCTCGTGTTTACTACCTTGGTGTCCTTGTAATTGTCATTTAATTATGCATAGGTCTGGGATGACATTCACAGCCAGAGTTCGGCACAG
>NW_020871497.1:289605-297105 GCF_003789085.1 Penaeus vannamei | reverse complement strand
GTCGACGATACTAGTTATAAATATTATAGTTACTATTGCCACACTGCAACTATTAAAGATGATAAAGATAATAACTGAGACGGTAAGGGTGAAACTACAAGCAATGATAATAATAACAATAAAGTATGGAGTTAAATCAAATGCTATTGTAGTCAAGCTATAACAGTCTCTCTCCTTAGTCTTGTTTTTGTATCTCGTCTCTGTTTGTCTGTCTGTCTGTCTGTCTGTCTGTCTGTCTCTCTCTCTCTCTCTCTTTCTCTTCTCTCTCTATCCCTTTCTGTCTTTCTCTCTCTCTCTCTCCTCTCTCTCTCCTTCTCTTCTTTCTTCTCTCTCCTTCTTTCTTTCTCTCTCTCTCTCTCTCTTCTCTCTCTTTCTCTTCTCCTCTCTCTCCTATCTTGCTCTCTTCTCACCATATCACCTCATACCATTACCCATATGTTTCTGATTTAATAGAAAAATGTATTTTCTTTCATAGTATTGAAAGGCATTATCAAGCGTCCCTGGTGGACATCATATTTTTTTAATTATTAATTAGATTCTTATTTCTCTATCTATGCGCTTAGTACTAAAATCAATTTTCCCGAATACTTAAACGTACTATCTAGTACCTGAGTATTGATAAATCGCCCTGATTATCTATATGGCTAAAAATGTGAGAAAATTATATGATTTTTAGTGTCTTACCGGTAAGAATATGTAATATATAATCTAGAACCTAATCAAGTCAGGATTTCTTATTCGCTAATCAATCGCTCAGTTTATTATCTTGTAAATACTGTTCATTCTTTGTATTTCGTCTTTTACTACAAAGGCGTAATAATTTCTTCCTCGCTGATCGAAATCACATTTCTGTGTAGTTCAAGTGAGTTTGTGGTTCATTTAATTCCTTTTATTTCGGAATTTTTAAAAGCAAGTTAAGGGCATTTGTAGTTTAGATTGGGGACTTTGTGGCTTTTTATTAATTTATTTTTCTTATAGATGGTGATGTAATTATTTAATCATCTTTTTTACCATCCATTATTCTTTATTTACTAAATATATACCATTGTTTATTGTCATCCATACTTCCTTTAAATATACATAATTACCGTTGTTATATTTTATTATAATGTCCAGTGCCATTATAATAATTAATCATTAGATTTATAATACCTTTTATCCTTTATTTATGATCATTTCAATTATTGATAAAATTAGGTCTATATTTTTTGGTGGGAGAGTAGTTATTTGGTCGGATTTTCCTCTAAGTTTTGCATGATTATGGCACTTGTCCTGCTGTATTGTCTTGTATTATTGAGAGTATGAGTTAATTTGTTTATAACGGTAATTAGATGTGGATATCCAAATGATATAAAGATTTTGATAACTAAAATGAACTATATTTATTTATCTATTGGGAATATCAAAACAACCTATAAGGATAACAAGAATGCTGATGATCATGAGCTATTTACATTAATGAGCAATTAATCTGAGTGACCTAACAATATTCATAATCTTAATATATATAAATGGTGTATCTTAATTTCTCATTATGTGATGAGATATATAATACTACGAGAGAGGGAGGGAATGTAGGAGTAGTAGAGATGAAGAGAGTAAGAGAGTAAGAGGAGAGAATGAGAGAGAAGAGAGAGAGAGGAGAGAGAGAGATGAGAGAGAGAGAAGAAGAGAGAGAGAGAGAGTGAGAGAGAGGAGAGAGAGAGAGATTAGAAATGAGAGTAGATGAGATGAGTACGAGAGATGAGAGATTTAAGATGAGAGTGATTGAGAGAGAGAGATGAGATAGATGATGATGAGTAAAGAGAGAGAGTAGATGGAAGAGAGAAATGGGGAGAGAGAGGAGAGAATAGGAGAGAGAGTTTTCGAGAAATAGCAGCTATGCCCACAATATAGCCGTAATCATGTACATTTAATTCTTTTTATTTTATCTGCTTTAAAGTGAATAATAAGTTTGCACTTATTTCCTTGTAGTCAGTTATTACGATGTGACGTGGACTGTATCGTATTTTGTTCACCTTTATATTTATTGATTGAATAAATATTAGTATTATATAATTATTGTAATTAAATTACAATTATTAATATCATTATATTTCTATATTTATAATATAATTTTATATAATTATGATCATATTAGTTGTATTAGTTGATCATATTGTGGTTTTATAACTAATCATTCTTCTTATACTATATTTATATTCTCTTTTTCTTCTTAATAATATTTATATTATTTATAACTAACAAATCGTACTAATAATAATTATTATTATATATTGTAAAATTATAACACAACACATTACATCAATCTTAAAAATATCGTTATATCATTAACACTCACATACGTAGCATCAAGTTTTTTACAAGCTTTTTTTTTATTTTATATTATTATTATTTTAAATTTCTACACATCATTTTTTAATAATTATATTATTATTATATACACTACAAACACTGTACTATATAACATCATTACTTTTATTATACACATCATATTTATCACATATATATCATTATACAATTTATACTATCATTTGTTTTTAAGACAATAACTTTACTACTCATTTTTTATATTTTTATATTATATTTTTTTTATATTTTTCTATCATAATAATTCACAACAAACATTTCATCTAACTACAAACTTTTATACTATTTTATCATCACACATCTAATACACACACTTATAACACGATTTAACGTTAAATTATCCATATATATTATTATATTAATTATTTTTATTATTTTTTTTATATTATATTTTTATTTTTCATTATATGTTTAATTGTATTATGTATTTAAATTATAATTTATTATATATAATTTATTTTATAAATATATATTTCACACATTTATGTTTATTACATCTTTATTCACTACTACATACATCACAATTCACATTCACATTTATTTATCTTTCACCAACTATACAGCATAATACATCACTTTTTACATTCTTTATTATCATCACATGTTCCACACACATATATTATGTTAATTATATATTATTATAATATTATATAGTATATATTTTATTTTATTTATATTTATTTTATTGTATATACTATTTATTTTATATGTACATACTCATATATATAATTATTATAGTATTAATATTATTATTATTTTATATTAAATTAAATAATTTTTGTGTTGTGTTGTGTAATGTGTGTGTGTGTGTGTGTTTTGTTGTTGTTAGGTTGTGCTGTATGGTTATGTTTTTAATTATATGTGTGTATAATGTGTATGTGATGTTTTGTATAGTTCTATTTACTATATATGATACATTTCACTATTCTACACTACATTTTTCTTTTCACACTACTCTTTTGTTTATCTTTTTTTTTCATTTGTTTATTATTCATTTTATTACTTACGTATCTTACTACCAAGTCTACAATTTTATTTCTACACTAATTTTCATTACAACATCACTACATTTTTTTTTTTTTTTATTCATCACTACATTTCAACTATATTATTAATTATTTAATTTAATTATATTATATATATATATACTATTATATAATATATTTATATATATTATATATATATATCATATATACTATATATACATTATACTATTATATATATATATATATTATATATAGTATATTATATATTATATTATTCATATTACTATATATATTATTATATATATTATTATATATAATATATTATATTATATATATATGTGTGTGTGTGTTGTCGGTGTGATGTGTGAATGTGTGTTTTGTTTGTGTGTGTGTTGTATATTATATAATATATATGATATATATTATATTATATTATATATATATATTAAATTATAATATATTATTAATATATTTATTATGTTTATATATAGAATATATATTTATTTAATAATATTTATATAATATATTATTATATATATATACATAAATTTCATTATCATTTTAATATTTTTTGTGTTGTTGCGTGTAAAATCAATCTTATTTGTATACAAATTTCGGGTTAGTGCTTGTTAAACACCCGCTTATTTATTCACGCGTCTGTCTCATTTTTGTTTATGTACAGTCCTTTGCGATTTATTGTTACTTTTTATATTCTTTTTTGCATCTAATTCATCTTTTTTTTAATTTTTTTTATTTCGTGATACATATTTACCCATGAGTCAGTAGGTAAGTAACTTTATTTAAACAAGTTTCATATATGATCGTTTTTACAGTTTTTTGTTTCCCTCCCTGATTAGTCCTACTTTTTTATTTTTACTCTTGGTTTTCTAAATATTTTATAGTTTACGTAGGAAATATCGATCTTTTTTTTTTCGACTTTTTTTTTTCTTTCTTTTTTTTCTGTCCCCTCGATCTTTTTGGATTTTTCGTCTTTTTGATGAGGAATTATATAAGAATGAGCTTAAGAAGCGTCGTATTTTAGCTTATTTTGATATATTTAATTTTTTCTTATTGGTTTGTTTTCCTCTTTTCTCTCTCATCTCTCCTTCTTATCTTTTCTCTTTTTTTTTTCGTTCCTTTTTCTGCTTTTCTCTTTCTCCTCTCTGTTTCTTCTCTCCTCCGTTTTTCTTCTTTCTCTCTCTGTATTCTCTCTCATCTCTCTCATCTTCTTCTCTCTCTCTATTTATCTCTTCTCTCTCTCATCTTCATCTTCATCTCTGTCTCTTTTCTCTTTCTCTTCTTCTCTTTCTTTTCTCTCTCTCCTTCATCTTTATATATATATATTTTTTATGTGTATGGTGTGTGTGTGTGTGTGTGTGCATATTTATATTATAAACTTACACACACACATCCACGTATATGATAATATATATATATTATATATATTATATATTATTATAATTTACTTATAATTATATATTATTATTGTGTGTGTTGTGTTGTGTGTGTGTGGTGTGGTGTGTGTGTGTGTGTGTGTGTGTGTGTTTTGTGTGTATGTGTGTGTGTGTGTGTGTGTGTGTGTGTGTGTTGTATTATTATTTTATATTATATACATATTATCTATTATATAATATACATTATACATTATTACATATATATTATATATATTATATACGGTTATATTTATAGTGAGTGTGTTGTGTTGTGTGTGTTGTTGTTGTGTGTTGTGTGTGTGTGTGTGTGTGTTGTCTGTGATGTGTTGTGTATATTATATAATTATATATATATATATATATATATATATGATAATATACATTTATATTATAATATATATATATTATAAAATGTACATATATAATATTATATAATATATTATTTAATAACAATATTACAATATTTTCATATATTTTACATAATTCATAATATATAATATTAGTATAGGGTAATTATATATATTATATATATTATACTTCTTAAATTTTTATCACTAATATATATTATATATATCATATGATATCTTTCATACTATATATTATATACATATATATATATATATATATATATATATATATATTTTATATATATATTATATTATATTGTTAATATTTATAGTTATATGTATTAGCCTTATTGTTATATTTGTATTGGTTTTTTTTAATGTAGTATTATGTATTATTATATTTATATTATACATATTTATATTTATATATATATTAATATATTCTATCTATATTATATTAGATATATTATATTACTATTATATATATATTTATAATTTCATTCATTGTGTGTGTGTGATGTTCAATAAACTGCTAGTTTTAATCTCTAACCGCACCTAGTCAAGGAAATTGGGAAAGTTGATTATTGAAAGTAACATAGCGAAGCAGGATGTTATCGATGAGCTATATATTCTTTTCTCGCCTCTCTCTTTCATTCTCTTCTTCTTTCTATCTATTCTCTGTATTCTGTCCATTCTTTTCTTGTTTGCTCCTCTCTCTCTTTCTTATCTATCTCTGTCAGTCTGTTTGTCTGTCTGTTCTGTCTGCGTTTTTCTCTTATCTCTCTTCTCTCTCTCTTCTCTCTCTCTCCTCTCTCTCTCTTCTTCTCCTCTCCTCTCCTTATTTCTCTCTCTCTTTCTCTCTCCCTTCTAAATTCTCTCTTTCTTTCCTCTCTCTCTCTCTATCTATCTCTCTTCTCTTTCTATCTTATCTATCTCTATCTCTCTCTCTCTCTCTTCTCTCTTTCCTCTCTCTCTCTTTCTCGCTAGCTTTTTAATGCTTTTTCAATACAGACAAGCAGGCGGCTGCATTCAGGGGTGAAATAGATACGAAATAAGAATTAGAGAATGCAGGAATTCTTTGGTTCTTATTCATCTATTTGTTTGTCTGTCTATCAAACGCATCTTTTTTCCATCAGTCATTACATCAGATTTATTGCTTTACTTAGCGGTCAATGTAAGTTTTTTTCTTGTTTTTTTTCTTTTAGAAATATCGTTATATGTATATTTCATATTCTTCTAATCCAGTGGTTCCATTTCTTTTATTGTTCCTTGGTTCTGATCAATATCTGATAATATCGTGATCCCTTCAATGTCTATCATCTATTCCAGATTCAGGTATTTACTAGTTATGATTTATTCGATGGTGATAAGGGATAAAGGCAAAAAGACTATATTGGAAGCCCCATTATTTAACATGTGAGAGGTTTTGTTACTGTTAGGTATTGTAGGTGAGCCAAAATCCAATTTAATTCGGTTATAATTCTCATATTGTTCTAATCTGAATTCCTTTATAGGGCAAATATACACACATACACGTTTAATCATCATTATTGTAATTGTATAATATTATATTTTTGTCCTATTATCATCATTACTATTTTATCATTTCCTTTGATGAGCATATGGTTATATTATCATTATCATTAGCATACTACATTCATATCATCCATCATCATCATATATCATATATCATCATTCATATCATCATCCATTATCATTATCATTTATTTATCATTATTATCATATAATCAATCATTATCATATCATTATCATATCATCTCATCATCATCATTCATCATCATTTTTATTTTGTTATTATTACTATTGTCATTGTTATCATTAATAATATTGTTTTACAATTGTAATGATAATTATAATAACAATGACAATCATCATTATCATTATTATCATTATCACCATCATTATAAGAATTAGTATTAGCATTTCATTATCGTTATTACTTTTATGATTACATTAATCATCATCATTAATATCATTACTATCACTATCATTATATTTTTATTAGATTCTTATACAGTGAAATATAGATATATGATATGTCAAAAGCCAAATGAAAATAAAAATGAAATAGACAATGGCTAACAATTGAGAAAACACATAACATAGACAGAAACAAAGAAATAAAAAACGAAAAAGCGGAAACAAAATTGCCACAAAACACCCACCAGCTCAGGGATATGAATGGAAACAGGAAAAACACTAAAAGAAAAAAAAATGGTTGATAAAGGAAGGAGACGCGAATGGTGTGAAGAGAAAGGAGCGAAGGAGGCAAAGGAGGTGTAATTGGCCCATGATTTATGTATACAGGGATGCCATGTTTCTGTAGTGAGGATGGAACGGAGC
>NW_020871497.1:279605-282105 GCF_003789085.1 Penaeus vannamei | reverse complement strand
AAGTAGTTATTAAGTATAAGTGTTTTTTTTCTTACATTTTTATTAGTTTAATGGTTAAGGACTTCATGATCTCTTGTACTTCGTTTTCGTATTTTGTATTCAGTAAGTAACTTATGGCAACGTATCTTAGACACAATCTACTGTGCATGAAGGTTCGTCTGGAATCCACGTGCGAAAAAGCATATAAGATTACAAACAGACTAGACAGGAAGTTTTTTTTTCTTTTTCTTTTTTTTTCATCTTCCCACTTAACTATCTTGCCTTTTTATTCTTCCCCGAATAATCATCTTCCTTTCTTTTGTCTTGTATATTCTTCATTCTAACCTAAGAAAAAAATAAAGCAATTTTCTCCTAATGTCTTCAAGAACAATGCCAAAATGAATTCCTTCCTTCGCAAAAATCTCGAGAAAAAATCGGGAAGAAACTGCTCAATTCCCGGCGACTCTTTATGATATTAATATTCTTTATTCGTTTATCCCTAACAAAATATATATATATTATATCTAAGGAAGTTGATGTCGACCTCTCATTCACCCCTGCCCCCCCCTCCCCCCTCTCCCCCCGGCCTTCCTGCCTTCATTATTTACACCACTTTTCCACCGAGACTCGCTCTCTTAACGCGTTTGTCCAATTTGTTTCCTTGAATATATTGTGGCACAGACACCATTACTTCTCTCTCTCAGTGCCTTCTCTGTCTCTTTCTCTACTCTTCTCTCTCGTCACTCTCTTTCTCTTCTCTTCTCCTCTCTCTCTCTCTTCTCTTATTCTCTCTTTCTTTCACTCTTTCTTTTCTCTCTCTTTTTCTCTCTCTGTTCTCTCTTTTCTTCTCTTTTCTTTCTCTTTCTAAATGGCATTATTCATCTCGGTCTCTCTAATACATTGCCTAGAGGCTATTCAAACTTACCTATTACAAATCATGTTGGTTACTCAAGCACAATCCTGGTTAGGAACAAAAATCAATATCATATTAACGTTATTCTTCATTTTGTTCGATTATTTACATTGCGATTGTCATTTGATATATATATAATACATATATGTGTGTGTGTGTGTGTGTGTGTGTGTGTGTGTGTGTGTGTGTGTGTGTGTGTGTGTGTGTGTGTGTGTGTGTGTGTGTATATATATATATATAATATATATATATATATATATATAATATATATATATATTATATATATACACACTAATTTTGCTCAAACACATGTCGTTCCTCAGAGACCAAGACGCTTGCTCTCTCAACAGTGATGTTCATTACGTTCACTCTTACCTGTTGGGGTCCAGAGACTTTGATGTAAATGCGCGTCATTAATTCTCATGCTTGGGAAACACACAAGAGTCATGAACAAGTAACAAGCGAAGAGGAATCGAGACTTTAGCCTTTGTAGTCTCCCGCATGCATCTTCTCATTGGCAGAGAGCCTTTCATTAAGGAAATTCGCTGTCCTGGAGTTGGTCTGAGTTCTCTCGTGAGTGTATTTATGCGTTTGAATTTCCGGTCGTGAAATATGCCTTTGCAGGGATGGAATGCAGGGATTTTTTTTTTTTTTTTTTGGGGGGGGTATTACTGGATGGTGATATATATATATCTATATGTATATATATATATATATATATATTATATATATATATATATGTGTGTGTGTGAGTGTGTGTGTATCTATCTGTTTATCTATCTATTTATCTATCTATACATATGTATATATTTATACGTATATAGTAATATATATATATATGTGTATGTGTGTGTGTGTGTATGTATGTTTGTATATACATGTCCGGATATCTTAATCGTTCTCACATTTTATATATATATATATATATATATATAATATATATATATATATATATATATATATATATATATATATATATATATTTCTTACTACTGTTGAATATTTTGATAAAATGTATGCCAAAAGAGATAAGTTATACCGTGTTCATTACCGTATCCTTCTCTTTATATTTCCGTCATCCTCAACTGAAATCTTCTTCACCATTCTGGAACGTTCAAACTTACCTGCCATTTTTCACTCCCCTAAAGTGAAGCACATTTTTCATCTCTTTTTCTGTACTAATGCATAACTGTAGGAAAAAAGGGGAAGGGGTAAGGGCAACCGCTTCCCCACTCTAGAATGTAGGGGGCGGGACCTAACTTCTCCCCCCCCCCCACTCCTCAACATTCAATGATTTTTCTTGTAAACAAACAAGTGGCTACAACTGTCTGATGTTCAAAATGAAATAACCATTATGTTACATATTATCTAAATAAAAGAGTTGAACACTTGGTGCAGAAATTAATGTTTATCTTTTTTAAAACTCCAAAATCCAGAAACTTCCGGATCTTCACCCCTGTTCCCCTACCGGGTCCTGCACCTGGGACCCACCAGAGTGAACCGCAATCATGTTGACAAATGTGGAAAGGTATGAATGAGAACGAATATCTTCACAATACAAGAGATGTATTTAACCGGTTTCGATTATATCTTCGCCAGAAATACATA
>NW_020871497.1:250901-253401 GCF_003789085.1 Penaeus vannamei | reverse complement strand
AACGTTCTCCGAGAAAGAACGTTCTTTTATCGTTCACCGTCTAATAGCGTTGTTGTTTGAAAGGCGACGCGCACCCTTTAGTCCGAGAGAGCTGGAAGGAACGTAAAGTGGGAACTGAACAAGTGGGCGAATCTATAAGGCGAATTTGTGGGGGAAATGCGTGGGTTGTCGTTCCTTACGGTTCTCTGTGTCAGGAATCAATGGGCGATGCTTTCTCTCTTTTCTCTCTCTTTCTCTCTCTGTCTCTCTCTCTCTCTCTCTCTCTCTCTCTCTCTCTCTCTCTCTCTCTCTCTCTCTCTCTCTCTCTCTCTCTCTCTCTCTCTCTCTCTCTCTCTCTCTCTCTCTCTCTCCTTCTCTTCTTCTTCTCTCTCTTTTCTTCTCTCCTTCTCTTCTCTCCTATTGCTCTTCTCATCTCTCTCTCTCTCTCCCTCCCTCCTCCTCTTTCTCTCTCTCTCTCTCTCCCTCCTCCTTTCCTCTTCTCTCCCTCTCCTCCCTTCCTCTCTCTCTCCCTCCCTCCTCCCTCTCCCTCTCTCTCGCTCTCTAGATCTATACCCAACATATAAAGAATCAAAAGAAAAAAAAATCCTCTGAGTAAGCCAACTTGAACACTCACCAAACCGGGAAAATAACAACGACCCATTCTACCCCCCCCCCCCCCAAAAAAAATAAAATAAAAATAAATAAAAAATAGTTTTTACGTACTTAACCCCCGTTCAGAGTGCACCTTGCGCGGACTTTTGCCGAACAGAAATATTAAGTGTAATAACCCTTGTTTTCCCCTCTCTCACTCCCACTCTGCGACGGAGTGTATTTGTCACTTCCGCGGAGTTGCGTTGGCGGGTAAAGTAACGTCAACGGAAAAGCAAAGTTACTTTCTACTTTTGGAAATACGGGAGGGAGGGAAGGGGGGGGGGGGTAATGGCGGGCTGGAAATGTATCTGGTGAGAGATTATGAGAGGGATAAAAAACGAGAACTTTTTTGTTGTTGTTTTTCTTTCTTTTCTTTTTTTCTTTTTGTTTTGTATTTTTCTTTTTTCTTCTTTTCTTCTTTTTCTTTTTCTCTTTTTTTCATCTCTTCCTTTTTATTTCTTTTCCTGTTTTTTTTTCTTCTTTCTTTATTTCTTCCTCTTTTTCTTTATTTTCCCTTCTTTTCTTTTTTTTCTTGTTTATGGTTATGGATTTCTGAAAGCTTATTGACCATTTATTTCCTACGAAAAAGCTTTCTACTTTCCAGCACACTTTTCTTGGGATGAAAGTAAAGGGAGCAATAAACGTGTAAATGTGTGTTTGTTTGTTTGTTTGACCGGATGAGTCTGTGTCGATTTTTTTCTTAGCATCGTAGCATTTGCATGTATGTATTTACTTGTATTTATTTTCTTTACATATACGTATAATTGTTAAGATATCATAGTATAGTTTAAAAAATAATAATAATGATGATAATAATAATAATGATAATGATAATACTAATAATGATAATAATGATAATGATAATAATGATAATAATGATAATGATAATAATAATAATGATGATAATAATGATAAGAAGAAGAAGAAGAAGAATTATGATAATAATATTAATAATATTAGTAATAATAATAATAATAATAATAATAATAATAATAATAATAAAATTAATAATAAATAATAATAATAATAATAATAATAATAATAATATCAATAATAATGATAATAATAATAATAATAATAGTAATAGTAATAATAATAATGATAATAATAATCAGAAAAAATAGATCAATAAGAAAAATCTTTCGTCAAAATCAAGTGAATATCATCTTTTGAGTACGATTACACGCATACACACACATTCGCACAAACATTCATACACATTCACAAAAAGAAAGTAGGAGGGAAATGGGCAAGATGGAGTAAGATAAAACGGATTTTAAAAGAAATTGGGCATTAGAAGAAAGGGTAAGGGGGGAGGGGCTTAAAGAGGAAGGGGAAGTGGGGGGAGGGGCTTAAAGAGGAAAGAGGAAGGAGGGGAGGGGCTTAAAGAGGAAGGAGAAGGGGAGGGGGCGGGCTTAAAGAGGAAGGGGAAGGGGGGAGGGGCTTAAAGAGGAGGGGGGGGCTTAAAGAGGAAGGGGAAGCGGGGGGGAGGGGCTTAAAAGAGAAGGGGGAAGAGCGGAGAGAGCGATTTAAAGAGAATAGATAGATGAGGAAGGGGAAAGGGAGTGAAATAAAAGTGGAAAAGGGGGTGGGGAAAGGACGAGGAGGGAAGACAGGGTCCACTCAGAGAGGATAGGGAGATAGGGGGAGGAAGGGAAGAGAATTAGGGAACAAAGGAGGGGAGGGAGAGATAAGAGGGAGGAGGAAGGAAGTGGGAAGAGGCAGATAATAGGGCTTAAAGTGGGAAGGAGGGAAAAGGTTTAAGGAGGACTTAGGAGTGAGAGGAATTGGCAGAGCGAGAAATAAGAGAGTGGAGAGAGAGGGAGAGAAGAGGCGGGAGTTAGAAGAAGGAAGGGAGAGGGAGAAGAAG
>NW_020871497.1:198401-200901 GCF_003789085.1 Penaeus vannamei | reverse complement strand
GGTCTGTTTCCTTAATCGGAATTTGGAGATGTTAACGTTAGGTGTAGTTTGCTGAGAATGTAGCGAAATGTTTACTTTATATATTTATTTTATCTATGATATTACCATCACTAGGGTGATATTGATAATGCTAATAATGGTAATGATGATATGTTGAAAACATTGATAATAAGGATTATAATAATCTTTTACATTTGTATCATCATCATTACCGTTAGTATATTATTATTTTTAGTATCAACAATATTATTTGTTGCTCCAGCATCAAATACTACACCTAACCAAATATTTCCAGAACAGCGGTATAACGATATTAAAGGAAAGTGCTTCACAAAAATCAGGATATTGCATTCCTCGTTGCCAAGTACCTGTTCTCCAATTCTTGTAGTGCACTTACCTGATACCTACTCTGAAGGAGAGAAAGAAACGGGGATTTTAATGTGTACACGAAAGGGAGTGATCGCGCGTTGCGTTTTCAAACACTTTGAGGTCAAAAGCTTCCTATTCGATTCGCTTTTAGGGGAATTAGGAATAAACACTAGAAAGTTTATTATGGTTAAGGGCACGAGAGAGAGAGTGAGAGGAGAGAAGAGAGAGAGAGAGAGAGAGAGAGAGAGAGAGAGAGAGAGAGAGAGAGAGAGAGAGAGAGAGAGAGAGAGAGAGAGAGAGAGAGAGAGAGGAGAGAGAGAGAGAGAGAGAGAGAAAGAGAGAGAAGAAGAAAAAGAAGAAAAAGGAAAAGAAAGAAAAGGAAGGAAAATGAGAAAGTGCAAAAGGAAAGGATGTGCGAACAGGAGAGGAAAGGTAAAGTTAAACAATTAATAAGAAGAATGAAAAAGCAGAGGAGAGTTATGGGAAGAAGAGAGAGGGGAGAGAGAGATCGAGGTAGATAAAGAAAAAATGAAGAAGTAAAAAGGATGTAAAACGAGAGAGAGAAAAAAACAGATAGGAAGAGAAAAAAAAAATGAAGATGGAAGAAGCAGAGAAGTAAAACTAGAAGAGAGAAGAAAATGAGAAAAGAAAGACAACAAAGAAAAAAAGAACACAAAAGAGAGAAGAGAAGAAAAACAGCCGACGACCCGAGAAAACGAAAGACAAACGACCTCATTACTTCACCTCGAGACAACCTCCACGCACTCAAACCATCCAAGCCCTTCGTCAGCGCCTACGAACTCGTCTACAGCAAACAACGTACCTATAACCAATGGAAACGGAGATAGAAGCCAAGCCTGTTCTGTTGGCGATAGATGTTGTGAGTTAGATCGACGCCATTGGAATAAGTTGTGTTTATTTTTATTGTTCCTTGGGAGGGAGTTTGTGCGTTTACAAACACACAACGTAAATCGGCAGTAGTGTTTACTGTAATTTTCCTTCAGAGGGAAGTAGTGCGTTTACGAATACGTAATGTAAAGCGGCCAAACAGATGGGTATTTACACTACGTGCATTCTCATTACAAGCGTATGTATATATCTGGCGTGAATAATAATGAGAAAACACACACGCACATGGGCACATACAGAGAGAGAAAGGAAGAGAGGTAGAGAGAGAGAGAGAGAGAGAGAGAGAGAGAGAGAGAGAGAGAGAGAGAGAGAGAGAGAGAGAGAGAGAGAGAGAGAGAGAGAGAGAGAGAGAGAGAAAGAAAGAAAGAGAGAGAGAGGGAGAGAGAAAGAAAAAGAGAAAAGGAGGGGGAAGGAGAGAGCGAAAGAGACAGACAGATAGACAGACAGAGAGAAGAGAGAGAAAAAAGAGAGATACAGTGATAGAGAGAGAAATGCTTGAAAACATTCTCGCTTTTCTTTCACGTTATATGAAAAATATGAAACCGTCGAAATCTCTGGACGTGACACGAAAGATTTTTTCCTTTCACTTGTACGTCTTCTCCATCTTTCCTCGGCTTTGAAACCTCCCCTTCACTCCTCCTCTTTCTCATTCTCTATCTCCCTCTTTCCTTTCTTTTCCTTCTCTCTCGGTTTCTTTCTTTCCTTTTATTCCTTTTTCCCTATTTCTCTCTTCTCTCCATCTCCGTTTTTCCTTTCTCCTCCGTCTTTCTTGCTCTATCTATTTCCTTTTTCCTTTTTCTTCTCTCTCTCTTTCTCCTTTCTCTCCTCTCTATCTCCCTCTTTCTTCTTCTTTCTCACTCTCTTTATTTCCCTTTCCTCTTTTCTTCTTTCTATTTTTCTAATTTCTCTCCTCTCCATCTCGTTCTGTCTTTTCTTCTCCCTCTCTCTTGCTCTCTTTATTTCCCTTTCCTCCTTTCTTCTTTCTCTCTTTCTTTCTTTCTCCTCTCCATTCCCCTCCTTCATTTCGTCTCCTTCTCTCCTGCTCTCTTTCTTCCCTTTTTCTTTTTTTTCTTTTTCTTCTTTCTTTCTTTCTTTCTCTTTCTCTCCTCTCCATCTCCCTCTTTCCTTTTTTCCCTCTCTCTTGCTCTCTCCATTTCCTTTTCCTGTTTCTTCTTTCGCTCATTTCTTTCTTTCTCCTTTTCTTCTCTCCATCTCCAGCTTT
>NW_020871497.1:165901-173401 GCF_003789085.1 Penaeus vannamei | reverse complement strand
GCGAAGGAAAAGGCGACCCTCCAGAAGCAGGTAACTGTGTCTGCGAAGGAAATTTCCTCTTACTCCCCTCTTTACTTTGGCCTCTTCCAGCATCCAATAAAAGGAATTCTTTCTTCTCCTTCTTCCTTTTCCCCCTCCTTCTCCAACTCCTCTTTTCCTTACTCTAATTCCTCTTTTTCCTCCTCATCATTTTATTATCCTTATTGTTATTATTATCATTATTATTATTATCATTATTATTGTTTTATTATTATTACTATTATTATTATTATTATTATTATTATT
The DNA here is from genome assembly GCF_003789085.1 of Penaeus vannamei. Lineage (NCBI taxonomy): Eukaryota > Metazoa > Arthropoda > Malacostraca > Decapoda > Penaeidae > Penaeus > Penaeus vannamei. The sequence continues at coordinate 173,116 of NW_020871497.1, read as the reverse complement.
ATTATTATTATTATCATTATTATTATTATTATTATTATATTATATTATTATTATTATTATCATCATTAATATTATCATTATTTTAATATAAACATTATATTATCATTATCATCATTATAATTTTATGATTATTATCACTACTGTTATCATCATTATCATTTCTTTATGATTATTAGTATTTCTATCATCATTATCATCATTATTACATTATCACCATTACTATTATCATTATTAGTATTATTATCATTATCATTCCTTTTTCTTTTCCTATTCTTCTTTCTCCTTATCATCATACTTCCTACTCCTCCTTTTCCTCCTCCTCATTTTATTATTATTATTATCATTATTATTATTTCTGCTCTTCCATTTTTCCTCCTCCTCATTTTTATCATTATTATTAATATTATTATTTCTGTTCCTCCACTTTTTCTCCTCCTCATTTTCATCATTATTATGAATATCATTATTTGTTCCTCCATTTTTTTCCTCCTCATTTTCATCATTATTATTATTATTATTTCTGCTCCTCCATTTTTTCTCCTCCTCATTTTTATCATTATTATTATTATCATTATTTCTGTTCCTCCATTTTTTTTCCCTTCTCTTTTTTTTAAAAGTCAACAGCTACAAAACAGCGAACGAAGGGCAACACGAGGACTGTTTGGAGACGCGGCGACATTTTGGGTTAAGAGGCATTAGCCTTGGCCGCGGGGACGACAGGCACGGACCCTGGCGCCGGCGGAGGAAGGGAGATGAGGAAGGCGATTGAAATTCCTGCGCGACGTTGAAGAAAATGGAGTGCATGAGTACGGTGAAATTCAGGAGGTGAATTGTTTAAAGTTACATACATACATATTTATATATACACATACATACATATATCTATCTATCTATTTATATGCATATATCCTTTCGTTCTTTCCGCTTTCTTTATTTCTGTCTCTCTGTTATCATTCTGCTTAACACGCTTTCTTATATTTTTCCACAATGAATTCAAGTTCCGTGGTTATTGGACTATTGTTGTCTTGCCTGTAAATAAAACAACGAAGCTAAAAACAACTAAACAAAAAGATACTATGCGCAATCTTTAGTTTCTCAGCTTTATCGATATTTTTTCCCCTAATTGTCAACACGAGATTCACTGTCATCCTATCATACGCGACTTTGAGGATCTAAATACAGTTCTGTTCTGCCAGGAGTAACAACCAGTTTTAGGATCCTCTTTGGCCCTTTTTATCACCAGTGAGGATCCTCTGTGGCAGTTTTTATCAGTAGTGAGTGCAGGTTTACCGAGGAGGAGGTCGTAGTCCCCTGCGGTCCCGATGGCAACAGTGATGGTGACCTTGGAGGAAAACGGAGCGACGGTGAGGTCTTTCTCTGTCTCAGGTATTGGGGGTTTTCACTGGCGAGCGCTTTTTATCATTATTCTCTTTCTCCTCCTCCTTCTCCTTCTTTTTCTTCTTCTTCTTCTTCTTCTTCATTTTCTTCTTCTTCTTCTTCTTCTTCTTCTTCTTCTTCTTCTTCTTCTTCTTCTTCTTCTTCTTCTTCTTCTTCTTCTTCTTTCTTCTTCTTCTTCTTCTTCTTCTTCTTTTCTTCCTCCTCCTCCTCCTCCTCTTCCTCCTCCTCCATCTCCCCCTCCTTTTCATCTTTTTGTGTTCAGAAGAATTTATTGTATATCAGGTCTGATAGCCTTATTTTATCACCATTGACTTAATTTTTCGGATTTAAAAAAAAAAAAAAAAAAATCTATCTTACGTCATTAGCTGTTTTGAGGTCTATGTCTTGCTGATCTCCAGATGAAAAACGCACTTTTGACTTCCCAGTTATCCTTATCAGCATAATTCGCAACTATTTAGGGATTTAAAAGAATCTCCTCTGAGTGAATTTAGCAAACAATCCCTTTTTTGTTACAATATGAGCAAAGAAGACATTTAGCAAACAAGCAAACAAGTCCTTTTTGGTTAAAATATAAGCAAAGAAGATCTTTTAGCAAAAGAGTTCTTTTTTTGTTGAAAATATAAGCAAAGAAAACCTATTGGCAAACAGGCAAACAAACACTTTTTTGTTTAAATATAATTAGGCTTGCCAAGTAAAGGGAATGAAGCTGGTTACGTCTGACGTCCGAAATTGGAGTATGTGTCTGTTCTTGTTATAGGACATCATGTGATTTCAGGTTGAAGTGATCGTAGGCGTCGCTGGATCCTGGAGCAGGAGTAGATTCCATTAGGCAGTCTGTATCTAACACTCTACTGCAGGGTCAGGGGATATAGATAGATAGATAGATAGATAATAATAAAGTCTCTCTCTCTCTCTCTCTCTCTCTCTCTCTCTCTCTCTCTCTCTCTCTCTCTCTCTCTCTCTCTCTCTCTCTCTCTCTCTCTCTCTCTCTCTCTCTCTCTCTCTCTCTCTCTTGCTTCGTCCCATGTATAAATAAGTTCACTATTAATGCTGCGACAACACAGCGCGAAATCAGATCCATGTACAGACGTCAAAGAAAAATATATTTTTTCGCGTCGGTTGCCTAAGAAAATCTCTTTAAATTTTATAAGCACTCTTGATTTCTCTTGAAAGGTTGATTGTTTTGACTCTCCTCTGTGGTGTGGTCACAGGGGGGGGATGTGGTTGCAAATCCCTGCCCTTTCTTATAATGAATATTAAATAATGAATGATAATAATAATTATGTCAATAAGAAATTGTGGTCGTAAATCCCTACCTTTCCACGAATAATATATAATGAATGATAATAAATATATTAACAAAGAAATTAAAGAAAGCAACGGAGCCATTCAGCCCTACCTACCCCCCCACCTTCACCCCTTACACTACTTCCCCCACCCCTTCCTCCCCCCCCCTCCCCCTTCCACTCTTCCTCTCCCCTCTTACCTGAAATTATCATCATCATAAACTTCTTGTGAGACGATTCCATGAACGTCTCGAGAGCCATTGAAACACATGTTCCGGAAGCTGCAATTTAGCCAGCCAATGGGAGACTGAATCTTAATTGGGAATATTTGGGTCTTAATTATGAACCGATTTTTTTTTTTTTTCTTCTTCTTCTTCTTTTTCTTTTTCCTTTTTTCGTTTTTTTCTTTTTCGTTCACGTCAAGTAGGTTAATGAAGACAGAAAGATATTTTAACGATTGTATGATACAGATAGACAATATATTTTTTTCTCTTTTTCAGTTTATCTATCTAGTTATTTGATTTTCTCCTTTCTGTCTGTCTGTCACTCTCTCTCTCTCTCTCTCTCTCTCTATCTATATCTATCTATCTATCTATCTAACTCTCTCTGTCTCTGTCTCTGTCTCTGTCTCTGTCTCTGTCTCTGGTCTCGTCTCTTCTGGTCTCTCTCTCCTCTGTCACTCTCTCTCTCTCATCATCTCTTCTCTTTCTTTCTCTCTCTCTCTCTCCTTCTCTTCTCTAGTTATTTCTCTGATTCTCTCTGTCTCTCTCTCTCTCTCTCTCTCTCTCTCTCTGTTCTCTCTCTCTCTTCTCTCTCTTCTCGTCTCTCTCTATCATCTCTCTCTCTCGTCAAATTGGCATCTCCTCTTCTCTCTCTCGTCTCTATCGTCCTCTCTCTTTCTTTCCCTCTTCTTTCCCTCTTCTCTTTCGCCCTCTCTTCTCACCTCTACTCTTCTCTCCCTCTCTTCCTCGTCTCCCTTCTCCCTCTCTTTGCCATCATCATCTCATTCTCCCTTCTCTCTCTCCATTCTCGTTCTCTTGTTGCACTCTCTCGATGTCTTCTTTCTCTTCTTTCGTCTCCTGCGTCTCTCTCTCCGATCTCACTCTCACTCCTCTCTCTTCTCTCTCTCTCGTCTTCCCTTCTGTCTCTCTTCTCTCCTCTTCTCTCTCTCTCTCTCTCTCTTCTCATCTCATTCTCTCTCTTCTCTCTCCTTCCTCTTCTCTCTCTTCCACTTCCTCTCTCTTCCATCTTCTCTCTCATCTCTCTCTCTCCCCCTATTTTAAGTCCTCTCTCCTCTTCTCTCTCTCCCCCTGCATCAAATCCCTTCTCTCCCTCTCTGTTCATTGCTCTTCTCCTCTCTCTCTCTCTCTCTCTCTCGTCGTCCTCTCTTCTCTCTCTCGGTCGTCTGCTCTGGCTTCTCTCGGTCGTCCTCTCTTCTCTCTCTCTCTCTCTCTCTCAGTCCCTCGTTGTATTGTGTTTCTATTTATCCTCATTCGTAGCTGCCCTACATCCTCTAAAGCCTTGTTCATAGTCCGCATATGTCCCGTCATGCGTGTCGCTGCCGGCGGAGAGGGAGCGAGGGGCGGAGGGGGATGAGTTGATGTTTTCCTCCTCTCTATCTTTCCCCTCATCTGCATGGCGCTTTCTTTGAACAGACTTTCGTCTCTTCGTACCTGCGGTCTTCCTTGTCTTCTCTTCTGTGTGTCTCCATTCTAGACATGCACATGTCAACTCTCAAACGCTCTCTTCCACGCCTTCCGCTCCGGACGGCAGCGCTCTCTTGATGCGGGTCATCGCTCATGTCTGCAGAGAAGCATCTCACTGCTTCTTCCTTCGATGTCTTCCCGTTATCTTTTATTTTCTTTCGGTGGTCCGATGAGTGTGGTCGTAGCCGTGGTCCGTGTGTGGGGAGGAGTGTGGGGCAGTGGTGGTTGCGTTTCTGGTGTGCGTGTTTGGTGTGGTACGGGTCGTTATGATTTGTGGGTAAGGTTTATGGTGCATTGGTGGGTGTACTGTTTGAGTGTTCGTGTTGCTGTGCTTTCGCTGTGCTAGGCGTGTATGTGAGTTTGTGGTGCTTTGTGCTCTGTTGTGTTCGTGCGTTTGATTTTTCGTGTGGTTGTGTTTGTGTGCTTCGCTATTTGAGGTTTGTTTTTGTGACTTGCTTGTGTACGGTGGTTTAGAGATTTGTGTTGTGGCTTGGTGTGGTACAGGCCTGTTTGAGTTTGTGTTTGTGCTTGTTGCTAGAGCCGGTGTTTTATTTTGTGTTTGTGCTTGTGTGTACGTGTTTGATCTTGTGTTTGTTTTGAGTGTGTGCTTGTGTGTGTTTTTTGTTGAGGTTGTTATTTTTTCTATGTGCGTTGTTTATGTATGTGACTATAAATTCGTGTTTTACTTTGCATATGCTTTCTATATTTTTTATGGGTATTACTTTACTTGATGTGTTTGTTTGTCTATGTATTTCTGTGTATGTGGTTGCCTACTTGATTCCGTTTCTAAGCATGTATGTCTGAATGTGTTTGTGAAAAAAGAAATTTCGTTGACGTGAAGCAGCGTTAACTGTAACAAAGACAAATTCGTTCAGGTACTAATATGAACAAGACACAAGATTAATGATATAAAAGTTTTACTCCAAAAGTACTGTTAAAGATGATATATCGTGGAAATCGGAACATATAGCAGAAACCCGCTACATTCTCCGATTTCTCTTACTCCCTTTCCCTCGTCCGTTTACCTGTCTTAGTCGAAGCCGAGAATTCCAGGAAACCGAACAAAGGAACACGTGACAACAACAGGAGAAGGAAATTAACAAGATTGAGCAGGAAGAAGGATACGGACGTAAATCAAGTGAGATATTTATGAGAAGGAGGAGATATTTACGTGAAGATGAATGATAGGGAAGAGAAAATGTCGACATAAGAAGAACTGGAATAAAAGGGAAAAAATAATGAAGAGAAAATGTCGACATACGAAGAACTGGAATAAAGGAAGATTTTTAAAAATATAATCAGAAAAAATGAAAGTGCAATGAGGGGTAAAGAACAAAAAAATAAAGATTTTCGAAAGAGAAACTTCCTTCACAACTTTTATGTTTGATTCCGCACAAAAAGTTATCGTTTGGAGATCTCGCTTCCAAACAATGAACAACAAATATATCACCCGTTTCTTATGTACACGATTACAGAACAACGGAGCAAAAAAAGGATAATAATAATAAAAATAAACGGACTTCAACATTATTTTAAGAGATATAAATATTCCGGCTTCTGGGTTTAGCGATCGGTTTATACCGGAGGTAGGCAGCATATGAACTCTTACTGTTGGCCTTTGCGATGATGTAGTTGGCGGACAAGGCCCTCGTTGCCAGCCCCCCCGCGGAATTATCACGGTTCGATTTATACACTCCACTTCTTGCAGAGTCCTGAGGGCGACGGATGCTGCCGTCGGCATACTATGGCGAACTACTTTTCGTTCTATTGATATCGAACCTGCTACTATTACTGGACTGGGCTCTGTTTACCTCCTTGTTATTCACTCATCGTTCGACGCCTTATCTCCGATGAATAGATCGTCTTTACTACAATTTTAGTTTACGATTCTACCCATATTTTATTCTCAGAACGCTTGTAGGCACTTTGGCACATTTTCTCGCGGGACCCTTTTTACTACTTTACTATTACTTTTACTGTTGACCAAACACTCAGCACCTACCTATCTGGTCGCCCCAATGACGTAAAGTTTTGTACAGTACTGACTTTGATCTAGCTTTCTTTACCGGCTTGGCCAGGTTCCATGGGACTATCATCCTCACTGGGCTACCTATTCACTACTCACATTTATCCACTCCTCTGGAATACTACCACTACCTACTACTGGGGAACTTAGCTTATGTGGGTCACTGTACTGAGGCCAGTTCATCCATTACCGATATCTATCAATTGTCGATACGTTACATTACTTGATGTATTCTTTCCTTTTCTAGAGAGTAAGTCTCGCAGCCAATGTAAACGTGAATAATAGAAAAAAATAAAAACAGAGAGAAATGATAAAGTAATTTGCAATGATAAACATTCTTGATAAAATACAAAAGTTATCGGATTATGCACAATCGTTGTCTATTTTTATGTCTTAGGATCCGCCATTCATTATTGAGATGAGTTAGTAATCTAAGATTAATATCATCAGGATCCTCAATTAAAAAAAACACACACTACTAATCATTTACCAAATAAAACATACGTAATTCACATATACAAAAAAAAAACCAACGAACACATTAGCTAAAAAGCATACTACGTCATCGAAAATAACGAACACATTAGCCGCAATCATTAAATCACATTAGGTCCGCCATTAACTGTTTACATGCTCTGGTATCCGCGTAGAAGAAATAAATCACTCTTCGCAATTTATCCGTCGATACGCATCTGACATATCTCTTTATAGTCGGCTATATCTTTTCATCATGTCTTAGAAAAAATATATAGTGTATATGGCATTTGTTAAGGTTCGAGTTTAGGCAGAGTCGTTTTTG
>NW_020871497.1:148401-155901 GCF_003789085.1 Penaeus vannamei | reverse complement strand
GCATGTATGTACTGAAGAGTTGGGCGGAGAATATGGATAAAATTCATAAAAAAAAAGCTTTTCTAAGCATCATTTATACAAAAAACGTTTATGAAATTGATCCTTAAACTTTCGTTTCAAGTTTAGTACAGCGAAAAACAAAAGTAAAAGCTGAAAGCGATAAAGTAAAAGTTAAGCTATTGCTTTTCCTTCCTGTTCATAAACGCAAAACACAACTATATATCAGTTCCCGCACACAGACTGTATCACTTTATCACTGTAGTCGCACTGTCACAACTGTCGCCTTTAAACTCCCCTGTGAGCCTTAATGTGTCAACACCCTCGTGTCTCCCGCCCGTGTCACAACCCTCGAATGACACGCTGTCCCTCCGCTCCCCTTGGCCTGCTCCCCCTTGTCCCAAGAGCGCCTACTGGACCCTCTGCTCTGCTATTTACCAGGACACTGCTATGGCGGGAAGGGAACGTTAGCAGGACTCTAGCATGCGAGAACATCATCAGGGACTTTCTTTCCTCTTAGCCCACGCTCTCCACTTCTCCTTTCTCCTTTTCTTTCTCCCTCTTCCTCTTCCTCTTCCTCCGACTCGGTCTAGGCTGCACACACTCCTCCTTCAGGGTCATCCCACACAGCCCTTCCGACTGCACAACCGACCACCGCCGCCAAAATCCTTGTCCGAAGCCCCGGTCGCCCTTGCCTCGTGTTCAGCCTCCGTCTCCATTGCCTCGATCTCGCGTTTTCCTCCTCTGGCTCCCGGGGCGTTCTTGTCAAATCCGGAGTCCGTTCTTGCCTGAATGTTATGTGTTGTATGTAGTATGTATGATGTATGTATGTATATTATATTGTATGTATGTATGTATGCGTGTATGTAAGTATGTATGTGTACACGTATGTATGTATGTACAGTATGTATATATGCATGCATGTATGTATGTACAATATGTCTGATGTATGCATGTATGTATTTAAGCATGTATGTATGCATGTGTTTGTATGTAATATATGTATGTATGCATATATCTATGTATTTATATTATCTATATTTATATATATATATATATATATATATATATATATATATATATATATATATATGCATGTAAGTATCTATATCTTTATGAAAACATGTATGTATATGCATGTATGTATGTAAACATAATACGCAGATACGCACACACATCTCCCTCCCATCCCCGCCACAGATCAGCCTCTCGCCATCACTTCCACGCAAATAACTTTTCAGATTTTCATCACCTCACCAGCTTCACTTACCCGGCTCATTGCTTCCCCAAAACGATCCAATTCTGAAGAAATCTCTTACAAAATCTCTCATAATGTAGCCAAGAGATGAGTCGCCATTGTTACTCTCTATGCTGTGTTTTGTGTGGAATGGCAGCCAATAGCCCGGAGGGAGACCGAATGACCCCGCGCTCTATAGGGACGGACGAGAGGGAGAGAAGAGAGAGAGAGAGAGAGAGAGAGAAGAAGAGAGAGAGAAGAGAGAGAGAGGAGAGGAGAGAGAGATGAAGAGAGAAGAGAGAGAGAGAAGAAGAGAGAGAGAAGATAGGAGAGAGAGGTAAAAGAGAGAGAAGGGCGTGGAAAAGAGAAAGAGAGGGAGGAAAGAAAAAGAGAGAAATGGAGGAGAAGAGAGAAATAAGAGGAGGGTAAAAGGGAGAGAGTGAAAGGAGGAAAGAGAATGTGTGTTTGTGTGTGTCTGTTTATACACGAACACACACACACACACCACAACACATACACACACACCACACACACCACACACAATATATATATATATCATATATATATATATATATATAATATAGCTATAACCATATATATATACTATATATATATACTATGACCATATGCACACTAATAATCATATATGTACTAGTACTACTCACTCATATATATATGTACTACCTATAGTCACTATAACTATATACTAGCCTATACTGATACTATACCTATTACTATATATGTGCTTTTGTGTGCCCTGCCTCCGTGTGCTGTGTGGTGTGATGCTGTGTCTTGCTAATGCTCCCTTGTCGTAATGTGGTTGTGGTGTGTGTGTGTGTGTGTTTGTGTGGATAGGTGTCCCGCTGTGGTCCGCCTGTGTGTGTGTGGTGTGTGGTGTGTGTGTGTCCGCTACATCACCCACTATTATATACTATATATATATATATATATAACTATATAGTATATGATATATTTACTATACACTCCTCATCACATTAACACTACTATATATATATATCTATTATATATATAATAATATATATATATATTATACATACTTAACCATACTATTATATATAATATATTATATATATAATATTATATATTATATATATACAATTATACCATATATATATGTATATGTGTAATGAGGTAGGTGATATATCATTTATATTATACATTATATATATAATATGTTTATTATATATCAATACCTATATATATATATATATATTATATATATATATATATCATATATATATACTATATGGATTCACATCAACAAGAACAATTGTCAAAAATCGAAAAACCATAAAACAAGGGCACAGATTTATAATAGTTGATCATACCACACACCACGCCACACAACACACAACCCACACCCACGCACACACACACACCGACACATCACCCACCACACACGATAGTATACCTTATTATATTATATTTATATATAGTATATAGCTTATACTAAAATATATATATAATTCCGTCTCAACTTTGTTCTTGATACCACCGGACAGTGTCCTATAACCCCCCCCAAAAAAAATCATTAAATAAATAAATAAAATAAATTAAGATAAAACAGAATAAATAAAAATTCCCAAGCGAGCAGGCACCCTCACAGGCGTTCCAACTTTTGCTCTCAGCTATTTACTTTAACCCAATCCCCTTTGCGTTCAGGGTTGGCACACACGATGCCGTTCTTAATTTTCCACAGTCAGCTCCCAACATGAAAGATTCACAATTTTATTAACTCTCAATTAACCAAGGGGACAACCTCCATTTCAAACCCAAAATGGATTTTATGACACAGCAACTTTATCCATACTGCAGCATTGGGTGCGAAAAACAAACCCGATTGCACACAGCACATACAACACACCACACACATACGTACACACCACACCCATCTTACAACACACATAACACACCAACAGATATTATAAAAATATTGTATATTTACATTTATAATATACTTTAGTGCTGTAGTGGTGTGTGTGTGTGTGTGTGTGGAATCGTGCTCGTCTGTTTGTGCTTGTCGTTGTATCTATATATATTATATACCGTATATCATAATTATATAGTATATATAAAATATAATAATATATTACTATTATCTACTATATTATATACTATATATACAATATATATACCTATAATATATATATTTATATTATATTATATATGTATGTGTTGTGTGTGTTGTGTGTGTTGTGTGTGTAGCAGTTGATGAGATTTTGTGTGTGTGTGTTTGTGTGGTGTCGTTGGCGACTGTGTCTGTTGTGGTGTGCTGTGTATGTAAATGTATGTATGTATGTATATGGCTGATTCTAGTGCATATGTACCGTATGTATGTATGCATGTTTGTATATATGCATGTTCTGTATGTATATATGTTATATATATATATATATAGTATATATATTATATATATATATATATATATATATATATATATATATATACATATATATACATATTATTATATATATTCATATAATATACACAGATGGTGTATACAAGAAATAAAATAAAACATTAAAGATATACGAATCATACACAGAAAGCCTCCGAGTCTTGGTCCCGAATCAGGGTCTCCGCTTTTTCAAGGCTGGAAATGCTAATGTAATCCCCTTCCTCCAAAATGAGATTAAGGAAGGAGATTTATGAGTGAGGCGTCTGCTCGGGAGATGTGGGAGGGAAACGCTTAGAAATAGGGATGAATAGAGAGGCGAAGAATGAATGGCTGGATGAGAAGGTGAATGATAAGGGGGTGGGAGAGTGAGGAGACAAGTGTAAGAGAGAAAGGAGTGAGTGAGGAGTAAATGTATAGATAGAATGAGGGGTGATGAAACGGGAGATAGGATAGGGAAAAATAAATAGATGCATAGATGATAGATTTGCAAAAATAAATAAATGAATAAATAAATACATGATAAATAGGAGGGGATAATTTCGATGAATATATAGATGAATGAAGAGATAAATGCATGACCGAAAATGTAAAGGAATAGATCAGGGTAAATTTTTAAATCAAATATAATTTTAGTTTAGTTTAGTCCTTTATTTACCGCCCTGGCTAACTGCACAGGCGTGGGCAAGCTGTGGTACATTTGATGCATGGTCAAAGCATTAAATAATAGTATTACATTGGAAATTTAAGCTATAACATTATCACGATCTACACAATACCACTTAAAGAAAGAACAATCACACAGTAAATCTATCTACTCATCTATCAAGCAGGCATATGGCTTGGCGCGTGGAGAGGCATAGTGGGCATTTGATAATTGATACGTGATACTACATTCCAAATTTAGGATACAACATAAGCATATCCTCCAAGACATCTGATGATATGAAGTAGTTACATAGTTCTCCATACCTCATGCTAGGTGGTCTGAAAGGCCGTATTACATGACACTCTGAGATATAATGTACGTGTTCACTTACATTCTTCGTTGCATAATTTACACTTAGTTTCTTCAACATTACTGGCTGTACTAACTTGCCAATGCAATCTATATCCCAGCCTGATTTTTCCGGTCATAATATCGCATTGTTTTGTTCTTGTTTTACATAAACCAAAGTAATTTATGCCACAACTTTCAGGCCGTTGAGAATTTGTCAACTCAGTCAAGTCCTCTTTGAAGGAAGTTTTAAAAATGTGTGAAATCCTAGCAAGAGGCACTCCAAGATCTATATCCACACTTTGCTTGTCACATGCTGATTTTGCTAGGCGGTCAGCATGATCATGCCTGGGGATTCCAACATGTGATGGTAATCCACACAAAACGTATATCGTGGCCTCGTTCTTTTGTACGATACACGTTTATCCTAATGTCATTTGCAATATTTCCTGCACCTTTCTTTAGTGTGTTCAAAGCCTGGAGAGCACTCTGTGATTCGCAGAAAATTACCCCTGAGCCTTGATTTAATAGAAATTCGGTGGCTATGAGCATTCCTGCCAACTCAGTTTGCGTAGTGCTAGCCCAGTCATGAACCCTCCTACAGTCCTAGTGCTGCAAAATATTGTTTTTTATATACGACCAAAGCGCATCCTGCTCTACTCCCAGACTGCAAGGATCCATCAGCGTAACATTCATACGCATTGGGCACAGTTTCAAGATGCTCATTGATAATTGCCAGTGCGTAATGTTTAAGTACAGCAACGGGGACACTGTCTTTTGGGGGGCAGTCGTTTAAAATACACTTAGGTCCGATATTTTCCACGTTGAAGCAGAACGTTCATGTAGGGTCTTAATTATGGGTATGCTCAGCTGAGACAAGTGCTTACATGTTCCTTGTAGAGATGGATTTGAGAGTGAATCGATGTTGCCATTCAAACTCAGCTCCACCATTCTATGTTTTAGTTGTCTTTCGAATTCTGTACAATAGAGGGATTTTCTTATTGCTTTGACACTAAATGTGGTATTTATGTAAAATATTCTTTCGTACAGACGGCAAATTAAGTTCTGTTCTCATATTCACAATCCTCGTTGTTTTAGGGGCCTCGAAAATAATCATCATGACATCATTTTGTACAATTTCTAAACTAGCCAACTCTGGTTTCTTGAATAGAACTACGCGCAAAACATATGACCGACCGTATGTATGACAGGTAAAAGAGTCGAGCAATATTGCCATGGTATATAGATTTCCTTAACGTAATACGTTGTTTCCATAGATTTTTGTTTTTCTTTTCTTTTCTTTCGTTCTTTTTTCTTCTATTTCTTATTCTTCTTTGCGTCTTTCCTTTATCTATGGTTCCTAAAGACTTGGTAAAAAGAGTCATTAGAACTTTGGAAACAGTTTTTTCTTCGCTTATTTTCGCGAGTTCCAAATTGGGCTCATTTGGAAGGGCAGGTCTAACTTATTCTATAAGTGTCTTGTGGTAAGAATAGATAGTATCATCTTCAGGCCGAACTCCCTTTCTCTTTTTCTCACTTTCTCTCATTATCTATCTATCTACCCATCTATCTATCTATCAACTAGACGAAGCTACTGGCAGCTGGGCACTGCATTTTTATTAAGGTATATATCGGTGATAACTCTAGCTTTTTATTTACATTTTTCAAAGCTTATTGCAATGTTGAATAGAATATATATATAACACACATATATATATATATATATATATATATATATATATATATATATATATATATATATATATATATATATATATATATATATACATATAATTTGTTTTCTTTCTTTCTTTTTTCTTACATGTATATGTATGTACGTACATGTATATATTTTTTTACACAATATATATACATACAAGTGTGTGTGTGTGTGTGTATGTATATATATATATAATATATATATATATATATATATATATAATATATTACATTATATTTTGTTTCTTCTTTCTTTTTTCTTACATGTATATGTATGTACGTACATGTATATATATTTTACACAAATATATATACATACAAGTGTGTGTGTGTGTATGTATATATATATATATATATATATATAATATATATATATATATATATATATTCGTACATATATATATACATGCATACATATAAATGTGTGTGTATGCATGTGTATGTATTACAACCGAAGTTTACTACAATCGGATGCAGAATACAACGAAACTCTTTACTGTTATCTCTAACGTCGAGAATTGTTAATATGGAAAAATGCCGTTTTGATTATCAGCGCTCCTTATATGGCTTTATCGCTGAATAAAATCCTCTTATCCTCTTAAGTTACTTTTAAATGACCTTAATGGGTACGTGTGTTCATCAATTACACTGCCACGCTCTTCCATTTTAAATCAGGTATTGAGTGAAGGAATGTCATAAAATCAGACATTTTTACGGGAATAAACACTTACTAGAATAGTAATTGAGGAATTAGTATGCAAGGAGGGCATACGAACTCCATTTTAGCTGATTCGGTGATTTAAATGTTTAACTTCACTCACTCTTTGATGTATCATTTAGAAAGGTTTCAGATGGATCTCCATTTTGGGATACAACTCATGTTTATAACAAAGGAACGTTTTGTCTGGCCAGATTCAAAGTGGTGTTATTCATAATATGTATACCTGGTAGTCCTTTTCTATCAATGACAATGATAATATCAAAAGTTTTTTTTCGTTATCGTTATTATCAGTGTTAGTAATTCTGATACAGATGATCGATATTTTTGCCCTTGTAGACAAATTTAATCTCTCTACTAAACGTTGATTCAATCTGACTTACTTTCCTGGAACACGAATGTCAGAACATTTCCAA
>NW_020871497.1:133401-138401 GCF_003789085.1 Penaeus vannamei | reverse complement strand
TGCATATACTAATATTCCTAATGACTTAGGTTTCCAGGATGTGGGCGTCTGGCGTGGCATTGCTGCTGCGGATGGCCAGGAGAGCCACATGAATGGCACCCAAAAAATCAGCTAGGTTACTCCAAAAGCGTACCATTTGAAATTACCCCAAATTTGATGATACCTGTCCCCAAACACATACCATGCATCTGCCAGACATTTTGGATGGGGGGGGGGGGGCGTGGTCAGACAGACAAAATTAGGGGCTTCATGAAAATGGGATAGGGTGGCTCAAGCACGTACCAAATGAAACTAATTGCAGAATGTTGACTACATGCCTATGCACCAAAAACAACCAATGACACACATTTTGTTCGGTGGGGTACCCGTGCCAAACACCCTATTAGTACCTCCGCCCTGAAAAAGGTTAGTACCTCACAAGCACAGCAAATAAAAATCAAACACTAAGCCCGTTACCTAAAAGCCTCCCAGTGTGGCGAGGGTTTCCCGGGGATCCGGAATTTCGTACTTTTAAAATCTGCCTGGCGAACGTTCGCCAGGCTGTGCCGAAAGATCATATGGAACAGCCTGGAAGAGAGCGTGTTGAATACCATTTTCTTGCTTTCCAAATTATAAATTAGAACATATTTGTGTATGAAGGATTATATCATCATGTCACTATAATATGTCTAAAATCAGATTTGTATGATGTTTAATAACGTATATACGTATTTTTTCAAGACCTTCGATGTTCCAGTCGAGAGCTCAAGAATCAGCTGATCCTACCCCCTACCACTACCCCCCACTCTCCTCGAGATGACTTATTTAGAAGTTAGGTTGTTGTTATTTTGATTGTAAGGATAATGTTCTATTCAACAAATGTTACCCAGAGTGTCTTTTTATGGCAGCATGTTTACTTTTGCCTATAGAAACAGAGCCCTGTAGTGCTCCACGCCCAAAGAGGCTTCTTTAATGATACCCTTTAGCCACACGTCTATATATCTTACATCAGTTAGGAATAGTAAAATAGTAATTTTTAAACTCTAAGTTATAAAGTTATTTTTGGTATAAAAGTATAGGTTGATTATAGTATAAGTATAATACTTTTTAAAACCTTTCGCAATGCTGGCGTTCGCCTGGCGAAGCTTCGCCAGGCAAACATCTGAGTGAGGAGGCCTTACTTTTAAACTTAAGGCAGGTGTTTCAGCCAGGCTGGCGAATGAAAGGGATCCCAGGCGCTAAAACATCTTGGATTCCTGCTTTAAATCTAGCGCTTCGGCGAATAAAAAAAAACGCGAGAAAAGCAAAAGGTTTTAAAAGTACGGGCATAAAGTTAAACGTTGTTATCAGTATAAAGTGCATTAGATCATAAAAATAAAGTTAATTTTGTATATGTATAAAATTTTTCACTTGTTATAGCATAAAGTTAAATTTTAACATCCTTTGTTAGATCAGCTATAAAGTGAGACTATTGCGGACATTTTGTCTTCTTCGAGGTAATAATTAAGTTAGTTATGTTATGTGGCACTCAGATGTAAACAAATTTGCGCAGATTTAGCGGAAATGCAAAATTTAGCGCCTGGCGAACGTTTGGTTAAAGAGTAAGCCTCCCTTCACTCAGATGTTCGCAGGCGAACGCCAGCACTGGCGAAAGTTTTTAAAGTCGGCCCCTTACTTTTAAACCAAGGCAGTGCTCTCCCAAGCCGGCGAACGAAAAGGATCGCCAGGCGCTAACATCTTGGATTCCTGCTAAAATCTTAGCGCTTCGGCGAATGAAAAAAAAAAAAGCGAGAAAAACAAGTTTTTAAAGTACGGGCCGCATAAATTAACCTTGTTGTGTATAGAGTGTAGTATAGCATATAGTATAAATTTAAATTTTGTTATAGTATAAAGATATTTTCAACCCCTTCCTTGTTATAGCATAAAGTTAATAATTTTAACTCGCTTTGTTATAGTATTAATGGACTATTGCCCGAAACTTTTCGTCTCTCTCAGGTTAATAATAAATATATATCTACTCTAGATGTAAACAAATTTGCCCGCTACATTTAGCGCGGAATGGCAAGATGTTAGGCGCCTGGGCGCAACGTTAGTTTAAAAGTAAGGCCTCCCCACTCAGAGGTTCGCTGGCGAAACGCCACACTGGCCGAAGGTTTTAAAAGTACGGCCTAAGGGGGAGTTGCGACGAATATTCAAAAATACTCAAGAAAATTTGAAGGAAAAAGAATCTATCTATAGTTTGTTTTCAT
This sequence comes from Penaeus vannamei, assembly GCF_003789085.1. Lineage (NCBI taxonomy): Eukaryota > Metazoa > Arthropoda > Malacostraca > Decapoda > Penaeidae > Penaeus > Penaeus vannamei. Next base: position 136,173 of record NW_020871497.1, on the reverse strand, counting down.
CTTCTGTATTTTCTCTCCTCTCTCTATTTATGTATACAAACATACATACACACCACACCACACACAATAACACACAACACACACACACACACACACACACACACACACACATATATATATATTTATAATATATATATTTAATATATATTATATATTACTTCTCAGTTTGTCATCCGTCCCCCCATCCCTTTCCTCTCTCCGTCTCTCCCTCCTTTCTCTTCCCCTCTTGCCAGCCACCCTATTTTTCCCAGTCCTAGTCTTATGCTCTCCCAACCCCTCTCATTCCCGCATTCCCATCCCCCTCTTTCATTCCTCATCCTTTCTTCCTTCCCTCGTTCCCTCAATTCATCTTCTTCTTCCCATCCCTTCCTCTCTCCTTAATCCCTCTCTTATTGCTTCGTCCCCCGTCTATTATTATGTGCATCGCTCAGTACATATGATGCCTCCTCGACAATCTAAACACCGTGACCAATACCCCCCCCCCCCCTTGTGAAGCATGGGAAAATTCTCAACGACTCCCGATAAGTTCTCGAATTCCAATGTTACTAAATTCAATGCTTATAAAATTCTCAAAATTGAACCCCATGTTGTATTCATGTTAGACTTTATAATTAGGATTATGTGCTAATGTTGCCATCCCAGTTTCCCATTTCTTCAAATTGAACAAATAAATAAATTTTATAAAACGGTTTATTGGTTCAGATTAGTTCTCTTGGTAAAATGCATTTATTAACTTTTTCAACGAAAATATCTACAAAAAAACAAACAAACTAAACAAAAATATTGAAAATGAACATTCCTATTGACATGGTAAACATTGCATCGCATAGTACACTAAAGAAGTTTATATAATATATTTAATATTTTTTAAATTTTAAATATAAATTTATATATATATATTATATATATATATATATATAATATATATATATATATATATATATATATAATATTAGATCAATTAAAAAAAAAAAAACAGAGATAACGGAACTTTTGGCGAAGTGCAATATAATATAAATCTCCGTTCTTTGTTCACCATAACGTTCGGTACATCCCTAACTCCGTAATTTTCCACCCGTGCGATTCAAATGAGTTTTTACTTCACTAGAGCCTCAGAGTACTCTAAGCCGTGTAATGGCCGATTTTTAATTTTATGCCTAAATCAAAAATATAGATTTTTAAATGCTAAAAAGCAAACCAAAAATGTATTCTATTGTCAAGCAAAAAAAAAAGGGGGCGGGGAATTAAAAATTGGTATTTACAAGTACCGAAGACGAATGAAAAAAAAATCAGCCTTTTTGGGAGTACCCCCCCTTTTCACTATTTGAGGAGCGAGGTTTAAAATTATATATAACGGAGCGGCCAATTCTAATACTCTATACAGCAATAAGAATCAATCAGTTATCTTCTTAACACGATATATTTTTTTATATGTATGAGTAGGGAAAGGTGGTGCATTTCCTGGAACGGACCTTAATCACAGCTACAGCAGATTGTTATACATCTAGATACCTCATGTNTAGTTACCAAATGTTACCAAAGGCGAGAAAAAAAATGCTTTTTTGGGGGTTCCTCCTATGGGAGCGAGGTAAATTTTATGACACGAAGCGCAATCTATACTCTATATTTATACATAGAAATCAATCAGTTATCTCTAACCGATATTTTTTTATGATGTAATGAGTAGGGAAAGGTGGTCATTTCCTGGAACGGATCCCTTAATCACAGCTGCAGCAGTTGTTTATACATCTAGATACCTCATGTGGTCAGGTTAGACACTGCAAAGCCTGTGGTGACATGCGGTCCTTCTACATTCATGTGCAGTTATTACCATTAGTACTTTGCAAAAGAGGGGAACCATGTACCGGCTACACTTCAGAATACCATGTGAATGGCATAGAATGCAGCAAGATTGAAGCAGAGATAAGAATTCTAAATAATAATTATTTTTTCTTTCATTTTTTTTTTTTTTTTTTTTATCGAGGGAAAAGTATCCTAAACTTCAGAGCCCAATGTCTCAAAACTACACTTTTGTCAACATTTTTAAATTCATCCATAACTACTTGGTCAATTCTAAAGGGGTTTGGATCATTTGAAAGCTGAATAAATTTGTGATGTTTTTGTTAAAGCCGATTTTTATTTTAGGTAATAGAAGTCTATATATATATATATCTATGTTCATAAGACTGAACATTTAGAAAAAAAATAAATTCCCACTAAACTAAAAGAAAATTATAATTTCTGGTGTTTGCAAGATTTAGGTATTGCTACAGAGTATAGCTGGTATTTTTTCCAATATTTGTTCAATGGATAAGTGTGATTTTAAAGATTTTGTGATTGTTCAAAAACTTTTCTTAAATAACTTCATAATATATTCTCCAAATGATATGAAACATGGTGGTGTTTATCACTTTATATGTATGTAAAATAAAAAATCACGAAAATCCGATCACAACTGACGAACTTCGGCCTCGAGCGCGTCGGCCCCTTAAGGATAAAGGTCCTCAGGAGGGGGCAGACCTCCCTCCTCGCGAAAGGTGTGACTCCTAAGAGTAAGATAAGAATAAGAATAAGAATAAGAGATATTTATATAGCCGCGTTCCACTTGGACAAAGCTAGCTACTGGGTGCACTCAGTTCTCACGCACAGATCCAAAAACTACCTTAGCTTTTTGTAATGATCCTCATGTCAGTCTAGTCAGATGTATGTCAAATAATGTAACCAATTTAGGCCTACAGCACACATATACTACGTGAATTTGATATAAAAATT
>NW_020871497.1:113401-120901 GCF_003789085.1 Penaeus vannamei | reverse complement strand
TTTGTATTGAAGTATTGCAATGGAGACTGAAATTATGATATGATGATAAATTAATTTCACATAAACACCTACTCGGCTTGATTACTCAGCTATAAAAATGTTATTAACCGCAGGACGATGACGAAGAAGTGACCACGCCCGCCGCAAGCGACCACGTCTCGCCCACGCCCGCTCCTACCCCCTCGCCCTCTCCCTCCCCCCCGCCAGGCCCCACCACCACAGAGGAGCCGAGCGCATGGAGGTCGTGGTTCTCGAAGGTGGGCGACAAGATCAAGAGCGCGGCGTCCAAGGTCAAGGACGAGCTCCGGGAGGTGAAGGAGGCGTACGACACGGGGCGGGCGGCTGTGGGAACGGCCCTCAAGACGGGGGCCAGTAAGGTCGGGTCCGCCATCAAGTCCGGCTTCAGGAAGATCAAGATCAAGTTCACCGGCGGCGGCGAGAAGTTCAACATCATGGCGACGCGTCTGAAGGAGAAGCTCGAGGCGGGCGACGAGCGGATCCTCGAGCTCTTGAAGAAGCTCGGGATCAACGTGAACATCGAGGACAATAAGGTCACGGGAACCAACGTCGACAAGAACGTGTCCGTGTCCGAGGTCCTTCATGGCGAGGGACTTCTCTCCAACAAGTCCGCCCACTACCACACTGTCGTCGAGGAGCCTGAGTTCACGGGCGGAGAGGGGGCGCCGGAGCTGGGCGAAGGGGCGGGCGAGAGGACCACGACGGAGGAGGTTTTCCACTCCGCCGAGGACCATGACACTTTCCATGCCACTGAGGACCACGACACTTCCCATGCCACTGAGGACCACGACACTTCCCATGCCACTGAGGACTATGATACTTTCCACTCCGCTGAGGACCACGACACCTTCCACTCCGCCGAGGAATACGAGGACGACTTGATCACGCCCTCGACTCCGCGCGTATCGACTCCTTCCACCGCGAGGCCCTCGGTTAGTGTCACGGAATCCACTCCTGGGCGCTCGACGACGACCAGGAGGCCAACAACAACGGCCCCAACTCCTACGGTGGAACTTTCTTCAACAACTTCCTCAGCATTGCCCTCTACTTCGCGTCCAGTAACGACTAGCAAGCCAACAACAACGAGCACTGTGGAACCATATACATCACCTTCTGCAACAATCGAACCTACCATTCCAACGACCACCACAACAGCTAAACCCATAGATCCAACAACAGTCTCTACAACACCTAAACCTTCACCTCCAACAACCACAACACTCAAACTAACAGATACAACTACAACCTCTACAACACCTAAACCTTCCCGACCAACAACCACCACAACTGCCAGACCCTTAGATCCAGTGACCTCTACAACAATTAAGCCTTCGCCAACAACCACCACAACAATTAAACCTTCAGATCTAACATCGACGACACTCAGAACCACAACTCCTACAACCACATTTAAACCTTCAGATCCAACAACATCGACGACACTCAGAACCACAACTCCTACAACCACAACATTTAAACCTTCAGATCCAACAACATCGACGACACTCAGAACCACAACTCCTACAACCGATCCAACAATTTTACAGATCCAACAACATCGACGACACTCAGAACCACAACTCCTACAACCACAACCACATTTAAACCTCCATCCCCTACAACCACTACCGTAATCGCTGACACAACCACGAGAAGCACAGTTACGTCGACGAGGAAGCCTATTATCCCTCCGTCACCCACACCTTCAGGAGAGGACGTCACCGAGGCATACGAACCTCCTCTTTTCCCCGGAGGTTCAACCCACACCGAGGAGGAGGAGGAGGAGGAGGAGGATGCTGAACCATTTGAACCTCCTCCGTTCCCCGATGTGTTCAGTGACCCGGATGTGCGAGATCGCCTGAGGGAGTTCTATGAAAATGGAGACTTCAGCCATTCAGAACTCGTTTCTAGGTTGAATTTCGACCCGGAAAACTATGAATATTATTACGATGATTATGATTACTCTGAATATGCTTGATTAGACGTTGTGTGTTTGTTGTTGCTGCTGCTGCGTTTGTGTTTGTTTGTCCCCACTCCTATGCACCAGTCCTCTATTACCTATATAAAAAGCTCTATATAAAAAGGAATTTGTTATTAGAGCTTTTAACATAGTCCCTCCTAAAAGAAACATTCCTCTCCATTTTCTCTGATGGATTTCTTATTATTTACACGCTTCACTCGCTCTGTTTTATATCACATACGTGCCTAACAAACTATTTTCACCTGTTATCTCTTTGAAATTCCATTACAATAAGTCTGAGTTACTGTTTCCGCTTTCAATCACACCATAATCCATCTTTATCTAACAACAGTCGTAGATTTAAGGGTAAACTATTGAAAATCAGCCTTTTGCAGCATTCGACGAGGTAGATGGGTAATTATTACAAAGACCGAATGCGACGATTCTGGCATCGATAGATTCCTCTCACTCTCTACGACTATCATATAAAAATTTTCGGCATTGTATAATATATCAAACTCCTAAATGTTTGTCTGCTGGCCTAAATGATAGATAAAAATATGAATATCTTAAATAAAATCACCTACAGAAAGGAAATGGGTATTACATGTATATGAAATACGCAAATCTTATTATAGTGTGCCATAGCTCTTAATGCAAAAACAGCAATTCATGTAATCACTCTTTTACAATGATTGTCCAATATATATGAATGAAAATTAAGGGAAAATATATAAGCAATGACTGAAACAAATGGAGAAAAGGCTCTGGTACTTAAAAGACAAAAAAATAAGGGATGAATATTAAAAAAAAATAAAGATATTGTATCTTTACATGCTGGTATTCTGTTCATTTCTTATTTCTTAAGTTTCTTAAAGTATCTTTTGCCAAGTGTCTATATACTTTTCATTACCACTAGTTACTACTACTTAATTATTCTGTGAGAACATCAAAACCATAAAGTTTGTACTGGCTGACTGAATGGCAGAATAATGACAGAAAAATAGTTTTTTATCAATGTGTTTGAAATGCAATAAAATTAAATCAATAACATGTGTACTAAAAAAATCATACCAAAAGACAATATTTATCATGTGTAATGGCATTATATGACTATATGTAGGTTTGACAGTAGCAGAACTAGAACAGTTGATTTCTATAAACAGAAAGCACATCTTAACAAAGTGTACAATATTTTTTATACTACATATCTTGGGCTACATGTTTATACATTTTATAATATACCATTGAACTGTTACTGTTTTCAACTTCAGAAGAAATTACTATTTGTACAATGTTGATTTTAAAGAATTCCTTCAAATGATTTAAAAGCTTTTGCTACATTTTCTTTCTTTGTATCCTTTTAATCCCAATTTTGATTAAATCTGCAGTTCCTGAAAGAAACCATCTTCAGTAATACCCACAATAGCTATCATGAACCCACAAATTAAATCTCTCAGCACCTGACAACTATCTGGTATATAATGAATTATACAGCATAGCAGAAAATTTTAGCAACTCTAACAGAATGCAGAAACCTGAAGGTAAACTTTAAAATGGAAAAAAATAAACTATATTGAAAAAAAACACCCAAGTCGATCCTTCTCATCTCATTCAAACTCAGAATCCCTGAAATGATCTGGTTTTACATTACAAACTCTCTTTCAATGGCTAGGACAGTGTTTCTTTGAAAAATCTTTGGACATGGTAGTTGGTGACTGTTAGCTTGAGTAGATGCCTTTCCTAAGCTTACATTATGAGCACGAATAAAACACAAAAACTTGGAGGCTGTGCACTGTACTACTCCACAATGGTAGCCCAAAATCCATGATAGAATCAGTTTTAAATATAAAAATTCAATTTACCTTAAAACAATACTATGGGGTAAATATTTTCAGTTATAAGTAGCTTTGATTGATTGAACTTGATAATGCTATCTATTTATCAAGTCATCCAGTGAGGCCAAGTGCAAAAAGTACAGCCCATGCTACAATCCAGTCATGTAGTCAAGGTTGGAATTACTTGGACATGATCATAACATGTTTTTCTTTATTTCATTTGCAATCCCAGCTACAAATTAATACTGGCAAGTATCAGTACTTCTACTTTTCCCCCCTAAGAGTGAATATTGAATGAAAATACTTTGGGGTAACTAACAAGAACATTTGGTTACAGGTAAAAGAAATTTGTAATAACTCAAAGGAATGGCACTGGAATGTGATCATTGATCCTCACTAATTCAGCACTAATCTAGGATCAAGGAAATTTCAAACTTGCTGCTAAATAATGGAATCATAAATTAAAACAATGTTAAAGTTGGGGCTCCACTGTATTACATTATTACTTTATGGCTTTTCTCTCTACAATGATATACCTTCAATATATTTTTCATTATCTTTACATGTAATTTTCTTGAAACATATTGATGACTAATGCACTGAAGGCCTCTTAATGACCAACGCTTGCAAAAACTGGTTAAGCCCAAAGCCTCAATAGACCAGTGATGGTAACATGAAGGAACTATAGTATCTGTAATTTGAATTCTACCAGAAATGGAATCATTTCCCCATTTCATCAAACTTCAATTAAATTTTCTTATGAATTTTAAGTTATATTATATATAACAAGGCCTGATAAATGTAGCATACTTCTCAGATATATACAGCATTACCATCATGTTCAATGATAAAATATTTTTAAAAGAAAACAGGCAACATGAAAACTTTTTAATAGTAAGAAATGAAACATGAAAAATGTAAAACCACCTTGTTTTTAGTGACTAAGACTTGAAAAGAAATAACAACTGCAAATCATCAGTAACTTCACCTGATTGAAAAACAGGTCATTTCCTCCTTTCACCATCAAGTAACCAAGCTGTGTGCAATTTGTGTTTTTTACCAAAGGGAACATGTGTTAACAGTCACTTTTTTACCTTTTGGATCCTTCACTTTAGTTACGTATTTGCTATTGTTGAGAAGTGCTTCGTCAGTATTATTTCCTTCTAAAAGCTGAAACTCTTCACAAGCCTATTTTTCATCAAAACTTTACTAATGATAATGCAAAAGACTAAGTTTATACACATTCATAAACAATTTTAATTGAACTACAGTACTATAATAGTTTTTTTTTTAATAAATATTTTGAAGTAGACACATTTGGGGGTCCCTTCCTTCTGGAGGTAATAAAATTCCACCCACTTTAATTATTCAACTATGCATGTACACTTGCACACACACATACACACATGAACATGGACACATATGCACGCAGACGCATACGTATAGCTTTTTCAAGATCTCAAGTTGGAATACCTTGAGAATGTATCCAAAGACTGCTTTTGCCAATGGAGGTAAAAGTATATTGGTCAAAAAGTACTAATAATCTCAGGTTCAAAATGCCTCTAAATCAGCCTTCTATACTTATATCACAAGGTAAGCACTTGCATTCAGTCTCATCTAATTTATGATGCTTGTCTGCAGTGGATGCTTGCATTTTTTCACATTCCTGGTATGATTAGTTGTGTAGCCATACAAGTAAAGATACCTCTTCAAATTAATTCTTTACTTTCTTGAACCCTGGTTATTTTATAGCAAAGGTTACTCTGTATATGCCTGCCAGATAGTTACATCAAGTACTACCTTTTCAAATTCATTCTACTTCCCTGAAATTTTATAAATGTACATCTACAGGGTTTGGTAAATGTGTAAAGATTACTGCTACTAAAATATAACATAGTCCCATGATGGATTATTTGAAAAGAGTATTTGATATCTGCTGACATTATATATAAGATTGAAAACAGCCTTCTGGGAGGCACAAACAAGTTCAGGAATTATTCAGAATACTTGATTATCTGCCATATCACATCTAACCCCTTCGATCCAGATGACATGACCATGAGGTTATGAACAAATTTGGCTTGAGGGGAAGTTGAAGTGAACATGCCATCGTGAGAAAATTTGGCTGAGGACCAAGGTAACGCTAACTTGCCGTCATAAGAATTTCAGCTGAAGGCTGGATTGACAGGAATGACTCACCACGAGTGTACCAAATCAAATGACAAACATAGACATTGGAAAATGACAAAAAATGAAAAATGCCTATAGAGTAAAAGACAAAATAACATTGCAAAGGAGAGACATGGAGTCTTGTTGCCGCATACAAGTGTTCATGTGCTCGTGGCCACTCAAGTAAGCTAATGCTCATATTTTGGGCCAAGTGCAGGTTCTGAAGCATCTGCATTCAAGGAGTTAATTGTATCATTGCATTTCACCTCAGTTTAAGCATAGTGATTGAATAATATTTCTATCTATATACATAGAAAAAGAAAATTACCTAACCAGAAATTCTTGATAAGAAAATGTTCAAAAGTCACATCAACTGATCAACATTTCTTAAATTTAAAAAAAGGGGGAACTGGTTAATAAAAAGAAAATAATCTCTTTCAAGTTTAATAGAAATCTTTTCCAAATCTAGCCTTCCATTCATACACACCATGAAAATCCAACCACCACTTTCACTTGTACGAAATCATGGAAGTCTAACTTAAATCTCTTTGTATATGTTTAGGTGAAAATAAATAACTTGACTACCTTTTTTTAAGTTGGCAATTCCCTGCTCTCGGTCAGTGCAAAAGAGAAAATAACAAAATTTGAAAGTGTAAAATATAAGGAATCACTACAGAGGAGGCTCATTATCCTAAATCATTACAAAAATAGAAAAATGCAATGAAACCAGATCAAGTTACAAAAAATGTGACACTGAAATCTCACTTTGAAATAAAATTCTACCAATACAACACCAAGAATGTAAGACATCTAGATCCCCTATTGCTATGTGCTTATTTCTTCTTCTTCTTAGAGCTGGTGCCGTCAGAGGTGGAAGCAGCTGAGGGAGCATCTTGTGCAGGGGCCCACTTCAAGGGGTATCGGCGGTAGATGGGCCACGGTGGCAAAGTTACCTGAAGATATATCGAGATCAGTGACTGTCATGTATAATGCTTGTAAGTTCTCCTTCCCCTTATGGAAAATTTGAAGTGCTCGTGACTGTAAATACTACATAATACATTTATCAATTCCCATAAACTTAAAAGGTAACTTAAAGCAAAATCTGCACGTGGAAATGTTTATACAGCAATGATACTCTCAAGAAAATTGCCAAAATTTACACCTTGTGGATGGGATAAAGGCAACAAATACACATTCATGTATATTTTCCTGAAACCCAAATTTTTTTTACTATATTCTGCCTCACACAATAGGTAGTAATTATCAAATAAATGAATAAATATATAAATACATGAAAATGTATATATTTTCCCCTTATTGACATCATATGAGCCTGAATGTGTCCATATAAGTGAATGTCTGTTAGGCATGCAAGTAATTTTACTAGACCAATCCACAAGGAGGTTAAACCCCACTGCATAACCAGAACTTACTAAACAAGCCAAGATGAATCCAGCACCAAGTGTGAGCACAGTCATGTGGAAGTCTTGTACATAATAGCCCCACAACCAGCCG
>NW_020871497.1:93401-95901 GCF_003789085.1 Penaeus vannamei | reverse complement strand
TCTCTCTCTCTCTCTCTCTCTCTCTCTCTCTCTCTCTCTCTCTCTCTCTCTCTCTCTCTCTCTCTCTCTCTCTCTCTCTCTCTCTCTCTCTCTCTCTCTCTCTCTCTCTCTCTCTCCTTCTCCTCTCTCTCGCCACGCATCCACGCAGCGCTACAAAGGCTTATTCCAAACATTGATCTCAGCTCGTATGACACCAGTTCATTTTCCTTTTACCTCCATTGCTATCTTTCATCCTTGACTCCCGGTTTCTCGACCTTGCGGATATTACCAGGTTTGTCGGAATCCACTTATGCCTATATGCGCTTTGAGTTATTCCTTCTCTTATTAGTATTTTCTTTTATTGTATGACTTCTCTCTTTACCCCCACAGGCTGCTTCCCACTCGCTCGCTCGCCCTCGTTCTGTTTGTTTACTTTTTTGTGCGCTTTTCCCACCTCTTTTATCGTCTGTTGTACTTTTTTTTGTTTTTTTGGTCTCTGTCAGCTGCGTAGTAGGCTGTTGATATGCTGAATATTCTATGATGTGGTAGGGATATGTTGAATGTTGAAGGGTCCTTGATAGGTAGGTAATTATGTAAATTAATCTTGTGAGATTAATATCGATGCTAATGATTCCTTATTACGGACTGAAAATTTGATAGTTTGGGAATATTCTGTTTTCAGTTATGCGTTATGTTGGTTTGATATACAGAATAGCAATATGTATTATGCAACAGGAAATGAGAGAAAATATGGCAGACTCGGTTATGGAAGGGAAGGGAAATATCTGCCACATCTACCACCATTGCCATAGTTCGGCAGCAAAGCAAGGCAGCGGCGTTTCCCTCCCACGCAAGCCAGAGGGATTCATAACACCGGCTTGGGCACCGTTCCAAAGTCGGAATCGTGACAGGGCCTCTAAAACGTGATGGAGTTCATTGTTTTTAATGTGCTGCGCTTGTAACATGCGGTAGGGGCGGGGGCGGGGGGGGGCATGCCGACGTGTAATTCAAGCTTGCATTTCTTATTTTTAGCTTGCTGTTCGTCGGCTTGACTTTGTATGACGTTTCTCTCTCTCGGCTCTCTCTTCTCTCTCTCTCTCTCTCTCTCTCTCTCTCTCTCTCTCTCTTCTCTCTCTCTCTCTCTCTCTCTCTCTCTCTCTCTCTCTCTCCTCTCTCTCTCTCGCTCTCTCTCTCTCTCTTCTTCTTTCCCTTCCTCTTCCTCCCTCCCTCCCTCTCTCTCTTACACACACACACCACACACACACACACCTTACACACACACACACACACACCACACACACAACACACACACACACACACACACACACACACACACACACACAGGACAGGTTGCTACGCTGCGGTAGCCCAGTATCGCTCCAAAATACTGGATATTTAGCTTTATGTTCCCACGTCTTACGATCGAGATTTCAGTCTTACGTGTTGTGTATACGTTACGTCATCAAACATCGGAAAAGATCTGTGATTATGATCTCTACCGCCCAGTGATCCTAAGATCGATTTTTTCGCCCGTGAATCCCAGTAATGTGATCCTTGCGGCCGTGGGTTCGTTTGGGGTCATTAAATTGAAAATATAAAAAAGCGAGTTTGGCGACATCGAGGGGAGAACTTCAGCCATATGTGCGTGCGACCGGTTCCGCGAGTTGCCGTGCTTAGGGCGTTTATTCTGTGTGCTGCGGGGGGAAACTGACACTTGATACTGTATTTAGGAAATGCTGGTGATTTTTTCGGAGATAATTTTGAAAGGGATATGGTATTTTGAAAGAGGATGTTGATGTATTGTGGAGGTAAGATGTATTAGGCATATTGTTTTTCTTCTCATGAGTGGCAGAAAAAAATACACCATACACAAAAGTATTTTGATATAGTCTTTTATTTCGTCACATTCTCAATACGGTAGTGTTTCGTCTCTCATAATGTTGAGTGTGGTGATGAATATTGTGCGGGTGACATAACTGGCACAGTGTGCTTAATGGAGCGTGGGTTATTGCATGACTATAAAGCCAAATATTCCCCCTAATCAGCAACTCGTAAAATGAGTGACGTCACGGAAATGATTATAAGAACGGGAATGGATATTTAATAAAAAAAAAGAAAAAATAAACAATGCTTTCCACTCTCTTGCCCAGTTTGAAACAAAAAGAAACAAGATTAATCAAATCAATGTCATTCTAAAGTTTGTTGTAAAATATTTTACTGCAATTAACTGAACACAACCTACGAGTTTTGGTCGCCATGTGGACGCAAAGATCTTCACGCTGATTGGCTACAAGCCTAGTTAATTTTCGTCCTTAATCACCATTGGCTGGAGGCACCCCCGAGTGGGCGGAGACTGATCCTGACGTCTGCGGAGGCGAGATAGTGCTCCCCAGAACATTTAGTCGATCCTATCTACCGTAAGATCAGGACGAAGCTTCGCTCCGGGATTTTCGTCCCTTAGGTCTCGTCGCCTTATACTTCGGATTTGGTTGACCAGAGGGGAAGTTTAACTTCATCGAAG
>NW_020871497.1:73401-88401 GCF_003789085.1 Penaeus vannamei | reverse complement strand
AGAAGGATAGAAGAAAGGCAGGAGGGGATAGGGAAATTCGATGAGATTAAGGGGTAAAGAGACGGAAGTGGGAGAGAAAAAGGGAAAAAAGATCAAGAGAGTAAAGATAAGGAATGAAGGGTGGGTGAGAGGTAGAAGGAGGGAAGGACCAGAAAGAAGAGAATGAGGCAAAGGAAGGGAAAGAATAAAGGAAGGGGGAACGTAGATGATAGAAGAAGCAGGAACAGAGGGAGGAAAGTAAGTATCGGAACGAAGTAGATAAGGGAGAGAGGGTAGAGGAAGAGGACGGAAGAATAGAAGAAGAGAAGAAGAAGAAGAGAAAAGGAAATGAGAGAGAGAAGATAGGTGGGGTGTGATTCACCGGCTCTTTTCTAGAAGCTTCTCTACTTCTCTCTAGACACCTGCGATCACTGTCACTGTTTATCACACTATACATAATAGTGATCTCAATTTTGACAATGAAACGAACAGTAATAACAGCAAAATCAATGATAATATTGATATTGAATTATTGAAATACTGATGATGCTGATTATGATGAAAATAATGATAACAGCGTTATTGATATATTAGTGAGAACAATAATGATGATAATGATGGTAATGGTAATAAGGATAATAATGATAGCAATAATAATTAAGGTAACTGATACAACAACTAACATTGTGATGATAAGAATGATAAGAATATTGATGATAGCAGTAGTGAGAAAAATTATCATTATAGAGATTATCTGTCTTATCATAGTTCTAACAACACAAGTAGTAAGGATAATAACATTTAACACTATCAATATGATACATTTTGATAATGTCAATATGTATGATAGGGATATTAATTGTAATATCAGTGATAAGGATAATAGAAATTATGAGGATAATAATGATGATAGTAATGATAATCATCACCATCATTATCATCATTGTTAATTTTAATATTAATCTATTATAGTTATTATTATTGTTGTTGCTTTGTTATTGTTATCATTATCATTATTAGTATTGGTATTAACATCTATGTTATTATTATTATATTTATTGTTCTTTTTGTTATTATTTGTTATTATTGTTATTGTTATTTTTGTTGATTTTGTTGTTGTTGTTGTTATATTTGTATTATTATTATAACTGTTTTTATTATAGCTATAATAATAATGATTATCATAATGATAATATGATAATCATTATTATTATTAGTAGTAGTAGTAGTAGTAATAGTAGTAATAGTAGTATTACCATTATTACTATTATTATTATTATCATTTTTTTATTATCATTATTGTTGTTGTTCTTGTTATTATCATTATTACCTCTGTCAAGGACGTTATGTTTACGGTCGCGATGGTTAGCAAAATAACTCAGCAAGTTATAGCTAGATTTTTCTGGAAATTTTACCAGAGGTGTGTCTTAACCCAACTTGAATTCCATTAATTTTTTGGTTTGATCCGGATCCAGGATTTTGTTTAATGACTGCCTCCTCCAAGGTTAGGTTTACGGACGTCACCAGTGCACTTGAGAAAGGTGATTTTAATGTAATTCTTTAAGCGTGAAAGTTTTTATTGCATCAGCGACCTTATAGTCTTGTCGGAGGTGTGCGCTCTCTGAGTGATTCTCGTCGTTATTATTATTATTATTATTATTATTATTATTGTTATTATTATTATATTATTATATTATTATATTATTATTATATTATTATTATTATCATCATCATCATTGGTGGTGTTGTAATTCTACTTGTTTCATTGTCATTATTATTATTATTATCATTATTATTATTATTATTATTATTATTATTATTATTATTATCATCATCACTATTATTATTGTTATCATCATCAACATTATTATTACCATTATCATTATGATTATTATTATCATTATGCTTTTTATATTACTTTTACTATTATCATTATTATCATAAATGCTGCCATTATTATTGTTCTTGCTTCTGTCGTCCATACTGATAGCAACAAGAATAACTACAAGGATAACAGGATATTTAATACGGTTAATGCACCTAGTGACGATAACAGTAATAGAAATTAATGATGATGATATAATATTAATGATAGTAAGGATAATTATGATGATAATAGTAACAGTAATAGTAAACTAAGATTGAGAATGATATCAATAATAGGCAAGCTAGCCCACGTTAGTTTCCAAGCCCGGGTCATCAATAGAATTAAATTAAAACAATTAAAACAATAAAATGATAATCATGTTATATAGAAGAATGGGACAAAGTCACAACAAAAGATAAAGAAGAGAATGGGAAAATAATTATCAGCGCCAAAACATTGATAATGATAAGGATGATAATGATAGTAATAATAGTAGTAATGATGATAATGATAATACAAATAATAGTAATGGTAATGATGACGATGATGATGATAATGATAATATTAATGACAGTAATGATGATTATAATGATAATAGAAACAGTAATAGAAATAATAATAGTAATAATAAAACAATTATGAATAATAATAATAATAATAATGATAATACAAATGATAATAATAGTAATAATAATGATGATGATGATATATTAATGATAGTAATAATAATGATTATGATGATAATATTAATGATAGTAATAATAATTATGAGAATAATAGTAACATTAATAGAAATGATAATAAGAGTAATCGTAATGATGATGATATTGATTGATAATGATAATAATAATAATAATAGTATTAATGATAACAATAATGACAAGGATAATAACAATAGTAATGACAATAACAATAATAGAATTGTTATTATTATTTGATGATAATAGTAATAAAATAATAATGACATTAATGAAAATAATAATAACGATAGTAATAATGAATGACAATAATGATAATTGATGATAATGATATTGATAATGATAACAGAAATAATGAAAATGATAATAATGATAGTAATGATAATGATGATTATGATAAAAATGGAAATTATAATTATGATGATAATGATAATATAATGATAATGATAATATAATGATAATAAAAAATAATATGATAATGATGATATAATAGTAATGATAATGACAATTTAATAATAATAATATAATAGTAATAAAATAATGATAATAGTAATAATAATAATAATGATAATAGTAATAATAATGATAATGATAATAACAATAGCACTATTAATGATAATAGTGATGATAATGATAATGATAATAACATTGGTGATGATAATGATGATATTAATCAAAAATAGTAAATAGTAATAATATTATTAGTATGAATTATGATAGCTCTGTGTGTGTTGGGAGGAGTATGTGTTATGTGTTTATGTTTGTATGTACCTTTATATATACACATACATTCATACATGCATATATACATACATATATGTATATATACAAATATACATGCATATATATATTATATATATATATATATATATTATATATATATATATATATATATATATATATATATATATATATATATATATATATATTATACTATATAATATATATATATATATATATATATTTATATATATATATATATATACATATATTATATATATACATGCAAACTCGCATACATACATATATACATACATATATACATACATACATATATACTTACATACGTATATACATACACGATTTTCAAAACATTGAAAAAACATCCGAAATCCCCACTTGTACACGCGGGCGAAGGTAATCACAGCAGTGTAAGTATGATGCACAACAAGATCTAAAAATATTAGTTTCCCTCAAAGTGCGAGCGACGGAGGTTCCGAGACGCGACGACAGCTGACGGAGGCTGAGCGACAGGAAGCCAAACACGCGAGGGCGGAGCGATAACTGGGGGGGGGGGGTCAGCGGGCTCCTCGGGTACGCCCGGGTGGGTGGGGAGAGCACACGCCAGCGAATGAAAGCACGCTGGCAAGCAAGCAAGCACACACACAAGCCCAACACGTAAAATCCACACATGCACGCATCCACACGCACACACATACATACATATAGAGAAACAGATATGTCTCCTCCCTTTCCTTGTCCAAAATTAAGTGTCATATTTCATCACGACATGACAGCATGTAGCTGTTAAAGCAATGCCTGAACATTTATGTTGATTGGCAGTTTGAGATAGCTTCGATTTTTTTTTTTTTTTTTGGCAAACAAACATACACGAACACACACACACACACAACACACACACACACACACACACACACACCACACACACACACACACACACACACACACACACACACACACACACACACACACACACACACACACACACACGCACCCGCACCCGCACACGCACACACCACACACACACACACACACACCACACACACACACACACACACACACACACACACACACACCACACACACACACATACACACATACACAGACCTTTACGGACATATACACATATACATAGATACGTACATGTAAATATGCCTTTGTCTTATATCCATCTCTTCTTCACGTCTAAGGAGTTTTATTGTCTTCATTAGCGACGGATTAAATTCAACGGCGTGTCAGTATTTCTTTCTTGCACAAATCCATTTAAAATCGTTCTATCATTTTTAAAACTTTTTCTTTTATTTTTTTTTTTTTTTTGTCAGCTGGCTATAAAATGGTGATTGAGAAAGCGAAGAAGAGGAGCTCTGCACATGATAATCTTGCAAGTTTAATTTTCATTGCATGATAATATTCAGGCTTGGATTTCATTGCATGGCTTCTAATGCGATGACTAAATTCTTCCTTTTTTCCGTCATATTATCATAAAAAAAAACAACAACGACATATAAATTCTTCTTTTTTTCCGTCATATTATCATAAAAAAAAACAACAACGACATATAAATTCTTCCTTTTATCATCCAAATGATAAAAAAAACAACAGCATAGTGATTAATAATGTTAAATGGATTCCCTAAGGCAACAGATCACTTTGTTTATAAATCGACTTACAAACACTAGTGTGTGGTAACATTTGATTATAAGCCTTAAGAACGGGGGCTCTACGGACGAAAGTTGATTCTTATGAGGATATAATTCCGGTGTCTTTTGATGCATAGAAAGGAATTTTATCAGATAATTATGAATGCTCTCTTATCCTTAATTATGATTATAGAAAAAATCCTTTGGCATTGAGTGGTCGCAGATATGAGAAAAAGACTTTATTTGAAGGAGTAACTCTTTCTCATTATAGACAATTGATTTATTCCTTTTCCTAAAAAAAAAAAAAAAAAAAAAAAAAAAACAAAACAAGTGGCATCAGATATGCCCTTATTAAATGACCTAATTAAAAAGAGGGAACAGGTAGACGCAAGGGCACTTCCTCCCCTTCGCTCCTCACACTCAGCCAACTGCGAGGATCTACTCAAGTGAGTCAGCGCCTTAGCCTTCAAAAGGATGAGTGCCAAGTGCCAAGGCTCAACGAGGGCCAGAGTGCCAAATGCAAAGACTCAGCGAGGGCCAGAGTGCCAAATGCTAAGACTCAGCGAGGGCCAGAGTGCCAAGTGCTAAAGCTCAGCAAGGGCCAGAGTGCCACGAGAACCGCTATGGGTCACGGACGCTTCAGTGGCACCCCGGGGGGCAATCTGGCTTGAGTGACCCTTATGCCTATCTTGCCTCCTGGGGCCAGTCTCCGAAGAACAGAGAAAAAGAGTGGGCGAGAGAGGATGGGCAGAGAGAGAGAGAGAGACACAGAGACAGGCGGACAGTTAGACAGACAAGGCAGGCAGAAAGAGAGAGAGAGAGAGAGAGAGAGAAAGTGGGTGGAGGGGAGAAGGGGAGAGAAACAGGGAGAGGAGTGGGGGAAAGAGAAGGAGTAAAAAGAAAAGAGAAGAACAATAGGGACGGGAAAGAAACGAAGTCGAAAACTGAAATAGGGGGAGGGATGAGAGAGATAGAGAGGAGAAAGAAAAAGGGAGTGAGAGAGAAAGAGCAAGAGAGAAAGGGAGAGAGAGACAGACAGACAGACAGAGAGATACAGTGAGAGAGATGCGTATTTCATCCATCCTTCGTTTTAATGTCTCCTCTTTGACTTTGCCTGAATTCCATTTTTGTGGATGTTTGTGACGAGAAAGAAATATCCAAAACGTCAGATCGCAGAACAGAAAAAAAACAAGTCAACAGAAAAAGAAAGATTCTTCTAATCTAAAAAGCAAGATAAAGGTAGAGGAAGCAATTAAAAAAAAAATGCAAGAGCTAATCAGCATAGTACAGATCTACGTAGAAACGACTCCCGAGATACATAAAAGATGAGGCCGAGGATCCACACCGCCTTATACCCAGACGATGACAACAACTCACACTCCTAATCCAGACAAGTGTTGAGATTCCCGTCATGCAGAATGGAGGAGCGGTGACGACTGACGGCGGTTTGCAATGGCAAGTTGAGCCGCGACGAGAACCCTTCATATCGTCCTTAGTTCGGCTTTGCGGCTTGCGAGTGTGGCTTTGACTTTGGGCTCAGGCGATGGCGAGAGAGAGAGGGAAAGAGAGAAGAGAGAGGGAGAGAGGGAGAGAGAGAGAGGGGGGGAGAGAGAGAGAGAGAGAGAGAAGAGAGAGAGAAGAGAGAGAGGGAGAGGGGGGGAGAGAGGAGAGGAGAGAGAGAGAGAGGGGGGGAGAGAGGGAAGGTGTGATCCTTTTTTTTTTGCTTCTCAATCCTCTCCCTCATCTCTTGACTCTCTCTTCTCTCTCCTCTATCTCTCTCTGGCTCACTCACGCGCCCCTCTCTCTCTCTCTCTCTCTCCTCTCTCTCTCTCTCTCTCTCTCTCTCTCTCTCTCTCTCTCTCTCTCTCTCTCTCTCTCTCTCTCTCTCTCTCTCTCTCTCTCTCTTCTCTCTCTCTCTCTCTCTCTCTCTCTCTCTCTCTCTCTTTCTCTCTCTTCTCTCTCTCTCTCTCTCTCCTCTCTCCTCTCTTCTCTCTCTTCTCTTTCTTCTCTCCTCTCTCTCTCTCTCTCTCTCTCTCTCTCTCTCTCTCTCTCTCTCTCTCTCTCTCTCTCTCTCTCTCTCCTCTCTCTCTCTCTCTCTCTCTCTCTCTCTCTCTCTCTCTCTCTCTCTCTCTCTCTCTCTCTCTCTCTCTCTCTCTCTCTCTCTCTCTCTCTCTCTCTCTCTCTCTCTCTCTCTCTCTCTCTCTCTCTCTCTCTCTCTCTCTCTCTCTCTCTCTCTCTCTCTCTCTCTCTCTCTCTCTCTCTCTGTGTGTGTGTGTGTGTCCTCTTTCTTCTGTAGCAGAATTTTTCATGGAAGAAAAAAAAAATAAAATTATTGCAGACATAGCAGCACTGATAGCAGGCAGAATAACATGAACTCCAACAGTAACAACAACAGTAATAGTAACTTCGACAGTAATACACCAACAGTGAAAATAAAATGAATATAATGGTGCCCCCCCCCCCCGCCCACCCCTTTTATCCCTTGTCCCTGAATACCCTCCTGAAATCGGTCACTTCATCCTCCTCCCTTTCCCCCTCCCCCCTCCCCCCTTCCCTTTACCCACCATGGAACATAAACATAAGGTTTATGTTTGAAAAAGTTGAATGTCTCATATTGTTAAAACTTTCTTTTCAAATGAATTGTTTAAAAAAAGAGTTATTCAGCCTGAGATATCGATTAATTCCATTATTAAAAGGAGCATGGGTGGATTTTCTTTAAGGGGAAGATCATATAGACAAATTTCTTTTTCTTTTTCTTGTTTGTATCTATTACGTTTAAGGTAAGGCTTGACTCCTCATCATACAGGGAAAATGGGCAATTTATCAATCTTTCCAAATATTGAATATGTGTCATTTCATTTTCCATTTTGATATATTTGCAAGTGTGCTAATCCTACCATTGTCTCCTTGTTAAATTTCGAACTTTTATCGTCTATTCTTCATCACTACTTCGGTTTTTATTTCATTATAAAATTAACTATTGTAATAATTATCATTATTATCATTGCTATTATTATTGTTATTTATTATTATTATATATTATATTATTACTATTATTATTCTTATCATTATTACTATTATTATGATTACAGTAGCTGTAGTAATAGTATTATCATTATAGTTGTTGATATTTTTTTGTTATTATCATCATTGCTAGTATCATTATCATCATTATCATCATCATCATCATCATCATCATTATTATTATTATTATTATTATTATATTTTATTATTATTATTATTATTATTATTATTATTTATTATTATTATTTTGTTGTTATTATTATCATTATCCATCATCATCATCATTAGTATTGCTATTATTACAGTAATAGTAGTAGTAGTAGCAGTAGTTGTAGTAGTAGTAGTAGTAGTAAAAGTAAAAGTAGTATTAGTACTATTAAAGTAGTAGTAGTGGTAATAATAGTATTAGTAGCAAAAGTAGTAGTAGTATTAATAGTAGTAATTATAGTAGTAAAAGTGGTAGTAGTAGTATTAAAGAAGTAGTAGTAGTAGTAATAGTAGTAGCAGAAGTAGTTGTAGTATTAATAGCAGTAATGATGGTAGTAAAAGTAGTAGTAGTAGTAATGACAGTAGTAGTAGTAGTAGTAGTAGTAGTAGTAGTAGTAGTAAAAGTAGCAACAATAGTAATTATAGTGGTGGTTTAAGTAGTAAAAGTAGTAGTAGTAGTAGTAGAAGTAAAATTAGTAGTAGTAGGAAAAGAGCAGTAGTAGTAGTAAAAGTAATAGTAGTAGTAAATAGTAAGTATATAGTGTAGTAGTAGTAGTAAAAATAGTAGTAATTGTAGCAGTAATAGTAGTATTAACATTATTATTATCATTATTGTCATTATTGTTGTTATCGTCATTACAGTGAATTTTATTTTCCTTTTTACTAAGGTTTCGTTATTTTCATTACCGTTTTGCTTTTCTCGCCTTCCCTTTGTATAATATATTCAATCCCCTTTCAATCACTCTCTCTCTCTCTCTCTCTCTCTCTCTCTCTCTCTCTCTCTCTCTCTCTCTCTCTCTCTCTCTCTCTCTCTCTCTCTCTCTCTCTCTCTCTCTCTCTCTCTCTCTCTCTCTTCAATTACTCTCTCTTTTTCTATCCCTCTCTCTCTCTCTCTCATCTCTCTTCTCTCTCTCTTTTTTTCTCTCTCTATCCCTCTCTCTCTCTCTACTCTCTCTTTCTATGCCTCTCTCTCTTTCGCTTTTTCTCTCTCTTTTCTATCCCTCTCTCTATCTTTTTTCTCTCTCTATCTTCTCTCTCTCTCTCTCTCTCTCTCTTCTCTTCTCTCTCTCTCTCTCTCTCCTCTCTCTCTCTCTCTCTCTCTCTCTCTCTCTCTCTCTCTCCTCTCTCTCTCTCTCTCCCTCTCTCCCTCCCTCCCTCCCTCCCTCCCTCCTCCCTCCTCCCTCCCTCCCTCTCCCTCCCTCCCCCTCTCTCTCTCTTTCTCTCCTCTCTCTCTCGCTCTCTCTCTCTCTCTCTCTCTCTCTCTCTCTCTCTCTCTCTCTCTCTCTCTCTCTCTCTCTCTCTCTCTCTCTCTCTCTCTCTCTCTCTCTCTCTCTCTCTCTCTCTCTCTCTCAGCTCTCCTCCTCTCTCTCCCACCTTCCACCCTCCGTTCCCCATGGAAGCACTCAGCGTTCAGGCAAAAGCCTCTGAAGCAGAGCCGAGACTCTCGCATTCAGTCGAGCGTTTGTTGATCCCCTGAAGCGCTGGTTTTCTGCTCTGCTGATCCCCCACTCTGTCGGCTGTCTGCTGAATTGGCCTTCTCGGACCGGGCCTCTGTGTTAGTACCCCCTAGATAAGGACCTCCTCCTTGCCTTGGGCCTTCGCTGTACGTGTTCCTTGCCGTTGGGATCCCCAGGGCGAAGGGTGGTGCGTTGTATTCGTTCTGTGTTTGTTCTGTGTCTGCGGTCTAATTTCTTTGGAAGGATGACAAAGAATTTTGATTTTGTGTATCTTTCACACTTGTATCGAAATGAAATAAGACGTTATATACGGTCGGCACACAGACGCAGTACGTTCGCTGAGTTTACACGACTACCCACGTACTCAGAGTTACAAGGCGTGCGAGGAGTGCAAAACCATTCACACGAACGTTCAAACACTTAGAAGAAAGGCACCGAAGCACACAATACTATGGCTTCGCGCTGGCTGGGGGCAGGGAGGGGGGGTAAGAGGTTTGGGGGGGGGGGGGGGGGGGGGGGGGTGAGCGAGAGTGTGGGCAAAGGAACGTCAGTTGAGAGGTCGACGCTGGTGAGCGAGGGACAGCGTGAAGGTCTGTGCGCGTGCCTCTCCCTGGCCTGTGTACCGTGGCACTGCGTGGCACTCTTTCTCGGTGGAGCTCTCTGATATGGGGGGATGCTGTGGGGTGTCCGCGTGCATGTGTGTATGCTTGATCGCTGATACTTGGTTTACCCAAATGGTGATGACGGTAACTACTTGAAAAAATGTGTGTGAAACGAAGCAATTGAACAGCTGACCGCCCACAGAGCTCGCGGTCGCTGTGGCATTTTAGAAGCTTCCGCAGTACCTCAGTAATGTTGATATTTACGCCTCAGAACACAGGATAAAAGATGCTATAACTGTAGCCGAGGCGTGAGCATGAGGAAAAAACTTCTGGTTTTAATATAAAACTTTTAAAACACTTTAATGATATTTGTCAACGTTTGGCAATGAAACGTTTTCGCCGGGTCACGTGATCCAGCCACGTCTTTGTAGCCATGTTCGATGCACTTTTTTTTAATCTCATGTCTATTGTAATTATTTGAATTATAATGGTAAATCATAGTATTATGATCTATGTGTTATGATTTATATAATCTGTATCATTATTGATACTTATTTTGATGCTGTTATTATTGTCAAGATTATCATCATTATTATTATATCATTATTATCACTATCATCACCATTATTAAGATTTATATTATTAGTAGTATTATTGTCATTATTATTGTTGTTATTGTTGGTATTGTTATTATAATTTAATGATAACGACTTATAATAGCGATTATGATAAACTGATGATGATAATGATAATCGTTGTAATAATGGTAAAGAGAATGAATACAATTATGATATGATGGTAATTGATAATGATAATGCTAATAGATATGATCATGATAATGATAACAATAAAGATAATAATGATAATGATAATGATAGTAATAACATTAATGTGATAATGATAATAATTATATTAATAATTAAAATAATGATAATAAAAGTAATGGTATTGATAATAATATAATAAATAATGATATAATAATCATAATGATAATAATGATGATAATAATAATAATGATAATAATGATGATAATAATCATAATGATAATGATATTCATGAAAATGATATAAAATAATGATGATGATAACGAAGACAACAAGGATAATGATGATGGTAATAATGATGATAAAAATGATAATAATAATGATCATAATGATGGTGATGATAACTGTAATAATAGTGATAGTAACAATGATAATAATTAGAATAATAATAATGATAATAATCATAACAATAATGATAACAATATTGATGATAATGATAATGAGGATAATGATAATGATAATGACAATAAAGATGATGATAATAATAATAATAATAATGATAATAATAATAATAATAATAATAATATAATAATAATAATAAAATAATAATAATAATAATAATAATAATAATAATATAATATAATAATAATAACGTTAATAACAATTACAATAATGACAATAATAATACTGATAATAATTATAATGATAATAGTAATGCCAATAAATATAAAAGTAATAATGATAATAATGATAATGATAATAATAACAATGATAATAAGAATAGTAATAATAATAATAATAATAATAATAATAATAATAATAATAATAATAATAATAATAATAGCAATAATTATAATCATAATTATCATAATGATAATAGCAATGATAATTATCATGATGGTAATAATAATACTGATAATGATAATGATGATGAGGATAATGAAATCATAGTACTGTAAATAACACTGATGATGATGATGATGATTATTATTGGTATTATAATTGTTGTTTGTAGTAGGAGTAGCAGTAGTAGTAATAATAATTCATAATCATAATCATTATCACTACTATTTTCATTATCATTATTATTTTTGTTATCATTATTTTCCTTATTATCATCATTAATTCTATGATTATGATGTATGATATCGATGTACATAAGAAGAAAACAGCAACAATAAGCCTGCAAAATAGTTCAAAGCAAGTACGCGAATAAAGTCTACGGGAATAAAACCCACATTTCGATTACAGTGGCGATGAAGATTGAACCTGGGCACTCGTCAAGTAGCGGTCCTTTGCCTTTAGGGATCTTTCATTTTCTTTGCTCTCTCTTTTATTCTCTCCGAATAAAAGGACTATAAAGAATGGTTCGTATATAGTGGAAGTGTTAATGAAAATGTGGTAAATATAGATTCAAGTATCAGTTTATTATAACAAAATGAATACTTTTGTAATTGTCAGAAAGAATAGTTGTGCAAGAATGATGATACTAATAAGCAAACTGTATACAGAATATAGGTCTTACATATCCTTAGCATAAATAGAGAGATAATGATAGATAAATAATACACCATTGCTGTATGAAATAATAATGGCAATAGTAACTCTTCTCTAGTCATGGAAAAGAGAAACAGCAAAGCTAGAAAACAACTGTGGTCTTCTTTTTATGTTGCATGCGCATGATGATGGTCATTCGTGCTCTTTATCAACTTTAATGTCGATGTCATGCATAGTTCAGTATCGTCTCTGCAAGAATTAAACGACAGCGTCAGCAAGAATTTCTGGGCCATTTATAAACTGCACAAATCCATACAAATAACAATCTTATCTTCTATTTTTACTATCAATTTCATTAGAAACAAAACAAAAAAATATAAACAATTACTCAAACGCTTTAAAGACAGAGAGTTCCATCGGAAGGAGTAAAAAGAGAGAAAAAGGGAACAATAAATCCAAAAATAAACAAGGAAGAGGGAATCGAAAAAAAATTGTAAACAAAGGTGTGTCGTGTGTATCTGAGGAACCGACAGAGGCCGCTAAGCTACTCGTCCCTCGTACTTACTCTGACCTGGTAAGTAATTTTCTATTTGAATTTTATGATTGCGGTAGTTTTTTAAATTTTGTTTATAGTTTAAGCAATGTTGCATTGTAACGATGATGATGTAATAATTACTTGAAGGAAGTCTGAAAATAAACGTACATACATGCATACATACATACATACATACATACATACATACATACATACATACATACATACATACATACATACATACATACACACACACACACACACACACACACACACACACACACACACACACACACACACACACACACACAGAAACAACCCTGGAAGTCTTTCGAGTATGACCGACTCACACACACACACGCATATATATATTATTTATTTTACTTGGTTATTATTATTATTATTATTTTTATTATTATTATTTATTATTATTATTATTATTATTATTATTATTATTATTATTATTATTATTATTATTTATATTATTATTATTATTATTATTATTATTATTATTATATATTATTATTATATTATTATTCATTATTATTTATTTATTATTATTATTATTATTATTATTATTATTATTATTATTATTATTATTATTATTATTATTATTATTATTGTTATTATTATATTATTATTGTTATTATTATTATATTATTATTATTATTATTATTATTATTATTATCATTATCATTATCATTATCACTATCATGATCATTATCATCATCATCATCATCATCATCATCATCATCATCATCATCTCATCATATCATCATTATTATCATTATTGTCATTATCATTATTATCATTAGTTGTAGTAGTAGTAGTAGTAGTATCATTATGATGATAATGATGTTGATGATTATTATCATTAGTATTAGTATTATTGCTGTCATTATTATTATCATCATTATCATTATCTTATTATTATTATTATAGTTACTATTATTATGATCATCATCATTACCATTATTATTATTATTATCATCACCATCACTCTCACTGATATCATTATCATGATAATATGATGGTAATAATGGTGATAATGATAGTTATTGTTACCATTATTAGCATCATTGTTAATATCATCATTATCATCATTATGATCATCATAGTCATCATCATCAGAATCATAATTGTTCTCATTGTCATTACTTTTACTATTACATATTTTACATCTTGTTGGGTTGTTTGTGTTGTTTGTATATTAAATCGTGATTCTTTTATCATCACTACAATTTTTCATTTCTCTTCCCACTTCATGTCTATGTCCATTTGTTGACATGACCAGTCCCCTCACTTCACCCTCCTTCTCCACTTCTTCTCTTCTTCTTCTCTTCCTCTCCATTTTCGCTTCTGATTCATCTTCCACGGTCTTTTTCTTCCCCTTTTCCTTGTCTTCTTTTCCTTGCCCCTTTCCCTTCAACTTTTTTTTTATTTCCTGCTTTCTTTCCACATCCATTTTTATGTTTTTGCCTTTTCCTCTCCCCCTTTTTTCCCATTTTCCCACGTATCGCAACTTTTATTCCTTCCTCTTTCTCTCTTTTCCTCTTTTCTTCATTCTCCTTTCCACCCTCCTTCCCTTTTTCTTTTTCCCTTTCTTCCTTCTCTCCTTACTCTACCCCCTTTCCCTCCTTCCTTGTCCACCCCTTCTTCTTCCATATGACATCCCTCTTTCTCGTCTCTCACCTCCCTTCCTTCTTTATTTTTGCCTTTCTCCCTTTCTCCTTCTCCCCCTTTCCTCCCTCCGCTGTCTATATTTCCACTCCCTTTCCTCTTTCCCATCTTTTCCCACTGTCCTTTCTTTTTCATCATCTTCCCTTTCCATTCTTCCTTCCCTTCTCCTTTCCCTTCATCCCCTTCCTTTCCCCCCTCCCCTCCCCTTTCCCTCCTCCCTTTCCCTTTTCCCTTCCCCTTTCCCTCCTATTTCCTTCCTCCTTCTCCCTCTCCCCTCTTATTTCTCCTCCCCCTCCCCTTCCCCTCCTT
>NW_020871497.1:60901-65901 GCF_003789085.1 Penaeus vannamei | reverse complement strand
TTTGTTTTTCTTTACCTTTTCGTTGTGGCTGTACCCGTCTGTTTTTTTGTTCGTATATGCTGTATGTAATCCAGTTTCAGATGCTCTCTCTTTCTCTAATATATATATATAATTTATATATATAATTATATATATATATATATATAATATATTATATATATANTTCATCGACGGTTCTCCCAGCCTGTGTCTCCAGCCCCATCCCCACGTCGTAAACAAGGAGGCTGGCTGTTTGATAAGTAAGATTAAAATAAAAGAAGATAATTCTGTGCTTGCCCGACAATCTTAGAAAAACCATTATTACAAAAAATACAAAAAAGATTAAGTTTTATTATATGCACAAGGGAGCCCAGGACATTATGATTCACTCGTCCGCAGCCTCTCTGTCCCTTTGCTCTAACACTACGCCCGCTATCAGGTGTTTTCTGGCTCTCATATCTGTTACTTTTGTGCGTCTCTCTTTTGTTGTTTGTGTTTTCTCTCTTTCTCTCTCTCTCTCCTCCTATTTTAGTTTGTTTTGTATTCTATATTTCTCGCTTTCTACCTCTTTCTTTTCTTTCATTCTCTCCCTCTTATTTTTTTTTTTTTTGTTCCCCCGTCCCATCTCAAACCGGTGTCTTCTCCTCTCTCTCTCTCGATCAATCTCTCTTCTCTCTCTCTCGTCCTCTCTCTCGCTCTCTCGTCTTCTCTCCTCTCTCTCTCTCTCCTTCTCTTCCTCTCCTTCTCTCCTCTTCTCCTCCCACTCTCCCTTGCCTCTTCCTCTCCTCAAACCTCCCTTTCCTTTCGTCTCTTTCCCCAACTCCCCCTCTTCTTTCTCTCTCCCCCCCACTCCCCCGTTTTCCGTCTCGCTCTTTCCCGCTCATCCTCTCTCCTCTTCCGTCTCATTCATCTCTCTCTCTTCTCTCTCTCTCTCTCTCCTCCTTCTTCTCCTCTCTCTCTCTCCTCTCTCTCTCTCTCCACTCCCTCTCCTGCTACTCTCCATCCCCGTCTTCTCTCCCACTCCTCCCTCTTCCCCCATCTTCCTCTCTCTCCAATTCACTCCCCGTCTCTCAAACCGAATTTACACCTTCTTAATCACTGCATATGAAGAAAGATATGTTTTCGAATACAAATGAACTACAGGCGGTAATTCCCCGGCATCAATTCACATTCTTACTTCCACTGAATAAAAGAACTTTGGTCAGCAACAAACTAATGATTTTGCTTACACCGATGTGCTGTAACGTGATCTTTCACCTGGAATATTATCCTGTCTGCACTAAAAATCGTGAGCCGCGTGTTTTCAGTCTATGACTCAGCGAAGATAATAAATCCTCGGTTAGTACGGTGGGGAAGGGGGGGGGGAGGTTTCTTGCACCCCGATGAGGATCTTCAGAAGTGGTCCTTGCACGCCTACAAGGCAGCTGGACGCGTTCGTCTGTTTTCCTGTAGGGAATGGTCACCTTAGAGGCAAACACGTTAGCCTCCCAACGCGAATGGATTTAAGTGGCCGGTTCAACTTCCGATGAGGTTGTTATGGGCGATTTAACATTGTATTCTGAGCGGGAGTATCGACTTAGCGCGGGTTCCATCACCTGGTGCTGCTGTCTTCCCCCCGACGCGTCTTCAAGGTCTCGCTCTCCTTCTCTGTCCCTTCCTCGCTGGCCGTTCAAGCAAACACACCTCCTACGAAGCCGATTTCACTCGTGCGAAGCCACAGTGACATGTTCGGACGATGTTGTTTTAAGCGAAAGGATACTTTGCCGACGCGGGAAAACTTTTTACAGCCAAAAGAAGGTGGAAATGTTCTAACATGTAAAAGAAAAAAAGAAAGGAGAGAGAAGAGAGAGAGAGAGAGACAGAGAGAAGATGAGGCGGAGAGACGAGACGAGAGAGAAGAGAGGAGAGAGAGCGAAAAAAAACGATTATGTAAGTCTTTGATATGCATGCAGGGTGGTCAGTGTGTGTGTTGTTGTGTTTTGTGTGTGTTGTGTGTTGTGTGTGTTGGTGGTTGTGTGTGTGTGTGTGTGTGTGTGGTTGTGTGTTGCTGTGTGTGTGTGTGTGTGTGTGTGTGTGTGTGAGAGAGAGGGAGAGAGAGAGAGAGAGGAGAGGAGAGAGAGAGGAGACGAGAGAGAGAAGAGATGAGAGAGGAGAGAGAGAGAGAAGAAGAAAGAGAGGAAAGAGAAAGAGAAAGAGAGAGAGAAAGAGAAAGAGATGGGAAAGAGAGAGGAGGAAAAAAAGAAAGAGAGAGAGAGAAAGAGAGAGAGAAAAAAAAGAAAGAGAGAGAGAGAAAGAGAGAGAGAGAGAGAGAGAGAGAGAGAGAGAGAGAGAGAGAGAAGAAAGAGAGAGAGAGAGTATGCATGTATGTGTGTATGTGTGATAAAAGAAGTGGATACACGTAGGAGTTGCAGTAAGACTGGAGTTTCGAAAACGTTTTGAAGCTCACGAATTCTGAACATTTTATGAAACTGAGCAATGAGGGAAAAATTGTATTTTTTAACAGGGTAAGAATGGAGAAAAAAAGAAAGAAAATTGCAAATAGCAGAAAGGAAAACAATAATTACGATAGTCTTAATGGTAAAGGCGATGATAATAATAATAATGATGATGAAAACAATAACGATGAAAACAATACTGATGATGATAATTATAATATAATATTTATAATTTAATAATAACAATATAATTAATAACATTAACAATAATGATAATAACTATGATGGCAACAATAATGATACTGATAAGAATGGTAATAACAATAATACTGTTAATACAAACAGTAATGATAATAATAATGATGATAATAATAAAAACAATGACTATGCTGATGATAATAATTGTAGTAGTAGTAGTAATATTATAATAATAATGATGATGATAATAATAATAATAATAACAGTAACAACGATATAACAATAATAATACAAATGGAGATCGTACTGGTAACAACAATAGCAACCAAAGAGAGAAATGGCGAAGACGAAACACCAGCACTGGAATAGGGCGAAAAATAGGAGGAAGAGGAAGGGGGGAGGGAGGGAGGGCAAGAGAGGGAGCCGGACAAGTGAAGGAGGAAGTAGGGGGGAGGGGGTAGGGGAAGGGGAATAGGGATGTCAGACATGTAAAGGGGGAAAGAGAGAGGCAGAGAGGGAAGGGGTGCTTAGGGGATGGGGTAGGAGGAGGAGGAGGGAGGATAGGCTGAGGGAGGGAGCAGAGGGGGAGGAGGGGAGGGTCCGTGCAAAGGAAGTAAACGGTCCATCGAACCCGTT
This sequence comes from Penaeus vannamei, assembly GCF_003789085.1. Lineage (NCBI taxonomy): Eukaryota > Metazoa > Arthropoda > Malacostraca > Decapoda > Penaeidae > Penaeus > Penaeus vannamei. The sequence goes on along the minus strand of NW_020871497.1, from coordinate 62,653 downwards.
TCGTAGACTGCCCTAATTGCAGGTCCCATTAATACCTGTTTGTCCTTCAGATGCAATCACTTTATTCTAAAAAAAATAAGAATAGAATATGCATGTACTATGTCATTATAAAGTCACCAGAATACGCGAATTTAACAGTATAATAGTTGTATTATGAAATCGGAGGTATACTCAACAGGGCCGCTATAATGAGTATAGGGGTGGGTCAGTCCAGTCCCTTTTGGTGAGAGTGAAAGTTTTAGGTCCATAGGCGACGAGTTGTAGGGCAAGTACACTTTGCTACGGAAGGGAAAAAGCTGTTTGGTCTACATTCTACATCAGCTGATTTATGCACTTCTTGTTTTTTGTTTTGTTGTCAGGATTTGGTAAGGGACATTCAGATTTGCTTTTGGCGAGATCATCTAATTTTCTCATGTCTGTCATTCTCTGGTTCTCATTGTTTGGATTGAAAGGAACCCTCTCCCCAGTTTATTCACGGTGTGAGAGCGTCACATCAAAGACATGAATGAAAGGCGAGTGTTTTAATGTGTACATTTCCCCGCGGCGTGTCACATTGCGCCTACTTGCGGCGCTGTCTGCTTTGTTGCGTTACTAGAGGCCGAACTCTCACAAACTTCTAAACAACCCTCTCTCCGAAAAAGAATTTCCATTGCACACAATTCCAGACCAACTCCGGTGCCTTTGCACTATAATATTTCTCTTTGTTCCCCGCGGAGTCGAGTTTACCAGAGTTCTTTGCAAATTGGAATACTCCAGGACTGTGAGAGTTAGGGTGACGGTCGCTGGAACAAGGCATGGACGAGCGTAGGTTTCCAGTCTGAGACGGCGGACCTTAGCGCGCGTTCGGGGCTTTCTGGAAGGTAGTGCGGTGATTAGTGTGGAAATGGCGGCACACACAAAGAGCTTTCGGAAAGGAAGAGGTGTAAACGAACTGTGCCGGTGTTGTCACGCGCGGACGATCGGTGTGAACAAAGATATGACACAGGAACGAGTATACATATAACTATTACCATTAACTGAATGTATTCTCTATGAATGAGCGGCTTAGAAACGCCGGTTGAAACGCAAACACACGCATTGAGTCACATTGAGAAAGAAAAGACAGAGAAAGGAGAAATATACACGGTTTACACCCCACCACGTGTGATATTACTCACAGGAGAGAGATCAATAGATAGCGAGGTGGAGAGGGGGTAGAGGGGGGTTGATAGGGGCAGCAGCATCCCCTTCCCTCCCCCTTCCCCCCTTCCCTCCCGTTCTCCCATAGTACCGTCGCTTTAACCTCGATGCAGAAAGACAGCATCAGAGACACGCGCTTAGTGACAAGAGGGAAAACGAGAGAGGGAAATGACACGGCTGGGCATCGTCAGTGTCGCTGCAGAGGAAAGAAATCAATAGACGGACCGTAATAAAAGGGAGGGGGATCGGAAACGGGTTGAGGGAGATTTCGAATGCTTTATTTGGGGGGGGGTTTCGATTAGATTTTTTTCTTTTATGGTTTGAGTTTTTTTTTTTAGTTTTCGGTTAGTTTTTTTTCGTTTCTGTTTTTTTCTTTAGTTTTCGATTTTTTTCTGTTTTTGATTCTTTAGTTTTCGATTGGTTTCTGATGAGTTTTTTTTTCTAATTTGTTTTCGATTAGTTTTTTCGTTTCTGTTTTAAGCAATTTTTTTTTCTACGTTTCTGTTTTTTCCGGGAAAGGGGGAGGGGGTATACATACAAAACGTTTATCAGTGACATGACGAATCCTCATGT
>NW_020871497.1:38302-45802 GCF_003789085.1 Penaeus vannamei | reverse complement strand
GAGGGAGATACAGAGGATACGGAAAATGGGCGGAGCAAGTTCGACAAAAGTGGGATGAATTGAGCCCAGTAATAACTATCGATTGGTAACCGTCGACAGGTAATCCAGGTGGGCTGGTTTGCCTCCCTCTCCCCCTCCCTCCTCCCCACCCTTCCCCTCCCTCTCCTCCTCGTACATCCATTCTCCCCCCCCCGCCCCTGCCGTCCAACCGCACCCCTCCCCCCTCCCCACCATTTATCCCTCCATTCCCCACACCCTCCCAACCACTCCCCCCCCCCCATCCCGTAATCCCCTCACGCCCCATCCCTCCTCCCCCTCTCTCTAACTCACTCCCACCTTTACTCCCTACCTCCTCTTCCCCTCACCATTACCCTCCTCCCCACTCCCCCATCCACTCCACACCGTATCCTCTCCAACACCACCCCTTTCCCCTCTCCAACCATTACCCCCCCACACACACTCCCCACTTATCCTCTTCCCCCACCTAAACCCCTTCCCTCCCCCACCAACACCCCTCCTTCCCCCACCAACACCCCCTCCTTCCCCCACCTAAACCCCTTCCCTCCCCCACCAACACCCCCTCCTTCCCCCACCACCACACCTAAACCCCCACCTCCCTCCCACCTAAACCCCACTCCCTCCCTCCCCCCCACCTACACCCCCTCTCCCTCCTCCCCTCGAGGACCGCTCCCCACCCCTCCCCTCCTCCCCTCGAGGACCGCTCCCCCTCTCCCTCCTCCCCTCCCGGACCACTCCCTCTCCCCCCTCTCCCTCTGCCTCTTCCCCTCCTCCATCCACTCCCCCCCCCCCCCCTCACGTTCCGGTCTGGAGGAAGCTGTGTGCACTTCAGCGAATCCGAAGGCTGGTTTTTGCGAATTTTCCTTTCGGTAATTCTGAAATTTTTTTGTTGTGCTTAAGGGGGGGGAGAGGAGGGAGGGTCTTCATGCTTTTTTTTGTCTTTTTTGGTTTTGTTTTGATTTTTTTTCTATCTTTTGTTGTTGTTGTTAATGTATTTCGGTTGTATTAATATTGTTTGTGTGATTCGTTGCGCCCATTTTTTGTGTGTATGATTATTATCAAATTTCCCCATTCTTCTTTATTACGCAATTCCTTTTTTACTCATTCATTTGCATATTTAATCGCTCTTGAATGTTTTTAAAGTCGCCATTCTCTCCTCTCTCTCCATTCTGTTATATTTATCTGTCTACCATCTAACGCTCTCTCTCTTTCTCTAATTCTCTCTCTCTCTCTCTCTCTCTCTCTCTCTCTCTCTCTCTCTCTCTCTCTCTCTCTCTCTCTCTCTCTCTCTCTCTCTCTCTCTCTCTCTCGCTCGCTCTCGCTCTCGCTCTCACTCAGTCACTCAGTCACTCAGTCACTCAATCACTCACTCTCTCTCTCTCTCTCTCTCTCTCTCTCTCTCTCTCTACCTCTCTGTCTCTCTCTCTCTCTCTATCTGCCTCTCTCTATCTATTTCTCTGTATCTCTCTATCTCTCTTTCTCTGTATCTCTCTATCTCTCTTTCTCTGATCTCTCTTTCTCCCCCCCCCCTCTCTCTCTCTCTCTCTCTCTCTCTCTCTCTCTCCTCTCTCTCTCTCTCTCTCTCTCTCTCTCTCTCTCTCTCTACCTCTCTGTCTATCTCTCTCTCTCTCTCTCTTTCTCTCTTTCTCTCTCTCTCTCTCTCCTCTCTCTCTCTCTCTCTCTCTCTCTCTCTCTCTCTCTCTCTCTCTCTCTCTCTCTCTCTCTCTCTCTCTCTCTCTCTCTCCTCTCTCTCTCTCTCTCTCTCTCTCTCTCTCTCTCTCTCTCTCTCTCTCTCTCTCTCTCTCTCTCTCTCTCTCTCTCTCTCTCTCTCTCTCTCTCTCTCTCCTCTCTCTCCCCCTCTCAATCTCGCTCCTATAATGGCCGATCCAATTACTGGGCTACATGCTTGTTGATTGTGGAAACAAGGACTCAGATTTTTGAGTATACGAACGGGATCCTATTCCTTTGTATTATATATATATATATATATACTAAATATTATATATATATATATAATATATATATATATAATATATATTATACAGAATGTATACGCACACACACACAACACACACACACACACACACACACACACAACACACACAACACACACACACACACATACACACACACACACACACACACACACACACACACACACACACACACACACACACACACACACACACACACACACACACACAACACACACCACAAACATATATATATGTGTGTGGTGTGTGTGTGTGTGTGCGTTGTGCGTGTGCGTGTGTTGTGTGTGTGTGTGTGTGTGTGTGTGTGTGTGTGTGTGTGTGTGTGTGTGTGTGATATTATATTATATATATTATATATATATATATATATGTATTATTATATGTATATATATATATGTATATATATATTATTTATATATATATATATATATTATATATATATAATAGTATATATATATATATATAATATATGTATGTATATATATAGTTCTGTCTCCCAGCCTGTTTCAGACAGTGCTAATTGGTCGACAGTGCGTGGATGTTCACCTAATCCCTGAAACCCTGGGAATGCTTCAGGAGGACTTGGTCGCTTAGTTAAAGGTTGCGTCCTCAACACAATCTGGATCCACACTGGCGGCGTGTATGTGGTTGTGTAGAGGTGTATGTATATAAATATATATATACATATATTGTGTGTGCGTGTTTGTTTATATGTGTGTGTGTGTGTGTGTGTGTGTGTGTGTGTTGTGTGAGTGTGTGTGAGTGTGTGAGTGGTGTGTGTGTGTTGTGTGTGTGTGTGAGTGTGTGTGTGAGTGTGTGTGTGTTGTTGTGGTGTGTTGTGTGGTGTGTGTGTGTGTTGTGTGTGTGTGTGTGTGTGTGTGTGTGTGTGTGTGTTGCGTGGTGTGTGTGCGTGTGTTTGTGTGTGTGTGTGTGTGTGCAAATATATGTATATATGTATGTATATATATATATGTTTATATATTATATATGTATATATATATATATTATATATAATATATATATGTGTGTGGTTGTGTGTGTGTGTGTGTGTGTGTGTGTGTGTGTTGTGTGTGTGTGTGTGTGTGTGTGTGTTGTGGGGTGTTGTGTGTGTGTGAGTGTGTGTGTGTGTTGATGTGAGTGTGTGTGTATGTAATATATATATATATATATATATATATATAATATATTTATATATTTCTTTACAACTTCTACCCCAATAGCGGTCAAGTACCCCAATGGCGCACGATAAAATACAATGGTTTGTTTAACAATAGAGCGGACAGGAAAACATAAAGGACAAACATTGTCCTTGTGCGACTAAATTATATCACTGAATTTAACAAGTGTACTTTGTGTGTGTAAAATGTGTATTTCATTGGAATGACGGCATTAGCAACATAGAATACCCTATAACGTAATTCAATATAGATGATAGTGAGTATAAAGGGAATTTGGTATATAACGTGGATGAAGATAATGTATATGATAGCTGTTCTGTACTGAAGATAATCTCTATAATGTGCGAGTACGTATACTGTACCTACAGTGTGGGGTATTGTCCATGTATGGTAGTAAGCATTAGGGATATAATGTACATGTTGATCTGTACTAGAAATAAGGGATATACTAGATACACTGTACTAAATGAAGGGAGAAATCTATATGCAATGTACTTTTAAAATGTCATTTAATCTACCTATACCTCATATATTCTCATAAAAACAAAAAACAAAACAAAAAAACAATGCCAATCTTTATTCCATCAGCACAATCCTTTCCAATTCATTTCTTCAACCCAAATCTAAGCAATTCCATTTCACTATTAAATGATATGAAAAACTTACCTTGAAAGAGGGGCAGAAGTATGCGACTCAAGGTATGTTCTCCAAGGCGTCCCTGGTAACCCTCGCCATCCTTGAGTGGGTGTTTTGGTGGGCTTGTCTGCAGCAGTGTGGGTGGGTTGGTGGGTGGAGGTGGGTTGTTATTGGTGTAGGCATATTTTGTGCGTGTGAGGAGATGTGTGCGGAGAGAGAGGTGGGTGGGTAGTGAGTGTGTGTGTGTGTGTGTGTGTGTTGTGTGGTGTGGTGTTGTGTGTGGTGTGTGTGTGTGTGTGTGTGTTGTGTGTGTGTGTGTATGTGTGTGTGTGTTGTGTGTGTGTGTGTGTGTTTTGGGTGCCCCCCCCCACCCACCCAAAAAAAAAACGAAGCTATCTCAAATTGTCCAATCAACATAAATTTACGGGCATTGTTTTAACAGCTACATGCTGTCATGTCGTGATGAAATACGACACTGTTAATTTTGGACAAGGAAAGGGAGGAGACATATCTGTTTCTCTATATGTATGTATGTGTGTGGGTGTGGATGCGTGCATGTGTGGATTTTACGTGTTGGTGCTTGTGTGTGTGCTTGCTTGCTTGCCAGCGTGCTTTCATTCGCTGGCGTGTGCTCTCCCCACCCACCCGGCGTACCCAAGGAGCCCGCCTGACCCCCCCCCCCCCCCAGTTATCGCTCCGCCCTCGCGTGTTTGGCTTCCTGTCGCTCAGCCTCCGTCAGCTGTCGTCGCGTCTCGGAACCTCCGTCGCTCGCACTTTGAGGGAAACTAATATTTTTAGATCTTGTTGTGCATCATACTTACACTGCTGTGATACCTTTCGCCCCTGTGTAGAAGGGGGTGTTTTGGCCACGAGACTGATCTGTGTTCCATGATTCCTAATATTTAAAAGAATTACTGGTAGTGAAATTTCGTTTATTTCAAAGCTTCAAGAGGTTTCTTGTTATATCATGTGCTTCCTTCTTTCTTTTTCTTTCTTTTTTTTCTTCTGCTAATTTTCTTATTCTCCTCACTGTTCTGCTTCCTCTTCCCATATGTCCTTTTCATTTTATCTTCTTCCTGATATTTCATTTTTCAACAAATCATTTCTCTTTCTGTAAGTAAACGTAATCCTACAACCAGCAAGTTTTCTATTATTTGAAGCTTCATTACTTTGCAATAGCGACAGATGTTAAAGAAACAACAGAAACTTAACACCTAACACCTACCCGCACCTATATGCACCGACCGTCCTTTTTTCACAAGACAAATGTTACCAAACAGCCATTTTGATAAGCGCCTATTTTTGCACCCACTACTATTTGTCCAACCCTCCCCCCTCCCCCCAAGCGCCCATGCATAACCGCCCACTTTCCCCGATAGACCAATCACAAATAGGCCACTTTCCACGTAGCATTGGTTATTTTCCCCTTAAAACACCCGTCAATAGCTGCCTATTTTTGCGGTCATCACTAACTCCATATTTCTCCCGAAACATACACCACTAACCGCTCATTGTCCCCAACACATTCGATACCCCATTTCCCCCCAAACACTTATTAATCCCCTCATTCCTCTTTATAAGAAAAACAGCCAAAACCACCTATTTATTTCCCCCTAAGCACCCATCACCCCTATTCCCCCTTTCCCCAACCACCTATTTTCCCAATCCCCCCACTTTCCCCCACAACCACCAATACCAACCATCCATTTCCCCTAGCCACTTATTCTCTCCTTCCCAACTTTCCCCCACAACCACCCCCCATTTCCCCATACTTCCCCCCACAACCAACCACCCATTTCCCCCCAGCCACTCATTCCCCAATTTCCACACTTTCCATTTTCCCCTTCCCCCCCCCCAACCACCATTCCCCCCTTCCCCAAGCCAGCCAACTACCCATTTCCCCCCAAACAACCACCACTAACCGCCCCTTTTCTCCCCTATCTCCCGCAGCGGCCTACGAGCACGTGGTGGAAAGGATGGGCGAACTCAACGGCACCGCGGACGCCCACCACACGGACCTGCTCTTCCTCAAGGGCCTCATGGACTCGCCCATCATGAAGTCGCTCGTCAAGGTAGGGCGCTGAGGACCTTCCGCGTCTGGCGTTGGTAGGGTCGTTTTTAACGCTATTGTGGTCGTCGTCATCATTCTCATTACTGAGACCATCATTCTCATTATTATGATCATTATTCTCATTCTGATCATCAGTATTATCGTTATTATGATCTTCATCATTCTCATTATGATCGTCCTCATCATTATCATTATTATGATCTTCATTATCATTATTATGATCTTCATCATTATCATTATGATCGTCATCATTATCGTTCTTATGATCGTCACCATTCTTATTATGATCGTCATCATTATCGTTATTATCGCCATCACTATCATTATGATCGTCGTCATCATTATCGTTAAGATTATCGTTGTTATTATTAGTAGTAGTGGTATTACTACTGCCACTGTTATGACCAGGGTTAAAGGTATTGTCATTCTTGCTTGTAGCAGTTGCAGAAGTAGTTTTGTTATCATTATTATCATCGTTTTTGTCATTATTTTTTGTCAGTAGTAATAGTAGCAGCAGTATTATTATCATTGGGATTTTGTTGTTTATCGATGATCTGAACTTTCTTGCGATATGCAAATAAACTTGATATTCCTCGTTATTTATAAACTTGACTAACCTTACGTGTTTTCCTATTTTGGCTTGACTTTTAAGATGTTTTCATATTGAGTTTATATTTTAAAACGTTATTTATTTGCAATCTATTATTCATCGTTATGTATGGAATTAGTGCACATCTAATCTCTGGATGAAGAATGTGATTAGAAAAATTAGTCAATGAATGTTATAACATTTAGTCATCATATTTACCTGCCAGGTGATAATTACAGCTATTGATTTAATGGTAAAGTCTTACACAACATTGAATCACTGAAAACAGTTGCTTATTGTAAGAAAAACAAAATAATAATGATAATAAGAGTAATGATTTTAAAATTGAATGAAATAGATAAATAGAAATATGAAAGATAATAATGGTATTTCGGCAATATTCACGACCGGGCTTTCAGGCACCGAACGTAGTAACTGCCCGCTTAATACTATGTCATAACAAAGCGTAGTGAATGAAATCAGTTTTATGAATGAACGAGCGCGAGTAAACGACCCCGTTAAACAAAAGACGAGAAAGCGCTTGTAGTGTTTGTGTAAGTATCGACCTCCCTTCCCCCCCCCCTCCCCCCCCCCATCTTCACCCTCCTGCTAAGCCTCTTCCTCCCGTAGGTGGCTCCCCCCACCTCCCCCTCCTCGTTGTCCCTATCCCCCTACGTACAGCCTCCCTCCCCTCCTCCCCCTCCTACTCACGCCTCGCAACCTCCTTCCGCCTACATGCATATCCCTGCCCCCCCCCCTCCCCTTTTTTCCCCTCCCCATTCAACCTCTCTCCTCCCCCCCTCACGCGCCCTTCCCCCCAATGCAGCTCCCGTCCCACGCAAACCCCCCCTCCCTCCCTCTCATCTCCCCCTCCCCCCTCACTCGCTACCCAGGCCTCTGCCCCCTCCCTGCCCCCATACCCAACCCCCACCTTTCTCCCCCAACCCCTTACCCACCCAGCCCCCTCTTCCTCCACCCCCTATATCCTCCTATGCCCACCTCCACCCCCCCCTA
>NW_020871496.1:362315-384815 GCF_003789085.1 Penaeus vannamei | reverse complement strand
GCGGAAGCAGAAGACAAGGTAAAATCGAGAGCAGGTAATCCTGAAATCATGAACTTAATTTCTAACTCTAAAAAATTCTTTGAAATTACTTAAAACTAATTACCTTTAGTTAAGCGTCCGTGCAAAGAACGAAACAAAGAAAGGCTGATAAAACAAAATAAATTCAAAGAGGAAGAAAACAAGTAAACAAGAAAAGGGCTACAAGAAACGCTGATAAAACAAAATATATTCAAAGGAAAGAAAACAAGTTAAACAAGAAAAGGGCTTAAAAGGAAAAAGAAAAGAAAAAAAAGAATGAAAAAAAAGAAAGAAAAAAATTGAGTCATCTTGTATATCGGAAATTTAAATTAAGCTGAAATATGAGGCATCTCAGGAAGGGAAAAATCTTATTATGATTATCAAAAACAAAAATTAAGATTTTACGTGGGTTTTATGATTCATATTTGAGAATATTAATAATCAACGTTAAAGTGATGGTAATGATTATGTTCAGGATATTAATGATGAAAATAAAGACAAGGATAATGATAAATATGATATCAATGAAGATAATACTTACTATCATTATTTATTACCATTATCATTATAATCATAATAATAATCATTGTCATTTTTACCATTAGGATTATCATCACTATCATTGTTTTTGTTATTATAATTTTTACTATCATTATCTTCTTCTTATTATTCATCATCATTAGATAGCAGCAGAAGTTAGTAGCATCATTGATTATCATTATCATTATCATTACTAATATCATTATCATTTGCATCATTACCGACATTATGTCTGTAATTATTGTTATCATCATTATCATTGATATCATCATCATCATTACATCTATCATCATCATTATTATTACATTTATCAACACCATTATCATTAGATCTATTTATCATTATTATCGTAATTATCAGTATTATTTTAATGCCTACTAATAATAACTCTAATATTACTATTACCACAACTACCACTATTACTAATATCATTACTGTTACTATCACTAGTTCTACCACTACTGGTAATAACAAAAATGATAACAAAAATAACAAAGGTGACCAAATATCACTTACTTTAATCTTTGTCTGAAATCAAATTGCTTTCGACAATTAGAGATTCTTTGCTTCAGGTAAAACAAACACCAGTGATTGAAAACATCAAATCAATCTGAGTTGATTCCTCGCTTAATCACCAAGCTTCTTTAATTATTTGCATGAGACGACAAATCGACTGAATTTTGGAAAGAAAATTACTTATTGTGGAATGCGATGTGGACAGAATATGAAATATAATCGGAATAAATAGTTATTAATTGATGGGATTGGTTATATCGCCTGAGAAAAGTTATGATGATTGGGTGTAGATTGAAATATGATATCTTGATGGAAATCTTTAATTTATGAGTATATAGAGTTATTTGCCAAGATTTCATTTGATGTGCATTCCTCCTGAGGTCTCTATCTAGCTTTTTGTATCTCTGTCTATCTATCTTATTCTGCAAACAGAATATCATCCATCAGAACACACACACACAAACATAAAACACACACTCACACACACACACACACTCACATACCACAACACACAACACCACACACACACACACAACACACACACACACACACACTATACACACCAACACACACACACACACACACACACACACACACACACACACACACCACAGCACACACACACACACCACACACACACACACACACACACACACACACGCTCATACCCACACACACACACACATACAACACCACACACACACGCACCTACACACACACACACATACCCCCCCCTACCCACACACACACACCACCCATACCCCCCACACCCACACACACACCCCTCCCCCACCACCCACCCCCCACCACCACCACACCCAAACCCAAAGTAGCTCCTCCACAGCCATTTCCTCTCCCACCACCGTCCTGCCATTGCAAAGAGAGAAGAATAAACCCCGAAGATTGTTGCAGAGAGAGATGATGATGATAGAACTAATATTTACGAGCGGCAGCGTGATCCATTATCGGACTCGTCAAATCTCTCCTTTTCCCCGCGATGGTTGTTGATCGCAGGCGAGAAAGAGATAAATGGAAATTGAGACACTGGGAAAGGAGAATGAGAGAAGTGGGGGAGAGAGAGAGGAAAGAGTTGTTTGCTTTTTTTATATAATATTTAGGATGATAAACAATGCAAGGGAAGGAATAAGTAAAGAGGGAAAAAATTGGGGGAGAGGAAACTTTATATGATAAAAAAAAAAAGTTATAAAGAAAGAAAGACAGGAGGAGAAACAAAAGTTTATGAAAAAGGAATTATGAAGATAGAGAGAGAGAGAGAGAGAGAGAGAGAGAGAGAGAGAGAGAGAGAGAGACAGAGAGATAAGAGGGAGAGAGAGAGAGGAGAGAGGAGAGAGAGAGGAAGAGGAAGAGAGGGAGAATAGCAGAGAGAGAGAGGATGAGAAGAGAAGAGACAGAAAGAGAGAGAGAAAATGAGAGACACTTTATACAAAAGAAAATAAATGATACAGAGAAAAAAAAAGCGTACAAGCGCTGCCATAACAATAAATCAAAAACCAATTTTCAAAAATTCTTCATAAGTCTCCTAAATTGAACGTGACTCGAGCACTCAGAAAATCGCATATATTTCAATTTTCTTTTATTTTCTTCTTCCTCTCTTTTATCATTCCGTCCCCTTGCTACCTCTTTCTAACTGCCTTTGATCACATCACGTCAGTTACTGCTTAATGAAGACCGTAGGGATATCTAACAGCTGATCAAATTAATCCGTAGATTATGAGACTCTAGATGATTATGAGAAAATGAAAGTGATGGTAATAACAGCGTGAGTAGGAAATGGAAAAGAGAAGAAGAAGAAGATTTGGTTATTTTGACGTATTGAATTAGAAAAGTATAACGATGATAGCATAGTGTGATGATGGTGATGATAATGATGAGAGTAATGAAAATGATGATAATGATAATGATAATTGTAATATTGATAACAATAACTATTGTAAAATGATGACAGTAATTATATAATGATGACAATAATTGTGATATTTGATAACAACAATGATTGTAATAAATGGTAACAATGATAATGTTTAACAATAATGATACTAATAGCAGTAATGATAAGGATAATGATGATAATAATGATACTAATTTTATATATATGTAATAACTATAAGGTTTATAAAACAATAATATTCATGGCATAGAAGTGATACTCATACAATGATAACAATGGAAATAATGATAATGATAATAATGATGATACTCATAATGATAATTATGATAATGATGATAATAATATCAACAACAATAATGATGAAAGTAATAATAAGAGTAACAATAATATTGATAATAAAGATGATGATAATTGAAAAAATATAGTAATTATAATATAATATATAGATAATAACAACAATATTATATAATAATTATAATAATAATACAAAAATAATAATGATAATAAAATAATAATAATAGTAATAATAATAATAATTATGATAATAAAATAATGATGATAGTAATAATAATGATAATAATGATAAACACAAAAAATAATATCAAAGCTAATAATAGAACTATTGCTAACAATGATAACAGCAATAGCTAATAGTAATAAAAAATACCGACTTTTTTTTTTTTTTTTTTTTTTTTTTTTTTTTTTTCATTTCATCATTTCTCTTTTCTTGTGGCTGGTCATGTGGACTTATCTCAGAAGGACCACATGTCTTGAGCAGAACGTTTTTGGAGGATTTACTGACTCAGACTCCGTGATCGAGCTCCGTTCTTGCACTTTTCTCATATATATAATATATATATATATATATATATATATTATATTATATATATATATATATATATATATATATATATATATATAATATGTATGATGTATAATATATATATATAATAGTATGTATATGTATGTTATATATATATAATTATATTAATATTATATATATATATATATATATTATTTATATATAGTATATTAGTATATAATATATAATATATATATATATATATATAATGTGTGTGTGTGTGTGTGTGTGTGTGTGTGTATATATATATATATGTATATATATATATATATATATATATATATATATATATATATATAATATATATTATATATAGTATGTGTGTGTGTGTGGTTGTGTGTGTGTGTGTGTGTGTAATGGAAGAGGGGACAGAGAACGATCTCGTACTGCCGTGATTTTCAACCTGGGCGCCCATACGGCAAGCGCGACGAGAACAACGCGCACTGACCCTCGCCTTACCCCACCAATGGATCTGCCTCCAAGCGCTGCCTCCCTCTCCCGGGCCACGCGGCTCCCGCCGCCCCCAGGGGCTCAGGACCGTTGCCAGCTTCCTTAAGGACGAGTTGACACGGCGTCTAGGACCCGCCGCCCTCGTCCGCCTCAGCCGTCCTGCCTGCCTCGCGCGCCGCTTGTGACGCGTGAGGGCGCGGAGATCTCGGGCGCCATCGCTCTCGACGGCGGCGAGAGCTGAGGACGAGGGGCGGGGACGAGGACGAGGACGAAGGGCGAGAGGGAGAACGGGACGAGGACGAGGGCGGTGGGTCGAAGGGGGGGGGGGGGCGGGGGATCGATTTCGCCGTTAAGAAAATTATCTGTTTCGCGGGCTATCATCTTGCAGCGTCTGCGTACGCCCACATTTCGTCCCAAGTCTATGCATCGCGGTGTAGTGTGGGGACTTGTATAATGTCTATATATATATATAAGATATATAATATATATACTTAGTATATATATATATATGTTTATTTAATATATTATATACATATAATATTATCCTATAGTATATAGTATATATATTATATATATGTATGTATGTTATGTATGTATGTATGTATGTCTCTCTCTCTGGGCTCTCCTTGCGTCCTCTCTCTCCTCTCTCTCGTCTCTGCTCTCTCTCTCTCTCGTCTCGTCTATCTCTCTCTCTCTGCTCTATCCTGGCTCGTGCATGCTCTTTCTTATCTTCTGTCTTTCTCTCTCTCATCCTGTGCGCTGTCAGTCTCTCTCTCTCTCTCTCTGCCGTCTCTCCTCTCTCATCGTGCTCTCGTGTCTCTCTCTCTCTTCTGCTTTTCTTCTTTTCTCTTGATCGTCTCTCTTCTCTCTCTGCCCTCTCTCTCTCTCTCCCTCTCTGGTGGTCTGCTCTCTCTCTCTCATCTCTCTCGGTGCGGCAGTCGGTTCTCTATCATCTCCTCTCTCCCTCTCTCTCTGCTTGCTTTTCTCTCTCTCTCTCTCTCTCGCCTCTGCTCTGCTCTCTGCCTCTGTTTGATAATGTGAGGCTCTCAGTCATCATAATACTTACTTGACCTTAATACTGTAAAACATTTTACTATTTAATTCCCTGTAAAAGGTTTCTATTCTCGGGCAAGTAAATACAGTGAGAGTAAATAATGTAAATAAGAGATAGATAGATAAAGAATCAGAGGAAATTTAATGTTTCTGAGTTACATATGAATTCCCTCTCGCTTTATCCATCTTTGTGTTTTATCTTTTATCTATCTGTCTTTCTATTTATCTATTTTTCTATTATATATTAGTTATATATATAATTGTTGTCTCTATCTCTCTCTATCTCTCTCCCTCTCTCTCCATCTCCCTCTCCCCAATCCCTCTCCCTCTCCCTCTCCGCTCTCCCTCTCCCTCTCCCTGCTCTCTCTCCCTCTCCCTCCCTCTCTCTCTCCTGCTTTCTCCATCTCCCTCTCTCTCTCTCTTCTCCGCCTCACGCAGCTGCCAAATATCTGCTATGCCCTGTGAACACACGATGTTTATGTGCGCAAGACACTTGTAACTTTCTCCCATTGACTCGTCTTGTTCTGGGTGTGTATCTTGTCTCAGCTCCGGTGTTTCAGACGGTGTTTCAGTCGGTGTTTTCAGTGTTTCGGTGTTTCAGCCGAGTGTTTCAAGTGTTTTCGGTGTTTCAGCGAGTGTTTGTTTCAAAGAGTGTTTCAAAGAGTGTTTCAATAGAGTGTGTTCAAAGAGTGTTTCAAAGAGTGTTTCAAAGAGGTGTTTCAAAGAAGTGTTTTCAAAGAGTGTTTCAGGAGTGTTTTGTTTCAGCGAGAGTTTTTGTTTCACCGAGTGTTTTCAGCGGTGGTCTACTGTACCGAGGCAGTTATCTCGTAATTTGTCCGTTTCCAGCGGGTGGACGCTCCGAATTTCAGGAAGGGTGTCTGCTGTAGCTCCTGAAAGGGGGTCTTGGCTCTGACTTTCATGATGTGTTTGTCATGCAGTTATGTTGTGATGTATGTTGTTAATGTTTGTTTGTTTTTCTTACACTGTTTTTGTTTTTTTTTTTTCTTCTTTTTCTTGCTGGGTGTTGTTGTTTCGAGTGAATGATGTACTTATCTGTATCTTTTTCGGGGAACAAAATAGACTATTTTTCCTTTTTGTTTTTCTTACATCTGTTTTCGTTTTCCTTTTCTTCTTGCTTCTTCTTCTTGCCTGCTTCTTCTTCCTTGTCTTCTTCTGTCTTTTCCTTCTTCTCTTGCTTCTTCTTCTTCTGTCTTCTTCTTTCCTTCTTGCTCTGCTTCTTGCTGGTGTTGTTTGTTCCAAGTAAATGGATAATACAGCGATGCCTTATCGTGTTATCTTTTGCCGGGGAACTAAAAGTAGACTTTTTTGCTTTTTGTTTTTTGCTTACAGCTGTTTTCTTCTTCTTCTTCTTCTTTCTGTCTTCTTCTTCTTCTTCTTGGGCTTGACTTTCTTCTTGCTATCTTTCCTCTTCTTCTTCTTCTTCTTTCTCTTCTTCTTTCTTCTTCTTGCTTCTTGCTGGTGTTTGTTGTTTGAAGTGATGATAGTACTTGCTGTTTTTTTCTCTTTTGTCTTTTGCTTAACGTTTCGACGAGTTTTCTTCTTCTTTGTCTTTCTTTCCTTCTTCTTTCTTCTTGGCTTCTGTTCTTCTTCTTGGCTTAGCTCTTGCTTCTTCTTCTTCTTGTTTGCTTGGCTTCTTCTTTCTTCTTCTTGCTGGTGTTGTTGTTTGGAGTGAATGATGGTATTCGATGACTTATCCTGGTATCAATTTTCGGGGAAGGCTAAAAATAAGAACTTTTTTGTTCTTTTTTTTCTTTTTTGTTTTTTCTTACAACTGTTTTCTTGGCTTGCTTCTTTCTCCTTCTTCTTCCTTGCTTCTTCTTGCTTCTTCTTCTTGCTTCTTCTTCTTCTTCTTCTTCTTGCTTGCTTTTTCTTTTTGGCTTCTTGCTCTTCTTCTTTCCTTCCTTCTTCTTCTTCTTCTTTCTTCTTTTTTGCTTTTTCTTTTTCTTTGTTCTTTTTGTCGTTTTGTCTTTTTCTTTTTCTTCTGTGGATCTGTCTTCTTCTGTCTTCTTCCTTTCTTCTTCTTCTTCTTGCTTCTTCTTCTTCTGTCTTTCTTCTTCTTGCTTGCTTCTGTCTTCCTATCTTCTTCTTCTTCTTCTTCTTCTTCTTTCTGTCTTACTCTTCTTCCTTCTTCTTCCTTCTTGCGCTCTTCTTCTTTCTTCTTCTTCTTCTTGCTGCTGTTGTTGTTGTGAAAGTAAAATTGATGAAGTAATGCACAGATGACTTATTCTGTTATCTTGTTCCGGTGAACTAAAATAGACTTTTTTCTTTTTGTTTTTCTTTAAGTTTTCTTCTTNTCCTCCGAGCGGGCATGCGGATATTGACGTAGTAAACACACTCTTCTTACGAAGTGGCTGAGAAATGCGAGGGATATTTCTTTAAGGGTTGGCGACTGAGAAATTATAAGAGTAGAATACACAGTCTCATTTTTACGAGCGGATGTGAAACAGATAACGCTCGGGGTTACTACATACAGTTGTTTTTAGGTATATTCTCTTATGTTATGTAGTGAATTGTAAAGATGTGAGGAGGAACACTACTCGTAGTCTCTTATCGAGTTGGATGGGATTATGATCACCTGTTGGTTGACACAGATGTGGACGTTTAGCGGGATTCTTTCGTAATGGATGAGAAATGGGTAGGGAAGGGAGACAGTGTGACATCATTAGTGGATGAGAAATAAGGACACTAACATACGGTTTATAATTCATACGACTGGAAGAAGAGAAATAAAAGAAATAACACGAAGAGAACACACACCATTCTCACGAGTGGATTGAGAAATAGACACCAACACAATAAGGGTTTATAATTCTTACTAGCGGATGAGAAATGAAGAGAATACAAAGCGGTTTATAATTCAAGTGAGACAAAAGAATAACAGGTAATACATAAACAACACAAATTATATTTCCCTTTTCTTAGATTACATAACGTTTAGTACATTGGGCTTTTGTTAGTACAAAAACCCTTGGGAGGAGGGAAGAGAATAGGGGGAGAAGAGGAGTATGATGAGTAGTAGGGATGTAGGTTTGGTGAGAGAGAGATGAGATGTATAGATGAGAGAGAGAGTAGAGATGAAAGAGAGAGAGAGAGATGAGAGAGATTGGAGAAAAGGTATTAGAGAGTATGATTGGATGAGTAGAGGAGATGATATAGATTTGGGTTATTGATGTAGATAGTTATAGAAGATGATTTGTAGAGAGATGTAGATGAGAGGTGTAGAGAAGATGAGAGATAAGGAAGAGAGTAGAGAGGACGATGATAAGATGTAGATGAGAGAGAGAGATGATTGTAAGAGATGAGAGATGATTGAGAGAGAGGAGTTGTATGAGTAGATTGAGAGAGATGAGAAAGAAGAAAGAAAAGAGAGAGAGAGACGAAAGAAAGAGACAGACAGAGAAATCAAACTGCAGTACATGATATCCATTGTAGATAGTAGGATTTGAGAGAGAGAGAAAAAAAGACAAGTTTCCCAGCTTTCTTTTTTCCTTTTTTTTTCAGCTCACTTCAACTTATTCCTAGTAGGATTTCCGTCGGCCGATTTCCTTTCCGCTGCTGGACAGGGATTCCTTCGGGCTCTTTGGCTCTGTGGACATTAATCACTGACGGACATAAACACACACACTCATGCTCATCCGTAGGATACTTATCTCGAGTTACTCGGTTCTTTTCTCGGATGGTTTAAAACTACAGAGCGGTTCGTAAAAATATTAGGAGGAGGTGGGTGGGGTTGGCAAAGGAGGAAGATGGTGTGATAGGGAGGTAAGGTAATATAGGAATAAATATATGCAGAGTTAAAATACGAGGATTGGAAGAGTTATATAGATTGATAGGAGGTGTAATATGTCGAATAAATACGTGAAGGAGCAAGAGGAGGAGGAGATATGTTAGGAGAAAGGTGGTAGGGGAGTAGGAGTGACAAGAGGAGATAAAATATAGAGTGGTATAGAGGAAGAGGAGGAGAAGAGAAATGATAGAAGAGGTTAGATGGTATGTGAGTGTGTGTGTGTGTGATGGTGAGGTGATGTGATGGTGTAGGCAAGTGCATGTGAAGGTGGTTACTATGATGGTCACAAGGTTGTGAGGATGCGTGACGATGTAATGGTGGACTACGTAAAAGAATATAGGATAAATGTAAATAGTGTAATTAAGTAAGGAAAGGATAAAGGACAGGTATACTAGGAACTTAGCCATCGTAAGGGTCCTAAAGGTTATACGACAGTCCAGATCTTCTCACATTTTTTCTTCTATAATCTCTAGTTTTCCATGTTCCTTTGGGGGTGAAGTCGCTAATACCGCCAATCATAGAAGGAGGAGTGAGGTAGGTAGGAGAAGGCATTGGTATGCTCTGGTTGGCGCTAGTGATGATGCGTATATCGATCCAAGTCAAGTCCTCCAGCCTCTACTTCACATTTCATCAGCCACCGCTTTTAGTTGCGAGGACTGGCCGCGAGTCCTGAAGCCGGCGGCCCAAGCACCAAACACTAGCCGGGAGAAGTCCTTTTTCCTCCCACTCCTCCTTCCTCATCCGCTTGTTATTAAAAAATATAAAAAAATAAAATAATATTAATCATCCATTCTATGCTCTCATCATTTTTCGTTGAGTTCAATAATTCTAACGTCATACGATTAGTTGAGATATCGAAGAAGACACATAGATACACACAAGAAGTTCATATCTCTCTTTTCTCTCCGTCTTATTAATTTCTCCTCTCTCCTTCGCTCTTCTCGTAGCGAGAGTTTTACACCTTCCGCGCTTATCAGACACACTACGAAACTTTCCTTTTTTTTTAATAAAGATACACTTGATGAGAGAATATAGCCGACGTGACAACGTGGGTCGGATATTAATTCAGATAAAAAGTAGATATATACGTCTTGTTTTTGTACGCAGGCACAAACGCGTCCCTTGCCCTTTCACCTTACAACTTTCTGACGTGTTTTCGCGGTCACTGAGTGCTGCGGGTGTGGTGCTCGCTGCGATGGTGGTGTGTGTTATGCTTGATGGAGAGATGTGGAGTGTATGATTATGTACGTATGTGTGATTGTCTAGCGACGCCGTGTGTGTGTGTCGTTCGATCCTGTCTGTTGTATGGACACCTGTACCTATCGCATATCATTCTTCTCCTCTACACAACACACTACACGCACTGAAACGGATCGGACGTTGTTGACGGACGATACGTAACTACACGCACGTACATTCTCAGTTATTGTTTTTTCCCACACACGTATCACACACACAGCGCCGCGCTCGTCACCTACTCGCCCACCACACTAACCATTCTACATTGACACTCCTTCAGCTTCCTTCTCAGATTGTCTCGCGTACACAATCACGCAAATTAACATGCTCATATATCATTATTGCATTTACAATACGAAGTGTTATGTCGTAGTAGGTGTGTTGTACTAATACATATGCATACATACATACACTTACCTTCCATATACATACGCAACACCACTCTTCCAAATCACTTTTATCAAATTCTTTATACTATCGTTTTTCTCTCTCTCTCATCACCTATTCTCTCCCTCTCTTCTCTTATCCTCTTAATTCTCCTCTCTCTCTCATCTTCTCTCTGCCCTCCTTCTCTCTTCTGTCTCTGTCAGTCGGCTCTGTTGCCGGGCGCCATCTCTCCCTCCGGTGTTTCCGGTATTTTAGTTATTTCTGTTCGCTTCTCTTCTTCTGTTCTTTCCTGGTCTCTTTTCTATGTGTCTCTTCTTTTCTCTCGGTTTTGCTGGCTCTTCTCTCTCTCTTATTCTTCACATCTCCTTCTTCTCCTCATTGTACTAGGTCCACGCGTTTCATTGTTTCCTCCTTTCTCTCTCTCTTCTCTCTCTGCCCTACTTCTCCCCCTCATCCCTCTCCCTCTCATCTTTTCTCCTTACTCCCATCTCCTCTCTCCTCCCTCCTTTCCCCCTTCTCTCCTCGTCACTCTGCTCCTATTCTCTCTCCCCTCTCGCTTCTCTCTCGCCTACCTTCTCCTCTATCCTCTTCCTCTCCTTTTGTGTTCTTCACTCTTTCCTCCTCTCTCCCTCTCCTCTCCCATCTCTCTCTCCTACCTTCCCTCTCCTTCTTCTCCTTATCTCTTCTCACATTCTTCCCTCTACCTCCCACTCCCCTCTGCCCTCTCTTCTCTTCTACTCTCCTCCTCTCCCTCTCTTCTTCTCCATACCTTTGTTTCCCTCCTTCTTTCCTCATTCTCCTCCTTTCTCTCCTCTCTCCCTTTCTCCTACTCCCCATCTCCCTCTCTCTCTCCGCTACCCACTCAACACTCCCTCCTCATCTATCTCCCTACCGTCCCCCTCTCCCTCTCCCTTTCTCCCTACCTCCTACTCCTCTCCCTTTCTCCCTACTCCCTCTCCCTACTTTCCTACCAACGTGGTTTTTTTTTATTCCATCACTGCTTTCTCCCTCTCCCTTTCTCTGGCACCTACCGGTTTACGCTCTCTTTATGTCTCCCTTTTCTCCTTAACCTTTGTTCCTCTTTCCTATTCTCCACGCTTAGCCGTGCATCGCCTCGGGTCCCTCTCCTCGTCGGTATCTCCTCTCTCCCTCTCCCTCTCCCTCTCTCTCCCCGTCCTGCTGTCTCTTCTCATGCTGCTCGTCGTGTCTTCGCTCTTTCTCTCGTCTTCTTTCTCGTTCTTTCTCTTTTCGGTGCACGTGCAGTCGTGCGTCTCGGGGTTCATCTCGTCGTCTCTCCGGTCGTCGGTCCCCTCGTTTTCGAGCGTATATCGGTGGGGGGTGTTGCACTTCTCTCTGACGTGCTCGTGCGTGGGTCGGGTGTCTGTTGTTTATTGTGCGGGGGATTTTCGTCTTTTGTGTGGTCGATGTTGCCGGTAGGGGGGGGGGGCGGGAGGTAGTCGGGTGAGGGGGGGAGGAGTTGGCGGGTGCGGAGGAGGGTTCGGGGGTACCGGGGGAGGGTACGGGGTGGGTGTGGAGGGGGGTCGTAGCGGTCGTCGGGGAGGTCAGGGGGGGAGGAGTTCGGGGGGGGGGCAGATGGGAGGGGGGCGGGGGGGAGTTATGGCGGGGGAGGAGTGGGGGCGCGCGAGGGGGAGTACTGGGCGGAGGAGGGGTTGCGGAACTACTCTCATCTCTCTCTGCGTCTGGCGGGTGTGGCGCTAGTGCCGGGTGGGGCACCCGGGGTCGCGAATACACAGATGCTCACCACCAAAACACACACTCGAACGCCGCGCTCGGTGTGCTGCTACACACCTCTGGCCAAGAGGACCCTCCCGCAATATCGTGCCGCCTGCGGGGCGGTGCGCCGTATACGGCACTCTGCGAGAGGTCGCTTGTGAACATCACGCCGCGCATAGGGGGGGCGGGGGGGGTGTGGGGAGGGGGGTGGGGGGGGACGCACGCGCGTGACGCTGAGACGGAGGAGTGTGACACACGACGACGAGCGACGAGGGTCGACACACAAACACACACAGGTTGGGGACACGGCACACACAAGGCACAGCCGCCAGCCACAGCAGCACGAGCGCACGCACACACACACGATCAGCGGACACACGCAGCACACACACGACGAGCGACACCGACACAGCACCACACGAGCACAGACTAGCGCAACACGCAACGGACAGCACGAGAGAGGTGCGGGTTAGCACAGTGCGCAACTCTTATACGCCCTTAAGTGCGGGAGTGTGTGGTGTCAGAGGAGTGCTGTAGTGTTTGCCGTGGCCACGGTGCGTGCGGAGGTGCGGTGTGGGCCGACTGCGTATAGTAGTTGGTGTATTTTGGTTTTGTGCATGATACGATACGTAGCAGCTGTACGTACGGTGGTGGCAGTGTAGAGTGGGTAGTGTATGTGTGTATGTATGTAATGGGTGATGCAATGTAACGTATGTATGGTTATGTGTATGACAATTGTAAGGTACCTGGTAGTGGAGTGAGGTTGGTAAGGGTGGGGCGTTTGGTATGTCTAGATGTTTATGATTTGTACGGTGTATGTATGGGGCAGTGTAGTCGTAGTGCTGAGGGGCCGGGCTGCGGGTATAGTGTGTGTAGTTAATTATTATTATATGTATTTATTATATATTATTTATATATATATATTTTTTAGTATATTTTATATAATTATTTTATTATAGTATATTATATATGTATATATGTATATATGTAATAATTGTAATATTACTAGTATATATATGTATAATTGTATATATGTACTATGTATATATATGTATATATGTATAATGTATATAGTATTATATGTATATATGTATATATGTATGTATGTATGTATGTATGTATGTATGTATGTATGTATGTATGTATGTATGTATGTATGTATGTACGTATGTATATTTGCATGTATGTATGCATGCATGTATGTACGTGCGAGAGAGAGCTACCATGTGCGTAGAAAGTCCTTTTGTTACTTCAAAGGTTACGAGATTAGGAAACGATGGATTTGATGCAAAAGGGAGGCAAAAAGGAGTAAAATTAGAGAGCCATAAATGAGGCAAAAAAAAGCAATGAGACAAATATGAGCCAAATGAGAGGAAAGTGAGGGAAAAACAATGAGGCAAATAATAAAGTCGAACTCGAGCAAAAATAATAAAAATAATAATGAGGCAAATATGAGTCTAATATAAGAGGCGAAAATGAGTAAATAACGATGAGGCAAATATGAGTCAAATACAGGATGCGAAAATGAGTAAAAATAAACAATGGCAAATGTAAATAAAAAAGTGTCAAAAATGATTAAAAGTAGACACTGAGGCAAAGATGAGTCAAATAACAGAGAAAAAAAAATGAGTGAGACCAATCGTTAAGGTAAATGTGAGATAAATAGAGGATGAGGCAAATACGAGACAAATAAAGAGGATGGCAAATATGAGATAAACGGAGGATAAAACAAATACGAATGAAGAAAACAAGAGAAGCAACGATAAGGAAAATAAACCATAATGCAAACAAGAGGAAGAAGAGAAAGATAAATATGAGGCTGAAGCAAATATGAGTAAATTCGAGAAAGAAGACAAGACACAAAGCGAGGTAAAGAAGGGCAGACAAGGAGCAAATGAGAACGGGGTTAAATATGAGTAAATGAAGTCGAAGAATAGGGAGAAGAATGATGGAATGGGAAACAGACAAGGGTGAAAGAAATGACAAATGAGAGAGAGAGACTAAGATGTAAAGGTGAGGAGATAGATAGATAGACAGATAGATAGATAGACAGACAGAGAGAGAGAGAAGGAACGAGAGGAAGAGACAGTTAGAAGGAGACAGAGTGAGAGAGAGAAAACAAACTAACAAACAAAACAAATCGAAAACATACAAACAAACAAAACAAATCGAAAACAAACAAACAAACATCCAATCTAATTACACCCCCTCCCCAATCTACACTCACAGTTTACCTTA
This sequence comes from Penaeus vannamei, assembly GCF_003789085.1. Taxonomy (NCBI): domain Eukaryota; kingdom Metazoa; phylum Arthropoda; class Malacostraca; order Decapoda; family Penaeidae; genus Penaeus; species Penaeus vannamei. Next base: position 370,061 of record NW_020871496.1, on the reverse strand, counting down.
AGGAGGAAAGAAGCAATTGAAAAGGGAAGGTAGTGGAGGAATTACGGATGAGAGGAGTGAGAGAGAGATGAGTTAGAGTGAGTAGAGAGAGAGAGAGAGAGAGAGAGAGGAGAGAGAGAGAGAGAGAGAGGAGAGATGAGAGAGAGAGGTAAGAGGTAGAAGGGAGGGTAGGGAGGGAGGGAGGGAGGTGAAGGGAGAGTAGAGAGTAGAAACAGAGAAGAGAGGGAGGTTTCGATGGTGTGAGGGAGTAGAGTACGAGCTAAAAGTAGAGAGTATGGTGTCAGGTGAGTTGTTAGTATGAGAGATGTATGAGTAGTATGTATGTGAGTAGATAGAGAAGTAGGTCAGATGTACTAGTAGAGGAGGAGAGAGGAGTTAGATCAGAGATAGATGATCTGAAGAGAGACGACTGAGAGCAGATAGAGAGAAAGAGAGGAGAGTATGCAGAGATGTAAGAGAGTAGAGAGAGAGATGAGAGAGAGAGGAGAGTAGAGAGACGAATGAGACGAGATGACAGCCAGGAGAGAGAGAAAAGCAGGGTAAGAGAGAGGCCGACGAAGCAAGAGGGGGGGGTGCAACGCTCCCTCCGGGCTCCGCAGCTCAGCAAGAAAACGAGATAAGGGACCGAGTCAAGAAACAATACATCACATCCACCAGCAAGCCCTTGATACCTGGCGCGGAGCCGTCTACCTGGTTCGGTACTGACGGGCCACCCTCGGCTATGCCCTCCGCCTCTCTTCCTCTCTCCTCCTTCCTCTCTCTTTCTTCCCTCCCTCCGCTCCTATGTCCTCCTCGCGCTCCTCTCTCTTTTCTTCCTGTTCCTGTCTCCCTGCCTCGCTCCTTCCGCTTCTTCCCTCCCGTCCCTTTAAATCCTCAAAAATACCTGGTAAAACACAAACAAACACAATCTCTTTCATCATCATCAAATCAATCATCATCAATCATTCATCAACAACACACACACAGCACTACACCACACACAGTTAAGACCTCACCACACACACATTGGTAATACACACACACACATTTTGTTTTTTTTTTTCGGTGTGTCAACATGACAAAATTTTACACTCATCTTTTTTATGTTTCCGGATCTCTTGGACACGCCACGCACGCACGACAGCACACACACGCATTAAATTCACACTGATAATGCAAGTACTTATGTTCAAAAGCTGTTTTGAACATCCCAGTCATTAATCAATTATGATAGGAATCACTAACACTGCAGATACGACGACAATATTCTGAAGACATGTAACAAAGAACGGGAGTAATAAAGAAGCAGTATGAACATATTGGAAGAGATAAAAAGAGGGAAGAGTAACACGAAAGCAAGATAACAGATGAACGAGTGAACACGAAAATACAAAAGAGATGAACAAATTAAAAAAAAAAGTTGAACAAGTAAACAAATGAACAAGCGAACAGATAAGTGACCAAAACAACCAAAAACAAAAAAAGAAAAAACAACAACAGATGAACATATGAACAGAGAACAGATGAACCTGAACAATAAACAAGAGAACGCCTACAATAAACTTGCCACACGACAGATTGACACAAACAACAAAATAATCACCTTCAACATATATTAACACATTTTCCTCTAACACTCACATTTACAACACAACCCAAGCGTTCATCTCCAGGTTTAATCCCTTGAATTATTCCGATATAAAAGGCGAGAGTAACATTAAGCGCATGATAAAACAAAATAAATGCGAATAAGAAAAGCGAAAATTAATATACGAAAAAGTAAATAAGATTACATGAATAATTAAGCAAAGACGAAGTGTATATATCCTCATATATTTTAAATTATACATGAATATATATACATAATATCATGTGTGTTATACATAAAGTAAATAATATAAAATAATATAACAAAACATAATATATATATATAATATATATTATATATATAGATAGATAGATAGATAGATAGATAGAGAGATATAGATAGATAGATATAGATACATATATTAGTTAAGAGAGACAGACAAATAGACAGAAAAACTAATTCATCTTCATTACCTTTGCAGCTCCAGAAATGCACGAACAATGTGCGTTGCGGTGCGTCCGTGCGTGTGTGTGCGTGTGACGGAATCTTTTTTAAAGGAATCCCCCAAGGGAAGGAATGGCGACATGAGATACGAGGAAATATTCTCGGAGGGCGGGGAACGCAGCTCGGATCAAGGAAGATGTCTGAAGAATTCTCTCTCCTTCCCTACCTCTTGCTTTTTTGCGCTCTCTCTCTCTCTCTCTCTCTCTCTCTCTCTCTCTCTCTCTCTCTCTCTCTCTCTCTCTTCTCTCTCTCTCTCTCTCTCAATCTCTCTCTCTCTCTCTCTCTCTCTCTCTCTCTCTCTCTCTCTTCTCTCTCTCTCTCTCTCTTCCCTCCTCTCCTCTTCTCCTCTCTCTCTCTCATTTTCTTCCTTCCTCCTCTCCCTCTTCTTCCTCTCTCCTTTCCTCTCCCTCTCTTCTCTCTCTTCCTCTAAAGAAAATGTTCCTATTCCTACCACCCAAGAACAAGATGACCATTATGAATCTACTAATAATAGCGAAGGCGATGACTTTAACAGCATTCCCTCCTTCCCTCCTTTCTCTCTCTCTCTCTCTCTCTCTCTCTCTCTCTCTCTCTCTCTCTCTCTCTCTCTCTCTCTCTCTCTCTCTCTCTCTCTCTCTCTCTCTCTCTCTTCTCTCTCTCTCTCTCTCTTTTTTTTCTCTTTCTTTCTCTTTTCTTCTCTTCTTTTCTCCCTTCTCCTTCTCCTTCTCCCTCTATCCCTATCCTTCTTATGTAAATGTACCTTTTCTTCCCACTAAGATACATGGGAGACCAATCCGAGAATCTTACTAATCACAAGGATTACGAAAAGATTCACATATTGCAAGATCAACCAAGTACTGGAATGACTTCATGGTAAACATTACCGTTTCCAGCCTGCCCTCTCCCCTCCCCTTCCCCCCTTCCCCCCGCTTCCAGCTTCGCATTCCAGCTTGACCCCTCCCCCCTCCCCCATTCCCCCGCTTCCAACTTCGCATTCCAACTTGACCCCTCTCCCTCCCCCTCCCCATTCAACTTCGCATTCCAACTTGACCCCCCCTCCACCTCCCCCTTCCCCATTCCAACTTAAACCCCTCTCCCCCCTCCCCCATTCCCCCGCTTCCAACTTCGCATTCCAACTTCCAACTTGACCCCCCTCCCCCCATCTCCCCGCTTCAAAACTTCGCATTCCAACTTAACCCCACCCTCTTCCCCCCCTCCCCCATCTCCCCCTCGCCAAACACACGCAAAGGAAGTCTTATCGCGGCTCCAGCGCTGGCCCCCACGAGCCCGTCTACCGTTCCGCCGTCGCCGCCCCCGCCGGACCCTCTCACCCTCGCGCCCCGTACCCGCCAACCCTCTCGCTCTCACTCTCTCTCTCTCTCTCTCTCTCTCTCTCTCTCTCTCTCTCTCTCTCTCTCTCTCTCTCTCTCTCTCTCTCTCTCTCTCTCTCTCTCTCTCTCTCTCTCTCTCTCCTATCCATTTGCTTATCTCTCTCTGTCTACTTATCTATCTATCTACCTATTCATCTATCTACTTATCTATCTATCTCTCCCGCCCACTCCTTACGACCCGATCGGTAACCTACCTACTCGACACGACTTACGGCTCCTTCTCTGATCGATAATGTTGGTATTCTATTACCTCTGTCTGTCTGTCTGTCTATCTGTTTTTCTTTCTCCTATTTTTTCTTTTTCTTTTCTTTCCTTTTCTTTTGTTCTTTTCTATCTCCATCTCCGTCCCTTCCCTCTTTTCCTCTTTCGTCTTCTATTCCTCTCCCTTTCTCCTCTCTTTTTTTCTTCTCTCCCCAAGCTTCCTCCTCTCCCTCCCTCCCCCCTCCCCCCCTCCCTCCTCCCCCCTCCACCCTCTCCTCTCCTTCCTTCCCTCCCCTTCCACCCTCAAACCTCCTCCCTTCCTCACCCCCCCCACCCTTCCCCAACCCTCCCCCCCTCCCCTCCCTCCCTATTTTCGCATTCGCCCTAGCGTGAACAGCAGCTCGGAAAAGGTCAGCCTGGTCAATATCTAGGTCAAGAAGAGGTCATACACTCTTATAGACAGCGAGGAGAAAGATCAAAAGAAAGGGGGGGGGGCGGAGGGGGAGGAGGTGATGGGGGAAGGGGGGGGGGAGCCCGGAGGAGGAAGGAGGGGAGAAGGGGGATTGCAGGTTTATGGGATGGGAGAGGGGGGGGGTGCGAGCAGCAAGAGGGGGAAGAGGGAAGAGGGAGGGGGGGAGGGGTAAGTGTGAGGGAGAAGTGAAAGGGGAGAGGAACTAAGCGTAAAAAAGAGGGAGAGGAAGAGGGAAAGGGCGAGAAAGAGAGGAGGAAATAAACATAAGGGAGAGAAACAGTGCGCACGCGTAAGGGAGAGAGGAGAAGGGGGGAAGGAGGCAAGGGAGCATGGAAGGCGGGGGTGGGGGTGGGGGGATGGGGGGTGGATAGAAATGTCAGCACATGTAAAAGTTTCTAAGAATTAATAACGAGGCGAGACACTTCTGAGGTGCACATGACTGAGTTTTCAGATAAAAGATAAAAAAAAAGTGTGTGTGTGTGTGTGTGTGTGGTGTGTGTGTGTGTGTGTGTGTGTGTGTGTGTGTGTGTGTGTGTGTGTGTGTGTGTGTGTGCGTGTGTGTGTGTGTGTGTGTGTGTGTGTGTGTGGTGTGTGTGTGTGTGTGTGTGTGTGTGTGTGTGTGTGTTGTGTGTGTGTGTGTGTGTGTGTGTGTGTGTGTGTGTGTGTGTGTGTGTGTGTGTGTGTGTGTGTGTGTGTGTGTGTATGTGTGTGTGTGTGTGTGTGTGTGTTGTGTGTGTGTGTGTTGTGTGTGTGTGTGTGTTGTGTGTGTGTGTGTGTGTGTGTGTGTGTGTGTGAGTGAGTGAGTGAGTGAGTGAGTGAGTGAGTGAGTGAGTGAGTGAGTGAGTGAGTGGAGTGAGTGAGTGGAGTGAGTGAGTGAGCGAGTGAGCGAGTGAGCGAGTGAGTGAGCGAGTGAGCGAGTGAGCGAGTGAGTATGTGAGTATGTGAGTATGCCGTGCGTGCTTGCGGTGTGTGCATGCGCGCGTGTATGCGTACGACCGAGCAACAACGTAAGTCCCCGCACGTGTACATTCGCGTCCACATGCAGTCTCTCTTCCCTACCCGCACATGTACACCAGCCTGTGTATATATCTCCGGCAACGGCCCCCGCCCACTGCCCACGACCACACCATACACTCCCCCCTACACACACCGCCCACACCCACACTCACCCCCCCACCCACAACCCACACCCACACCCCCCCATCCACACCCCCGCCACGCCAACACACACACACCCACACCCCCACCCTCCCTACACACACCCCTCCCCACACACACACACCCGCCCACACCCAACGCCCACGCCTATTTCCGTTGATCGCAACAAGTATGTTCCGCTGATTCATGTTTTTCCTTCTTTTTTTCTCTCTCCTCTCGCTTTTTCTCCTCCTCTGCGTCTGTTGACTTTTTAGCAGGACAGGGAAGTAGGCCAACCGCCTTGACCTTAAGCAGATAAAGTCTTTTTTAGTCCTGTTATCTTTTATTTATTTATCTTTTTATTATCATCATTATTATCTTCATTTTTTAATTCCTTAATCTGTGACATCTTTTCTTCCTATTCCTGTCTTGTTTATTCTTTTTCCATTACTTTTCTATCTATCAACCTATCTTTATTTAAAATTCAGACATTATCATTATTTTTTTAATCATTCTTCAATTCGTTACGAAGAAACACCTTCTTATTCTTGCTATTGTTTCCTCTCCATCTTTCTCTTCTTCATTCGAGATGCGCAAACTCATAAAAAGAAAACAATAAATAATTAATACACAAACGTTCCATTAAACTACATAAACGACAATTTCCTTTTCCTCTTTTTTATTCTTTTTTTTCTCTCATTCCTTTCTTTCTTTCTTTCTTTTTCTCATTCCGTTCCCTCTTTTTCATTGTTTCTCGTATTCCTTTCTTTCTTTCTTTGTCTCCTTCCTTTCCCTTTTATTTTTTCTTTCCTTCCTCCTTTCTTTCTTTCTTTTCTTTCTCGCATCCCTTTCCCTTATTATTTTCTCTAATTTGTTTCATTTTTCTCTCATTCCTTCCTTTCTTTTTCTCCTTCCTTTCCCTCTTTTTTATATTTTTCTTTCATTCCTTCCTTTCTTTCTCTCATTCCTTTCCCTTTTATTTTTTCTCTCGTTTTTCTTTCTTTTTCTCTCATTCCGTTCTTTATTTATTCATTTCTCTCATTCCTTTCCCTCTTTTCTTATTTTTCTATTTCTTTCCTTTCCATCTTTCTCATTCCTTTCTCTCCAATTTTATTTTTTCTCTCATTCCTTTCTTATCTTTCTATTTCCCCTCATATTCCCTCATTTCCCTCTTTATCTTTGTGCTCTCATCCTTTCTCTTATTTCCTCATTCCTCTCTCTCTTTTATATTTCCTCTCATCATTCCTTTCTTTCTTTCTTCTCTCATTCCTTTCCCTCTTTTATAATTTTTTCCTCTTATTCCCTTTCCCTACTTTTTCTATATTTTCCTCCAATCCTCTCTTTCCTTCTTTCCCTTTTTCTCTTCTTTTTTTCTCTCTCTCTCTTCTGTGTTCATGTCTCGACGCCTCCGAGCCGGATTTGTGATCAATTCGAGGCTCAGATTCTTTACAAAAGGAAAATAAAAAAAAAATAAAAATAAATTAAATAGGACACATACCAAATCATCGTATTAAGGTCAACCAAAGAAAAAGAAAGAGAGTCAGTAGGAAAGAAAAAGCAAGGAAGAAAAAGGGAAGAAAAGAAAAGAGGGAGCATAAAGAGACAAGAAAGGGGTGGAAGGGAGGTTTGAGAGAGGGAGAGGGCGAGGGAGACGAGGAGGTGAGACGGAAGAGGGGAGACGGAGAGGGAAGGGAGGAGGGGAGGAGAGGGAGAGGGAGGAGAGAGGGGAGAGGTAGAGGGAGAGGGAGAGGGAGAGGGAGAGGGAGAGGGAGAGGGAGAGGAGAGAGAGAAAGAGAGGGAGGAGAGAGAGATGAGGGAGATCAAGACGAGAGAGAAGAGAAGAGAGAGAGGAGAGAGAGAGAGAGAGACGAGAGAGGAGACGAGGAGAGAGAGAGAGAGATGATGAAAGAGAGAGTAGAGAGAGAGAGAAGAAACGAAAAGAAAGAAAGAAAAGAGAAAGAAAAAAGAAAAAGAAAGAGAGAGAAAGAGATAAATAGAAAAAACAATTCGAGTCAGAAAAAGAAAGAAAGAGAAAAGAATCACGAAATAAAAACGAAAAATAAGAGGAAAGACATGCGAAAAATAAGAGAAAGGGCCACGAGAGACAGAGAGAGCACGAGAAAGAGAGCAAACCCCCACAGCACAATTTCCTCTCCTCTCTCTCTCTCTCTCTTCTCTGTCTGGTCTTGTCTGTCTGTCTGTTCTTGTCTGTCTGTCTGTCTGTCTTCTATTCTATCTATCTATCTATCTATCTATCTATCTATCTATCTATGTCTATCTATTCTATCTGTTCTCTAGTCCCTCTCTGTTCACTGCAACTGACGCGATGCAACCGAGTCTTTGAGGAGGCAAGTTCTTGAAAGCGGGTGTTCTTCCATCTATCTGTGTCTCTCTTTATCTTTCTCTATTCCTTTATCTCTTTCTCTTCTATCTTCCCTCGCTCTCTCTGCTGTCTCTTGTCTCTCTCGCTGCTTCTGCAAGCATTGATTCCTTCT
>NW_020871496.1:319325-321825 GCF_003789085.1 Penaeus vannamei | reverse complement strand
TTGCACATCACAATGATGATAATGACAATAATAATAGCAATAACAATACTACTGATGATGATAATAACAATAAAAATGATGATGATGATTATAATAACACTATTCTCACCATCATCATTATCATCATTCTTACCATCATAATCACTATTACTGCTACTACAAGTACTATCATTATCAATATCTTTATCATTGTCATTATCATCCTTTTCATCCTTTTTACTATCATAATCGTTATCATAACCGTTGTTATGATCATTATTTGATATCATTGTTGTTTTTGTTGTTGTTATCATCATCATCATCATTATCACTATTACTATCATCATTATATTATTATTATTACTATTATCATCATAAATATTATCATTACCCTTATCATTATTACTATTATTATCGTTATTATTGTCATTATAACTATTATCATTATTATTATCATTATCATTAACAACATCATCATCATTATCATTATTACCACTTTCTCGTTCTTTTTTTCTTAAAGTTTCTCCTTTTTTCCTCTTGTTTTTCCTGAACCTTCGTTATCACGTTTCTTCTTCTCTTATCGACTCTTTCTCTTCCCTTTACTCTTCTCGTTGAAGCCCATCCTCTTCCTCTTCCTTCTCCTTTCTTCTGCACCTCCTCCTCCTACTTCTCCTTCTCCTGTTTCTCCTACTTCTTTCCTTCTTCGTTCTCCTCCTCCTCCGCCTGCTCCCCTTCATCCTCCTACTCCTCTTATATCCTCCTCCTCCTCTTCTCGTTCAACGTTTACCCCCTCCTCATCTCCTTTTTCCTCATCCTCGCCCCTTCTTTCTCCTCCTCCTCCTTTTCCTCCAGTTTCACCTTCCGTCTTCTCCTTCTCCTCCTCCCCCTCTTCCTTTTCCGCTACATGTTCCTCCTCCATCCAATCCTCACTCACCTTTTCCTCCTCCCTCATCTCCTTCTACCTCTACCCTTCCTCCTCTTCCTTTCTTTACTTCTTTTCTATCTCCACCTTTCCTCCTGCTCTTCCTGCCACTCTCCTCCTTCTCCTCCTCGTCCTTTACCTTCTTCACCTTCATCTCCTTCTCTCCTTTTCCTCTGTCCGTTATTATTATCACTATCACTATTGTTATCAATACTATCATTACTATTATTATTGTTATTATTATCATCATCATCTTTATTATTATTATTATCATTTTCAATATTATCATTAGTTATCATTCTCCTCTCCTTCTTTTAATTCTCTTTCCTCTCCCTTCTCCTCCATTCCCCACCCCCGCAGCCCCTCCCCTCCTCCAGCCCCAGACCCCATCCTCGGACCCCCCCTGGCGCTGGCCTCCGCCGGGAGATCGTACCAAGCGGCGCCATCTAGTTCATCCCTCGGTGCCTGATGGTCCGGCGTCCAGTGTTTGCTCTGCTCTGCCGCCCGTCCGAAGCCAGAGCTCTTTGTCTCTCCTGGGCGACACTCCTGGTCTGCGAATGAGGATGAAAAATGAGAGAAAAAGAGAAAGGAAAAAGAGAAGAATCGGAGCGGCCAAGGAGTAAAAAAGGAAAAATTAAACAAAATATGTAAAAAGAAAAATCGGAGCGGTCAAGGAGGATGGGGAGGTAGGATGAGGGATATTGAGGAGAGGGGAAGGTGGAGGAGTGATGTGGAGAGGGGAAGGAGAAGGAGGGATAATGAGGAGAGTGGAAGGAGGGAGAGGGGTAATGAGAAGGGAAGTAGGAGGAGAGGGGAAGGAAGAAGAGGAATGATGAGGAGAGGGAAGGAGAAAATGGATAATGAGAGAGGGGGAAGAAGAGGAATGATGAGGGGAGAGGAGGAATAATGCAGAGAGGGGAAGGAAAAGGGGATATAGGAGAGAAAGGAAGTGAGAAGAGGGACGATTAGATGAGAAGAAAAAAACGAGGACGTTAGATTAAGCAAAGACCAGATAGATAAGAGGAAATAAGAAGATGAGGGGGAGGGGGAAAGAAAATGTGGGATGGGGTGGGAGGCGGCAAAGGAGGGGGGGGGGGTAGCCGAGAGATCAGAAGGCCGCCGCCCTAAAAGCCGGAAGTCCAGCGGCGTGACGTCACAACGGTTCCCAAGCAGGTAATCGCCCCTTAATTGCTTGCTCGCGAAAGACCTGGAAAGCATGGGAGAGGAGGCCGGATTTTTGCCCTAACTGGAGCGAGGGTCGAAGGAGGCGCGGATGCACACGGGCGAGGCGGAATTAGGTCGAGTCGCGAGGTCAAACGGCGAAGAACAAAGTAGCAAGCAGGATAGACAAATGAGCGTCAGGTTTATGAAGAGATAGCGATGAAGCGAAAGAGTTCTATACAGCAAAGGCGAGAAGATAGTCAAGTAGAGAATAATAGAATGTAGTTGAGAAATTAACACGAAACTAAACACTAAAAAAATCTCAAACAAAGTGAAAGCGCAAAGGCAAAGAAAAAAAATTAGTAGGTTGTTCCCCCAAACAAGCAATTCAACCACGGACGATCAAATACACCATTATACCATTACCAAAGCCGCCAA
>NW_020871496.1:294325-304325 GCF_003789085.1 Penaeus vannamei | reverse complement strand
GGTAGCCATTGGCCCGCGGCGGAGGGCAAAAAGCGGCCATTCCCACCGTCTGGGACAGATGCCCTCATGTAGACGCCGGAATGCTGGCAAGAAGCCCGCCCGTAACGGCGTGGGACAGCCGGCCGAGGACATGAAGGAGCGCTCGCGAAAGGCGCGGGCGGCGCAGGGAAGGGCCAGGGCGGCGGGCGGACGGCGGAGCGAGAAAGGATGAAAGGTGAGAGACGACAGTAAGAGGGAAAGGGAGAGAAAGGTCACACGACGTCTGAAGAAGGAGAAGAAGAGAAATGTGTTTGAAGAAGAAGAAAAGAATTTATGTCCCGAGGAGAAGCAAGAAAGTAGATGATGAGCAGAAGGAAGAGTCTGAGATCGAGGACCTCTCAGGGAAGAAGAAAAAAACACTTGGAAAAGGCAACCAAAACCGTCTACGTGACCAAGGGAGGAGGATGCAATAAGCAATAAAGATGGCACAATCCGGTGGGATTAAAGGGTTAAAAGGGATGGGAAAAGAAGCCACGACGAGGTCACGCAAAAAATAGATAAAAATAAGACATGATTGTGAGAGCTCAGTCTTTCTTTCTTTCTTTTCGAGAACACACAAGGCATTGCTTAATACTCTCTTGATAGAGAAGCCACCCCGCAACCGACATGCAAAAGAACACACAGGCATTGCTTAATACTCTCTGACATTTTTAATTACAAATCAAAAGGTTCATTAAGATCCACAAAACCAAAAAACACAGAGAACAAAATATCTCCTTAATCACCCTTCCCATCGGTGTACTGAGAGGGGCGAGCGAGGCAAGCCAGCGCCACGGGGGGAAAGGTACAATGTTATTTGCGGTTGCGAGCTGAGACGCTTCGGCAGTCCTCTCTCGGCGTAACTCTTATCGAAGTGCCGATAACAGCGGATATGAGCTCTGCCAGGGAATAAAAACCAGGATAAAGGTCGGCCGGGTGTCATGAAGCAATGAGAATGGGTCTGAGAAATAGCCTAGAGTTAAAGTAACAGTTCTTACTATCATTATATCATAGGGCCGAGTTAGCTTCCTCGGCAAGGGTAGAAGAAAACGAAGAAGAGTATTCCCCAAGGGCAAATCAGGAGCAAAGAGATGCGGATCCTGCAGAAGGGAATCGATTGGCTGAAGGAGAGGCCAGGACAGGAGAGGCAAGTGCTACAGCTGTTGGGTAAGCCAAGGAGAGAGGCTTGGAGAGGCAGAAGGCCTGGAGGAGGGACACGGAAAGCGCTAGGGGAGAGCAGGAGAGGCTGGAAAGAGGGGCAGGAAGCGAGGAGGAGGCCAAGGAGTGAAGATGGAGGGAAAGGCAAGAGGCGAGGTGGAGGCACGCGAAAGGCACTGGAGGAGGCCAGAAAAGGCTGAAGGGGAGGTAGGAAGAGAGGCTGAAGGGAGGGGCGAGAGGCGAGGTGGAGGCTAAGGAGAGAGGCGCAAGTGCGGCGCTGAGGCTTCGTGATCCCGGCGAAGTAACGGCGTGAGCCACGCCCGCAGAGCCTCCTCGCCTTCGCTCTCTCACTCCTCGCTGGACCTTCTTAAAGATCCTAAACGCATCGTAAAAAGTATGGAACGAGACGGGAAGACGCGCCAATGCCTCATGAAATATTCTTGGCGAATCAAACCTCACGCAAAGGCTCATGCGCGCGGTACTTGATGCAAGAATAAGCTCTTCCCTTTCGCACACATGTTCCTCCATTCGGAAAGAGAAAAATCAAGTGATATATTCAGTTATCAGAGATTACCCACAAATACATTCTCCGTTCGTCTTAAATCGTACCAGATACCTCAATCTCAATTCCCATTCCGTGCCTTAATTTCCCTTCCCCGCCCTCATTATCTCACTACACTGGGTCCGCACTGCCATTAGCTTGTAAAAAAGGACGAGGAGCTAATTAGAACGTTGCAAAATACGCGGGAAATGTCGAGCTCATCTGCGTACATCCGCCCGCCGCGAGTACAGGGCGTGGGACGTGCGGGCGCTGGAACTCTCCGTGGCATGCGGGCGGCGCTGCGGCTGGTCACGGGGGGACTTGTAGGGGGGAGGAGGGGGCGTGATGTAGCTGTCGACGCTACACGCTCATGGTTAGAGTGAATTATCTATTTTTTTCAGTGTATGCACGCAGGCACGCACACATAGGTACTCTATGTGAATACGTGAGTATACATAATTGTTGTTAGTCTTGGTCTTACTGTCAATTTGTCACCATTATCCTTATCGTTTGCATATTATGTACGTCATAAGATATTCCCCACACTGATACATGAACATACGCACATGCATGATCTTTGTTAGGGTTTAATACAAAGGAATTTTACGTAATTTACGCAGTGACACTCGGATTTCAAGTAACCGTGTGTGTATGTGTGTGTGTGTGTGTGTGTGTGTGTGTGTGTGTGTGTGTTGTGTGTGTGTGTGTGTGTGTGTGTGTGTGCGCGCGCGCTTCATAATGCCCTATTAATTTCTGCAAACGATACGGTTTACATTTAGCATGCAGACGAGGATATCTTCCTGGCAGGATTATCACGTTAATTGTCTTTAATACGATTTTCGGTTCCCCTTGGTCGGTCGTGTGGTATGTCTGGAACGATCTACAACATTTCGCCCCAGTGTGTTGACTATAACCAACACATACATATCCATTTGTGTATGTATTATACATGGAGGTGTCTCTGTACATTATGTAGTCATATAATGGCACGAAGAATAATTCGGTATCATAATGACTGACTAACGAATGTAAAATCTACCGTGCAGTTTTCTGAGAAATAAAAAAGGAAAAATATTTCAGTTCTTTTAATGAAGCTTACACTGTCGTTTACAATGCAAAACATACAAAAAATTCTTTGGTACAAATAGATGAATTCTTGGAGGTATTTAGCCTGATAGACTGTTCTCTTACATCAGATACGTCGCCAAATAAAAATTACCTATAAATTCAAAGTGATTATTGAGAGGAAGTCAACAGTAATCCCACTTGACATTTAAATCTTACTAAGATAAAGCTCCAGTTGATAATATTAATGAATAGTGCCACCTCAAATTATGGCGATCTTTCATGTTAATAAATATCTGTCTCCAGTATAAGCAGTAACAAATCTCCAGCCATCGCTTTCAGGTGATAAGAAATAGTGAGATAATGAAGCCTAGTAATAAGCGAAATGCTTTAATGCAGGATAACGAGACTCCCTTGCAGCCCGGGATCAAACGCACGCGACCCTTGCAAGTGACAATGGCCGTTGCAGATCAGAATGATAATCACAAACAATAGCATCATCAACAAAATGGCGATGACAGTTTAATCACAGGTCGCACTACAGGTAATGAGCCGTTATGATGATGGCAACGGGCAGTCAGGGCAACAAGGGAAGGTGGCTTACCGTTAGTGGCAACGGGCCGGGCAAGGACATGGCACCTGTTGGAAATGACGGCGATCTTCTTCTGTGTGTGTGTGTGTTTGTCTGTGTGTGTGTGTATGTGTGTGTGTGTGTGTGTGTGTGTGTGTCTAATATACATACATGCAATCAAGATCTCTTGTACAGCTTGCACCCATAGCCGAGCAAGGACGCGACGCCTGTTTGCAGCGGCGTCGACCCCAGCCTGGGGCGTCGGCGGCCTCATCAATTCTCAACGACAAATGGCTGCGATTAAGCTGAGGTTGCGGGCTGGGAGCCGCGCTCAACCCCTGGCGCAGCGTGATGATGGTGGCGGTAGCGATGGTGCTGGTGGCGATGGTGATAGAGACGCTGGAGATGGTGGCGGTGGAGAAGATGGCGTGGCTTGTGGTCACTCGTTGCCTCAAGTCGGGTCAAAGGTCACAGAGGCGGGACGTGACTCGGCTGGTCTGCCTCGCTCACCGGGGGCTGGGAACACCTGCCGAACGCACCTGCGTGATCTACAAGCACTGGCGCCGCTCGCTTTCCCCGCTTGCCAGTGGCTCCCCGTGTCCTGGGCGAGTCCCGGCGGAACTGTGCTCCTGCAGTGCTTTCACCCCATATATATTTGCTCCAGATGTCTCTATGCAACTTTAAACTCATCTGTGGGCATCCTGTACTGTACACATGGACGAACTTCATGCTTTATAGGATAGTGATATGGTGTAGTGCAAGTGCATATAGATCAGCCACGCTTTCAATGTGTAATGTATTCACTTACTGTATGCGACTAAATTGGTCCACCTCACATACACCCAGTATTCCAAATATATCATCTCTCTGCCATGATTAAACACATGTAACAAGAGGTCCAGAACAATTATTGTCTATGATATTTGTTATACCCATCAAAATGTAAAACAAACGAAGATAGCATAATTAGTTAGAAATGATCAAAAGATAACATAGAACTAGCAAAATGTTGGTATATGCCCTAGATTGAAGAGTACACTAATAAACATGAAGATATGAATCATTCATGTTCATATCTTATCAGTAATGCATATTTCGCGCTACTCGTTCTGATGATTTATTACCGATAACAACGGGTGGTATTATTCACCCACGAAGATTACCGATTTCCAATTCTCCAGCTGTTGCTCCGGGAGAACGAGTCAAGGAAAAACAGACACGGATAAAGTCGAAGAAAGAACTGAAGAAAGATAAAGAAAAAAAAGAAGAGAGACGCCCAAGATAAGGTCTGGCCAGGAAGGTCAAGCAGGTCACGTTCAAGTTACTGACCTGTTGCTGTCACCATCACGACCGTTAAGCGATCTCGACGGCCTCGTTGCTACGCTTCTACGGGATGTGGAGGCGAAGGCACGCACGCGGGCAGAGGGAAGCACGGGCGAGCGAGAGGAAGAGGATACATGTGTAGATAGAAGGAGAGAGAGAGAGAGAGAGAGAGAGAGAGAGAGAGAGAGAGAGAGAGAGAGAGAGAGAGAGAGAGAGAGAGAGAGAGAGAGAGAGAGAGAGAGAGAGAGAGAGACTGAAGAGAAAGAGGCTGAAAACCGTGATTTTGAAGAGAGATGGAGGGAGGAGAGGGAATGATGGAGAGAGGGACAGATAGATTGATAGATATATATGAAGAAAGAGAGAGAGAGAGAGAGAGAGAGAGAGAGAAGAGAGAGAGAGAGAGAGAGAGAGAGAGAGAGAGAGAGAGAGAGAGAGAGAGAGAGAGGAGAGAGAAGAGACTGAAGAGAAAGAGGCTGAAAACCGTGATTTTGAAGAGAGATGGAGGGAGGAGAGGGAATGATGGAGAAAGGGACAGATAGATTGATAGATATATAGAGAAAGAAGAGAGAGAGAGAGAGAGAGAGAGAGAGAGAGAGAGAGAGGAGAGAGAGAGAGAGAGAGAGAGAGAGAGAGAGAGAGAGAGAGAGAGAGAGAGAGAGAGGAGAGAGAGAAGAGAGAGAGAGAGGGAGAGAGAGAGAGAGAGAGAGAGAGGAGAGAGAGAGAGAGAGAGAGAGAGAGAGAGAGAGAGAGGAAGAGAGAGAGAGAGAGAGAGAGAGAGAGAGAGAGAGAGAAGAGAGAGAGAGAGAGAGAGAGAGAGAGAGAGAGAGAGAGAGAGAGAGAGAGAGAGAGAGAGAGAGAGAGAGAGAGAGAGAGAGAGAGATCAAGGAGGGTCCAAGGAAAAGATGAAGTGTGCATGAACAGCCCGAGGTGACAAGAAAACCATTGAGAGCATGACCGTAAGAGGACGTAGCTAAGCATGTCACGCACTTCGGTAGCCTGTGATCATCTGTCGCGCACGATCTCCTGTTCCTTTAATTCAGTTTTGCTCCAGTAAATCTTTCTTCCTTTTCTAGTTCTCTACACACTCTCTCTCTCTCTTTTCTTTCTCTCCCTCTCTCTCTCTGTTTGTCTGCATATGCCGCGCTCGCGCAAATGTGCGTGTGTCTACATGTGTGCATGACTGATGGCTAAACGGTCATCGTTTCGTGCTACCATATTATAGGGAAATTGTTGAACAATAAAGGTTTTTTTCAGAATTGAATTTTAATTCCTTCAGAGTACTCCCTCTGATGAAACTGAGCATAATCATATAACAATTAGTTTATAAAGGATGCGGTGCATAAAGCATAACACGTACATGCATCATCATGAAGCTGATAAAATAAGGTAAAACACGTGCATCTGAAACTAGATTTTTTTAATGGAATGATTTATATCCATATTAATTCTAAGGTAAATAATACTGACTGAGTACCTATTTTTATTCTTTAGGGACACAGGTTGTCGTGGAAAGTAAACCTAGATTTTTAAAAATCTTACCACAATCCCTTCCTCCGAATTCAATTTGATAAAACAAATATAAAAATCCCTTCCTCAAGAGACTTCGCAGTGGTGGAGAATACTAATTTTCGATCCTGACTCTGATCCGGTTCGCCCCGTAAATCCTGTAATGAATCTAATCTCAGGAAAAGAAATACATAGAAACTCAGATTCTCTGGGGAGACCCGGGTCTAGTTCTTACACGTCCAAGTTGTTAGTCTCAATATCTCCAAAACTATTGACTAGATGTCATTGGGAGTCCTGCCATGTGTTGCAGCTTGTATGCAAAGGCGGAGGCAGGAATAGGCATTCAAAAGTGTAATTAAGTGAAAAGGTCGAGGGAACTATTGATTTTTAGAAGGCTATCTTTTCTGTGTTTTTGACTTATCGTGTTATATATATGTAGCATCAATTGAAGTATTTTGATCATTTGGATACTGATATAATGGATGTGAAATGGTTATGTAATGAACACACTGCCCTGGCCATGCTGCCGTTCATGGCAAAAAATGGCAAAGAGTAAGGGACACTAAGGGTGATGTTTGTTGTTACGGGCTAGCAGTTCCTGCAGCTTCTTACCCCAGTCAAGTAATGTTGTAACAACCTATCCCAGTCTTTTGAGGTACAATTTAGAAATGTTGTAGATCAGTATAATGTCAGATATGTTAGGGTGTGGTACATGGTAAATGAGAAAAATAATCTTTATATAGAACTGGAGGATAAACAAGAGTTTAAAGATGTATATTCACATAAACACACACACACACACACACACACACACACACACACACACACATGTGTGTGTGTTTGTGTATATGTGTGTGTATTCACAGTCTGCTCTAGGAGATGAATGTCGAATCAGGCTTAGAATGGGCTTGCATATGTTTTTTCTAATGGAGAGATATGCTTAGGTGTGAGAAATGTAGATAGATGGATGACTAGTTATAATTTTGTACGCGTAAACTCTCAGGAAATATAATTCAATTTAATATTTTAATAGGAAAAGGTTTAGATTTCATTTAAGATGTTTATAATAAAACTTGTGAACTATTTTTGTTTATTAATGTGTATCGATTTACCTCAGTGTGTGTCAACATACCTTCACATATTGTTAAATAGCTGTGTGAATATATTTCTTTAATTTTGACTAATGCTATAAAAAACAGATTTTCAGATTTACTAACAAAAAAGGTTTATTTCACTTCTAAATCTTAGAGTTCTGAAGCAGAATGGAAAAAAATGTCACACCTAAACCCGGTTTCCCCTATTACGTATCACCAAGTTGCTTTTTCATTCTAATAAGCTGATACTTCATTTCCAAAACTTTATGCAATTTTCTTTTTTTTAAGGCAAATATACTGTCCGAAACACTAATTTATTATAATTTTCAAAAGAAAAAAATGGACCGGGGCATTCCAAAGTGTTACCAGTTTTGACGGAGTATATTCCCTTGGCCACGCGTAGTTTCATCACAATCCGAAAGTATCTCTTCGGATGGCTTTGTTGACCCCCGCCGGGAAAAAATGCTTCTGTGGTGCAGGTAACAGTGACTACGCATATGTTTAAGTGGAAATGTAATACAGGCCTTTAAAAATGAGTTTTGTTTATATAAAGCAAACCCACAAACATATACTCCTCGCATGCACAATTGCCACACACACACCACACACACACACGCACAAAAGAGAGAGAGAGAAGAGAGAGAGAGAGAGAGAGAGAGAGAGAGAGAAGAGAGAGAGAGAGAGAGAGAAGATTAGGAGGTTACCGTTACACCCCTTATCCAGACAATTCTCTCTGAAACACTCGCGTAGTTAAGTCGAGTCATCTTGGTAATCTCACACAACTGCTGACTTTTTACGCTGATTGTGAGCCAAGAGTTTTTTTTTCTCTGTCTTTTTTTTGAGGGGGTGTTGAACGGGTGATGATACTGATACATCTGTACTTTTTTTTTGTTGGATTATCAAGTGTGCTTTTTATTCGAGTAAGTATGTTATGCAGACCTTAGAAAAGTATATCACGTACAGACACACACACACTTCTCTCTCACACACACACACACACAACCACCACACTCGAGAGAGAAGAGAAGAGAGAGAGAGGAGAGCAGAGAGAGAGAGAGAGAGGAGAGGAGAGAAGAGAGACGGCCAAGAGAGGAGGAGAAGGAAATAGAGAAGGAGACACAAATGACAGAAAGCAGAGACATTAGCACACACACACACCAGATGCAGACAAAGAAAAGAGACTAGAGGAGAGAGAAAGGGGAGGCAGAAGGCAAGAAAGAGACACGACGAGAGAGATAGAATAGATAGATAGATAGATAATAGATAGGTAGAAAAGAGAGAGAAGAGAGAGAGAGAGAGGAGAGAGGAGAGAGAGAGAGAGAGAGAGAGAGAGAGAGAGAGAGAGAGAGAAAGAGACCGAGAGAGGCGAGAGAGAGAGAGAGAGAGAGAGAGAGAGAGAGAGAGAGAGAAGAGCGAGAGAGGGACGAAAATACGAAAAAGAGAGAGGGGTGAAGGTTAAAACTCAAAAGCTTACAGGGATTGACCTCATCTGACCTTGGACCCGTGTTTCAGGTGACCGCACGCTATAAAACCGCCCATATACGCCCACCGCAAGAGAGCCAAATGGAAACTGAAGTAAGAACAAAGATATCGAAAAGCGAAATGGCTGTAAAGTACGGGACACAATGCCGCCCCAGCCGATTCCCTCACCGGAGCATAATGCTCAGCTGTTGAGGGAAAGGCAGCAGAACTTTCCCCAACGGTCTTTTCTTCGTCACCACGAATATGGGCAGAAATGGGGCCGGAGGGGCCCCGACGTGAGGAATGGAGAAGGGCGGATGGCGGGGGAGGAAGGAAGGGAAGGGTCCGGAAAGGCCCAGGCGAAGGGCGGAGGGCGGGACGAGGAAGAAGGGAAGGGCCGGGACCACGAGAAAAGGCGGGGGCGGGGAGAGGAAGGAAGGTGAAAGTCAAGCGGGAAGTGAGCGAAGGCGCAGGGCGCGGGGAGGCATTAGAAGAAGGGCCTAAGGGGGGCAAGGGAGAAGGGCGAGGGCGGGGGAGAGGAAGCGAAGGCGGAAGGCGGGAAGAGGAAAGGCTGAGGGCGGGGAGAGAAGGAAAGAGGAGGGGGAAAGGGGAAGAAGGTGAGCGGGGGTAAGCGAGAAAGGGGCATGGAGGGAAAGGGAGGACGCGAGGGCGGAAGAGAAGAAGCGCGAAAATCTCCACAAAGGGGGAGGTAGGCAGAGGGCGAGCGGGTGGAGGGAGGAAAGGGACCCCTCCTGTAATGTGGGGAAAGCCGGAGGTAAGCTCGATGGGAGCGCACCCGTCCAGCACTCCCCCTCCTAAACCCCAGAGGGAAAGAGGAGGGCTGACGGGGGGAGAGGCACGGGGCCTGACGGGCGCGTACAGGGAAAACCAGGAGGGCAAGGGAAGCGCAGCAGTAGAGAGAGATATATAAGAGAGGAGAGATGTATAAGGAGGAAGGGAGGAGAGGGAAGAAGGAGAAAAAGGAGAAAGGGAAGGTGGAGGTTAGAAGGAGAGCAAGAGAGAAGGGGAAGGAGGAGGAGGAGTAAAAGGGAGGAGCGGGCGTGGAATGAAGAGAAGAGAGCGAGGAAGGGGAGGAGAGGGGGTAGAAATGGAGGAAGCAAGGGGGGAGGAAGAGGTAATATGGAGGAGGGAGCAAGAGGGAGCATTTTATTGGCCTGGTACGACTGCTCTCACGACCCCCGCTGCACTCCACTCGATGGCAACTTGCATGCATACATTTTAGACACTTGCATTTGTACCTAC
>NW_020871496.1:246825-261825 GCF_003789085.1 Penaeus vannamei | reverse complement strand
GATGTAAAAGTGATCCAAATGCTACCAATCAAAAAAGTAATGCTAATAAAAATTGAGTAGATGGTTAATAATGTAGTATATCAGTAATTTTAAAGCCAGCTTCTCTCAGTTATTGGGGCATTGAGTGGACCAAGGACCAGCAGTTCAGTGGTTTGGATGAGCTTGGGAGCAGAACCTGTATCCATGTTTTCTAGCTTTTCTTTATCATATACCGATTTTCAGTAGGTTTTAACCCTTTGACTGTGGATAGCTTTAAATCATACTATGGCTGTGATGGAGTGAGTCAGGTATCATTTCATAATGGCATACCCTGCAGCACCTCAGAGGGAGCTTATCTCTCCAATAGTAATGACATCCTTTGACATCACTTTTAGATACCTTCAGTAATTTTAAATACTTATTTATAGAATGCAGCTACATAGGTGCCTAATGTGCTTGAAGTATTCAATGAGCTGGGTGCAACTGGAGAAATTTGAATAATTTTTCATTATTCCTGGTTGTTCTTAGCTTAACTTGTGGCTGAAATCAATGGATTTGGCAGTATTGACCTTTATGAAGTCATACATGCACTGAACAACAGAGGATGTTGTCTGACTCAAATGAACCCTCCTGACTACATGCCAGAATTATCATACCTATGTTTAAATTGATCCCCAATGTTTTTCATGTTGACACAGTTGCCATGATGTATGTATGATGATAATGGATCACATTTGCATTCCAATCTTATTTGTAGGTACTGTACTCGCCTGTATATTCTATGAAAGTAGGGATTGATAAGGATTTTTTTGGCTTTTGTCATGTTTTGGTGAAAAGTCATAGATTTAACACCTTTATATTTTTACTGGAATCCCTCTTACTTTGAACTGGATGATATTGTTCATGGCTTGATGAAATTGATCTTTCTAATAGGAGTTTTTGTAGACCAGGATTGTCTTTGGAATCTTGAGTTTACTGCAAAAAATTGTGTAATTCTGAATAGTAGACTAATTTAGTTTTGTAGGAAAAACTATGTTAATAAGTTAAACTACTTGTAAGACTCACCCAGATTGCATTTGGTAACAGGTCTCTGACAAGGAATTCAAGCCAACAGTTGCATGGCTTGATAACTTCATGCGACGGTTTTGCTTGTCAAGAAAAAAAATGGGATTCCATAGCTCAGCAATGTTGAAAAGGAAAGTAAGTATAAATGATGATGTAAAGTCATTATAGGATTCTTTAAAGTGATGAGATTACTTCATGGCTGAAAATTAATTATGTACTGTAGTAGATTTGATAAGTTAATAGATGTCTTTTTCTCTAAGGTTTATATAAGAAAAAGCCTGTGCCTAATACTTGTCAGAGATGATAAAGGAATTGATGAATTTGATATAAAGGTAATAGTGTTTTAGTTCAAGTTCTCAAATCAACTTCAGGAAAAAAGGCATTCAAATTTCTGATTTTAACAGGATAACGTCCAGCCACAGCCTCAGACTCCAGCCAGTGGAAGTGGCTTGACTCAAGAAGATGTTTTTAATGTTTTGGGATAAACATGGATGGGAATGGACTCCTGAAGAGGAAGGCAAAGTGGCAGCCAGTGAGAAGATCTTAGAAGATGTAATTGCTGAGACAGAGAATGGAGTCAATGGAAACCAAGGCATAGAAACTGATTGCCAGACAAGTCTTTTGGATTCAGTTGATAAAAATTGTTCATAGAAGATCTCTTTGCATCAGATTCAGAAAATGTAGAGAGCAAAATCACATCACTAGACCAGAATGTTACTCCTGATCCAAAGAAAGAGCAAGTTGTATGTGAAGAAATAGAACAGCTTAATAAGTTGGAAAACCTTGCAAGTCAGATGGTGCAAACCAAGATTCGGATGATGACATTATAATAGAAAAAAGTGTATTGAAAACAGATACACTTCCAAAAGAATCCAAGATGGATATACAAAGAAACATAAAAAGGAGCAGGATTCTTCAAATGATGAAGAAAAAATGACAAGGATTCTTCAAAGGAGTGATAGTGGTAAGATTTTAGTATATGTTAGAAAGACCATAAGATATTAGTACAATTTTCCTCTTTATTTAGACGTGCATTTTCATGGTTTTGGAATGAGCATCAGATTGTTGGCATTTGATTATAGATAAGAAATGCTTTCTTGTGTTATTAGTAAATTATGATAAAATTAAAATACTGCTTGGTTAGTGTATTGATAATGTGTTTGTGTTTTTCTTTTGTATCTTGCATTTTAGTATTTCAGCTATTTAAGAATTATTTGTTATAAATTTGATATACTTCTAGGTCTTCCAATCATTTGACATATCCATTATTCACTTCCAGTACATAGCTTTTGCTTCTTTCCTTTTACTATATATCTGCACATGAACTATTTATTCATGTAGTCACTCAGGACATTCAGGTATTTCCAGAACCATATGACTACTTCTGAATTCTTTTGTCATACACAGCTCATTCAGAAATGTAATTATTATTTCTTACTGTTCCAAATTGTTTTCCTTCAAAAATACTACTACTATGGAAATACTGGAATACCTACTGGAAAATCATGGATGATCACATCACTGGACATGGGCTCTCCCACAATTCTTTCTTCTATCACTAATCCTGCTTGAACCCATCTTACTAAAATAAAATTCCATACCCATGATGGTTACAATTTCACAAATTATGTTAATGGTAGGAGAATCCATCTCAACCCAATAACACCGGGTAAAAAATTTGCAAGCAGACAGGATCATGGGTTTATTAGCACACATTGACAGATGTAGCATGTGCGTTCATGCAACCTGGTAGGAATTTGGTTAAGTGGCATAATAGTATGACAGACTGGCAGTCAGTTCATTGATTGGATTGGTGTATTAGTAGTTAGAGACCAAATTCTGACATGTTCTTGTTCAGTTAAACAGGCTTAGGAAATCAAAAAGCTACCTTGATTTGCCAAAATGTGAATGAGACTGGCATCTTTGAATGCCAGCTTTTTCTTTCTTTCTTTTCTTTCTTTCTTATTTCTTTTCTTTTTTTTCTTCTTTTTTTATGTATCTTTTTTTTTATTTTCTTTTTTTTCTTTTCGTTTTTTTCCTTTTTTAAGTTGTGCACATGTGATGTGCAGTCAAATACTATTTACTAAACCCCCCTTATTTCACTCATTCATGACAAGTGACAACCTATCATGATATGACAAAACCTTGACTCACATCTGTTAACATCTAAACATGTCATATACAGTTGAAGTTGTGCTAAATTACAAGCACTAAAGATTTGTTACTTATTTGGGCCTTGACATGAAGAGGAACAGTCCTGTTTTTTAATCTCGTTTCTCCAAAAATGATTCATGTTACAGCCTAGACATTGGAAGGCAGGATAAATGTGGGAATCATAGCTAACTGCATTATAATTCCTGGCACAGGGAAATCCCACAAGGGTCAAAAAGAATAACTTTGCATAATGGTAATGTAGTAAGAGAAATCCCTGTCACACAATTAACTTTTAAATTAAATGAAGTGGTGTTATACTGAATCAAATTTTCTTCGTTTCCATTTGCCTCTAGATGTAAGTTTTGAATTCAAGTTTGGCATAGTATAGAAGTGGTAAATTGTCAAGTATTGAAACTTGGATCCTGTAATTTTGCAGTGTTTAAGATTATATCTGATTGTCGATAGGTATATGTGACACTATTATTTTGTTTGTTCTTGTCTTATTTTTTCCCACTTTCAGTTTGCACAATTTACAGTGACTGTGACACATTTAAATGCATGATGGAAACCTCTCCTTTTGTGGTGGAATTTATAGGTAATTTTTTTTATAACATGTAATTTAATATTTTCAAACAAAAGTGAAATTGGTAAAACTTTCATTCTCTGTAGGTTACTTCATGTACATTTGGCAGTGAATTCTGGTAAAAGATGTATTGTGCTCATTTATGTATTCTAGAAGTTGTGATTTTCATTGGATACGTTCTTGAAACCAATACATCTTTCCCGATTTTGCCAGATAAAGACAACATGAGAGGAAAGAAATCCACAAAAGGAAGAGGCAAGAGTAATGGTTCATCAGATGGAGACTCTCAGCAGGATGACCAGGCTGATGCTGGAGGGAAGAAGTCCAGGCAAGTGGAGGATGAGATGACAATCAAGTATACCAAAGAGGAGAATGAATATTACCGAAAGAACATTAATGGTAAGAAATCTGGATATTGCTCTTTTGTTCTTTGTATTTTTTTTTTACAGTGTCCTATGTGTATCTGAGAATGCAGTTCGTAAAGAACTGGAGATATCATTGTGATCATGTATTTATTTATTTGTTACAATATATATATGATTTTTTCTTCTTTTTCTTTTTTCATGTAGATCTTCAAAAGAAGCTTCATGATGCGGTGATGAGATGCACTGCCTGTAATGAACAAATCAATCATCAGATTCGATCTTTGGTCTACACCCACCCTGCTAGGAGTTCTTTCATGCAAGGTGATTTGTCAAAGCAGACTACACTCAATTTGATAAGTCTTGTATTACAAGTAGTAGTAGTAGTTTTTTTTAATACATATTTGAAGTATTTGGATGATTAGAAACACTATCCCTAATGTAGATAAATGTAGACTTCATGAAACAGATTTTTTGTGTGTGTGTCTGTATTTTCATACTTTATTTGCTAGATGTAAAATGCAGTTGGTTTTCAATTTTATAATTTTGTGTGTGTTGATTTTGCAGAGATGTAGGAAATATTATGGAAAGGTAGATTTTGTAAAGATGAAGAGGGCTATGATGAGTACTGCAGATTGTGCGCAGAAGGAGGCGACTTACTGTGCTGTGAGCAGGAGGGTTGTTTCAATGGATTTTGTAAGGTAAAGCTAGAAATTGTTATATAATGTTTATCTTTGAAGTCTTTTTGCTTGAGTCTGCATATTAAATATGTAGGAATATTGAACTGATAAATACTGCAAAAGAATATATGTATCAGAATTTCTGTTTCCTTTGTCTTTTTTCATATATTGTAAAATTTATCTCAAGAATAATTTATTTGTACTGGAACTGTATTTAATTTTTTCTTTGAAGCGCTGTATAAAGCGAACCATGGGTCGTTCTGAGCTGAAGAATGCAGAAACAGCAGAGAACTGGGCATGCTATGTTTGTGACAAGACTTCTATGACAGAGCTCCGAGCACTACACAGAGCTATTCTGAGTAACTTAGAGGAATCAGAAGTGCAGGATGACAATCTGTCAAGGTAAGGGAATTCTGAATTTATGCATCCATGTTAAGTATCTTAACCCCTTGGATCTGGGTGCTTCAAGTCACACGAACCAGAATACGAACATTAGGCTTAGGTGAGCAGTTGTTCTACTGGGTGCAGGCAAACATTCATGTGCAGTGACAAGACTAAGCCTCCCCTTTGCAGTGTTATTTTCTCTTTTTATGCATAAGCATTTTATTCTTTTTTGCCATTTTCCAATTTCCATATTTGTCATTTGATTTGTTTTTATCTAGATAATAATAGATTGTGCTGCATATCATCCTCTAGTTAGTACTTAACTTAGTGCAAGAAAAATGAAAGTATGTAATATTTTATTTATGTCATTTAAACTTTTTTTCATAATCAATTTTTTTGTAATACAACCAACACTGCCAGTTGCAGTGTTCAGGAATAGGATGCTTAGCCTGGAAATGGTTTCATTTCTGGAGCCAGCTCTCTTCTCTGCACTCACCCTGGCCTACAGCCAAAATGCTCACAATAGCCAGTTTGTGCCACAGCCAGAATTTCCCAAGATGGTATTTTCAGATCACTGCCCCTCAAGCCAATTTTTTTCATAACATGATGGACATGTCATCAGGATCAAAAGGGTTAAAAGGAACAACCAAGTAACTTTTAAGATTGTATGGTTTTATTGCATGAATAGTAATGGTGATATTGAAGATAAAACAACCCCTTTCCCCTTTTCCTCACACACATGCCACATGCATGAGATTATTGCAAAAATAGATTTTTAAATGCATTGTAAGATATTGTTGAAAGTCCCAAGCATCATCAAATAGAAGCACAGCTTTCACACAAATAAACATTGATGTCATATAAAGGGTTGTGTGCCATTGTTACCTGAGCACTGATTGTACCCACAAAATTTACCCCTTTTTCCACTGTATGCAACAAAACCATGTAAATTAAATGTCTTATTTAGGGGAAGCTGATCCTTTTTACTACCCAGAATATCTAAGAAAAAATAAATATAAATAAAGAATCTAAATGTGAGAGGACATCCTAAAGAAGATTTTGATATTCCTGAATTCTTTTCATAATGTCCTTGCATATGAGATTTTTAAGAAAAAAAAATTGTAGGCTTGCACCTCAGAATGTGATTTTTGATAGTTATATAGTGCAGTTTTTCTTTGGACAGTTTTTGGTGAAGCAAAAACTAGTAGTAACATTATAGTTATTTTTTAAAGTTATGCTCATATAATGTATATTATAGTATAGATAATATATGTAATATATATATATATATATATATATATATATATATATATATATATATATATATATATATATATATATATATATATATATATATACACATACATACATATATACATATTTCCACGTAAGAATAGTAACTAAAGCAGGGAATGGCAATTGAATATTATAACCCCTACGATCTGGATGATGTGACCATCATAGCATGAAATTGAGTTATTGATCACCTACAGAAATGGTTTGTGGAAAGAAACAGTATTACCACCATCTGGATACAGCATATCAGATGACAAACATAGACATTAGAAGATCTTAGAAAAGCTAAAAATGCTTATGCAGAAAAAGAAAAATAACATTGCAAAGGGGAGGTATGGAATGTTATCACATCACACGAGTGTTTGTGTTTGCCTAACCTACAAGCCACACACCTGTCAGAGTGGCTGCTCAAGTAAGTTTAATGCTCGGATTTTGGGCCAAGTGCTGGCAGCAAAGTGCTTGGATCTAGGGGTTAATCAGTATTATTGATGTCATAATACTGGCTGAAATTTTAAGAGGAGGGGGAATGGGGGTTTTGAGGTCAAATGTAGATGTATATGATACCATAAATTTCACACTGATTTATCCAGATTTAATACACATATAGGCATAAGATAATTGATATGCTAATTTTTGGTATTTAATATTTTTATACTTGTATACTCCCATAGCAGTGCACTGTGAGTGTTGGTCTGTAGTTTGCTAGTAAATACATTGAATATGTATTCTCTCTTTCTTTTCCTTCTCTTCTTCATTTTTTCTCTCTGGTAATTCAGAGTAATTTTTAGATTTAATTTAAGATTTCCCTTATATTTTTTGTTTGTTTGTTTGACAGGAAGGAATTGAATAAAAAGAACTTACTTTCAAAATTTGAGCTTCTGAAAAAGAATAGGAAGGAAAGAGCAACAAAGAATTCTCCCAAGAAAGTCGAAAAGAAAGCAGATAAAGGACAAATCTGGTGATAGCAGAGGAAAGCAAAACCAAGCTTGGCTAAACGAGAGCATTGAAACTATGGTTGATATGCTTTCGTTATGTTTAAAGAATGTTGAAAAAATAAACAGCTCTTGGAAGAACTCCCATTATTCAGCAGAGGGAACTGAAAAGGCAGGTAAAAGAATTTTGAAGCAACTCACAGGGATGATGACCAATTTTGAAATCCTTGAAAAAAATGTTTCAGTTGAAGTAAAAAAACTGGCTTCAGAAGAAAAGGTGGAAGAGATTGATTCCACTGAGAACAAAAGCAAAAAGAGCAAAAAGGAAGCTGAGGAAAGTACCACAGCATCTTCACCCAAAAAGAAAAGCAGCTTGAGAGAAATGGACATGGAAACTGAGGAACAAGTTACACCCAAAAGAAAGAGGAATAAGTCAAAGATTGATGAAGATGCAGAGGAAGGAAATAGGACCAGCTGTAAAAAGACTGCAAGTCAAGATTCTTTGAAAACATCAAGCAAAGATGAAATGGAAGTAGATGACGCAAGCAAAGATTCAAGCAAGGCCAATATCAGATCAGAGGATGAATGTTCAGCCAATATAGATGACCCTGTGGAACAGGATGAAGTGAGGAGTAATGGGAGTGATACTGCAATAGAAGAAAGTAGAGGCAAAGGTGACTCTGAACCTGACGATGAGGCCGAGATAGAAAAGGCATTAGCCAAGACAAAATCATTGTCTGAGGGTGAAGCTGAAGAGGCAGATAAAGATTCAAGTATCCTTTCCTCTACCACAGTTGAATATGTTGGAAAAGAAAGTACAGAAAAATGCAAAAAAAAATCAAGGGCAAGTTTGTCAAAGAAGAAGGATGGTGAAGAAAGTGCTGATACATCAGAAGAACAAAAAAACCCTCTTTCAAATGCAAGGAAGACCAGGAGAAGCAAAAGTACAGAGGAACTGAGTGAGGTGAACATAAAGAAGGAACCTGACTCAGACAGTGAAAAAGAAGTGAAAAGTAAAAGAGGAAGGAAGGCCAAAGATCAGAAAAAGGAAGAGAGAGATGAGGCAGATGAGAAAGGCTCGTTCAAAAAGGATGAATCTGAAGAAGAAAAAAAAGTGATTAAGAAAGAGAAGGGAGATGAAGATAGTGAGGATTATGATGATGAGGCAGATAACAAAGAAAATAAATCAAAGGGAAGAAAAAAGGTTCAGAAGGAGGAGAAGCAGAAGAAAGAGAAAAAGAAAGTGATTAGTGATGAGGAAGAGGAAAATGACTCTGAGAAAATACCAAAAGGCAAGAAACAGAAAAGAGGAAGAAAACCCAAAGAGGAGGAGAGTGATGAGGAGACTAAAAAGAAGAGTAAAGCAAAGGGAAGAGGAAACAGAGAGTCAGAAGATGGAGATTCAAAGGAAAAGAAGAAAACTCCGAGAAGAAGAACAAAGAAGAGACGGCAGGAAGACAACGATGAGGATGACATGTTGGGTATTGGAGATATGTCATCCAATAATGAGTCATCAGAAGAGGAAGATACAGATACAGAGATGAGGAGGCGGAGAGAAGAGTATGAAGATCATAGTGTGAAGAAAAAGAAGAAAAAGATGATGAAGAAGGATACTAAGAAGGAGAAGGGATCTGAAGATATAACAGACAGTAATGATGAGAAGAAAACCAGAAAAAGTCCAGTGAAAAGTAAGGGAAAGAAGAAACAGGAAGAGGTGAATGGGAAAGAAAGTTCAGATGAAGAGGAAGCAAATGATAAAGAAGCAGGTGAGAGTAAGAAAGGTAGAATTAGTCCTAAGAAGTCTGATGAACAAGAAAAGAAGAAGAAGAAAAAGGAGAACAATGAGGCTTTCTCAGAGTTGTTAGCAAGTGAATCTGAAAATGAGAAAGGCAACTTAAGTGATGAGAAGGAAACCGGAGCAAATGATGAACCCATGGAATGCAGTCAAGGAGAAAGTTCAGAAGAGGGTACCTCGGAAAAGAGGAAACGGCAAGCAGGTAAGAGCAAGGGTGAAGCTGGTGGCGAGATTATGAGCACCAGTAAAGAAGAAAAACAGAAAAATAAAAAAAAAGGCAGTACACCTATTAAGGATGACAACCAAATGGCCATGGCTTCTCTCCTGGAAAGTGAGAGTGATTATGAACTAGAGGACAAACCCAAGCCTAAGTGTAAGAAAAAGAATTTCCTCAAGAAATATGCAGAGAAAATGGAAAAAGTGAAGCACTTAACAGAAGAAGAGAAAGAAGAACTAAAGGAGAAGCAGCTTGAAAGCAAGTGCCAGACCAAAGTGCAGAAAATCAGCACAGAAGTCAAGAGCAAATTGGAGAAAGATGAATTCATTGACGTTAAAGAATTCCCAGAGTTCAGGCGGAAGAAGGAGACAGAGCGCCAGAAACAAGCAAAGCATTATGATGGTGAAGCTGATGAAGAAGATTCAGATGAGGAATTTGAAAAGCTCATGAAGTAAGTAGGAACTGTTTTGTATTTTGGTGGTTTTGTGCTCCTGCATTCATATAAGTCAGGTGATCATTTTATCATTTGTATCTCTAGTGATATTTTATTCCATTTTTTTGTTTACTTTTATTTTTCCTGTATTTTTTTTTTTTTTTTTTTTTTTTTTTTTATTCATTGTTTATTTATGATTTTATAAATGAAATTATTTTAGGTATCCTAGATATAATTTTTTATATTAGAGACTTTTTTTTTCATTTCTTTACAATGAGACAGTTGACTTCTGAAAAGACAAAGAATATGAAAGTTTAAAACTAGTACCAGAAGACATAGTAGGAAGTTTTTGACACTGATTCAGCAGATTTGTACATTCCATTAGGAGGCACTTTTTATGGAAGAAGTGGAGTAGCTTGATGAGTATGGACCTTTTTATTTTTTTACTTTTTATTTATTATTCCCCCCCCCCTCATTTTTTCTTTGTTGGCATCTCTTTTCTATCCTCTCTTACTTTCCCTCATTCTGTACCTGAGTGTGTGTGTTTGTGTGTGTGTGTGTGTGTGTGTGTGTGTGTGTGTGTGTGTGAGTGTGTGTGTGTGTGTGTACAAAAGGTTATGAACCTCCCATATGGAATACTGGTGGGCAGAAGTGGTACTCTCAATATGGCTGTACTTTATTTCAAAGAGTTAACACAAGAGTTTAAATAGAACATGATACGACTGGTCAGTGCCTGATGGTACATGAGGGGCAGGCTGTCTGTCTTGTTGGGAAGTGAGAGAGGGGTCAGCTTGGGTCATCCTTATATCTGACCAGCTGGCGCAACTGGGCCGCATGCTGAAGGCATGGCCCACTTGCCATGCAGTATTCACGTTGTATACTATATTAAGGCATGCTATATGGTATGGTATATTGCTCACCGACCTACTCACACCTGGCCCTTGAAGCGTCATTTAATTTGTCTCGAGAATGACCCATCATCGGATCTAATCTGCTGGTCATCTTGTCTTTGTGCTCTTGTTCTTGGTCTTCCTTGTGTTGCTTCTCCTTGGCGGCTTCTTCTTGGTCCTCGTTGAATTTCTCCACCCTAGATCTCCACATGTCCTCGAAAGTCACTCCCAGGTCCTCTTCAACTTCGGAGCATCCAGACTTCCTTGTAATCCTCTTCTAGGTCTTACTCAGCGGCGTATTTGTCCACACATCTTCGCAGATCTCGTCCAGGTCCTTCTCGGCCTCATGCTCATACAGACGTCCTCGTAACCTGTGTTTGGCTCTACGGGTGTCTGGGCAAGGGGGTCCTTTCTGGCATCTGAGGGTGGCTTATTCCTGCACTGATGAGCTCCTTGAAGTTTGACCGGATCTACGGGTGTCCAGGCAAGCGGTGCTCTTCCACTTCATCCTGAGTGGCTAAATACCTGCACTAACCACTCCTGGTCCTCAGGCCTGCAGCAATCTTCTGGCGACGTTCATCCCTCAGTATTCTAAGGCGACAACTGTAGTTAGGTTTTTTTCGGTGCCGTGTCAGATTTCCATGGTCCATCTAATGCATTATGAACCAGATCATACATGTAAGGGCCAAGATAGTAAGAGAAAAAGAAAGACCAACAGAGAGGGAGGGATTTTGTACAAGTGGTACTAGGCAATTTTCTTTTATATTATTTGCAGTTTTAATATTTATTTCATTTATTTTCTTTTTTTTTCACATTTGTATTTTTCAAGAAGAAAATCAAGATGTGGAGACATAAGTAGAAGTCCACAAAGACCTACTTGAGCTGCTAATCATCTCAGATATGAGAATACATAAGGAAAACGACAATGGCAATTCGTAAGGATATACTTGAACCAATTGTCATATCATAGAGAAAGAAAAAAATATGTAGTTTAATATTGTGCATCATTGTCACTCATCACGACTGGTGACATTGCGGCAAAAGAGATAACCTACAACTATGACACAACAAATCCTATCAATAAAGATTTGTATTTACAGTGTCTGTCACTCTGCGTGGATGAGTGACTGTGTGTGCATGTGTAGTGTGAGTGTGAATAGCGTGAAGAGAGAGCAGGCTCACATAAATAATGAATCACTTGCACGAATATTAATGTTCATTTTAACAAAAGTTATAACCATTGATATGTTAATAATACAATATTTCAACTACCACATTGAACTCAACAATAAGTGATGGGTGATGGAATGTCCACAATTATGAATGGTAACATGAAAATTCTTTGCAAGCTTCCGCAATGCAAAGTTCCCAGTTCAGAAATATTTTTATGCTATCCTCGATTGTAATTTCGGATTTGCTACAAAATCTGATAGACGGAGGTAATTATTTCTCACTTATCCATGTACAGAGTACATTAGACTTCATCAACGGGAGGGTTTCCCTTTTTACCCAAATTACCAAATGAAATGAAGTGAACTGAACAAGACTCAAATTTCTATCGTTATGGTCTCTACTCTAGACTCAGTGATGGCGCTTGTGGCTATTTAGCTCACAAATGACATGACTGTCAGTATTTCCTGAACATACAAGCGGTAAAGTAAGGTGAGAAGGGTGTGATTACTAAGCAAATTGTTATTCTAGCTCAAAACACTAGTCCTACATTTCTAATCAGACATTATTACAGGCTCTTACTTACTCGAATTGTCAATCGAATGAGTTGTACTTTGGTTTCACAATATCTACTCTCAGACATCTGTGCGCAAATCTATTAGACATTACGAAACCCTGTGCATTCTGGGCATTATGAAAGGGGAAGATTTAAATGCTGTATTCATATAATGAATGTACACATATTGCGGTCAAAAGTAAATTCTTGCACCGAGAGAATGTTGCCAATTAGCAATGACGGCTTAGAAAACAGAAGTTTTCCTCCCAGTCCATGGCCGGATGAAAATGAAAGTGAGGTCTGCTAGGGGGAGGGGGTGTAAATGAATAATATGTCGTTCGTGAATGCGAATAACGAAATCACTAAGAGAATAAAATAAACCAAAAGAGTGTAAAACGAGTGAAATTCAACAATGAATTAACAAAATTCGTTCAAGAAGCGAATGGAGTACATACAAATCGTGAAGTAATTTTGAATTACAAGAAGAAAATTTTTAGTTTGAGAGAAATCACAAACACATTGAATTCGTTGTAGTTGAAATAAAAGTAAATCCCTTAAAACAAGAGAATGAATTGATTAATGAACAATATATATACTTGTGACCGGAGATTGTGTCATTGTGTCTAGAGACCATGACCTCAGGTCAAAATAAGTGACGGAGTGTATGTGTGTTGCCATATTCCTGCTACCGTAAAGATGTTAAATTTCCACTGTTAGCACTTTTAATCAGCAAAACCAACGCAAGAGTGACTGCACATTTGCACGGCCTAACACATATATGGGAGAAGAAAGGAAAAGAGGAAAGATTGGCCCACAACATGTCCTTTCGTGGTTTCGAAGAAATCATGATGGTTTTTGGTTGTTTCTTTCTTTCTTTCTTTCTTTCTTTTTTTTTCTAGATGTTCTACTGTTCATACACTTAACAACCACTGCACCACCAGATAGGAAAGCTTATAAACCTCCTGTATGGAATACTGGTGGGCAGAAGTGATACTCAATATGACTGTACCCTTTATTTCTAAGAGTTAACACACACGAGTATAAATAGAACACGATACAACTGGTCAGGGCCTGGTGGAAACCCTCGTTCGCAAGCCCTGGCGAGGCCAGCCATTGCACGGGGGTAGCAAAGTCCTTGTGGCAGGCTGTCTGTCTCAGAAGGAAGTGAGAGAGACCAGCTTTGGTCTTCCTTATATCTGACCTGCGGGTGCAAGGAAGCCGTGTGCCAAAGGCATGGCCCACTCTCCACACAGTATTCACATGGTATGCTATATTTAGGCACCACGTGGCATGCTGTAGTATGGGTGTGAGTGAGAGAGAGTGAGTGAGTGAGTGAGTGAGTTGAGGGGATGGGGGGCACATGTGCCTCTCTTCAGGAATACATGTATCAATCATGCTTGATTCTTTGTACCGAAGTGAGTACTTGAATGGGTGATTGACATTTCTCCCCACCTCCAGTGCTTATATTTTTATTCAAATTGTCCAAAAAATTATTATTTGAATTTATTGAATTTTGCTTAATTTTGTTACACCCCCAGAATTGTATCACCCTTTCACAGATTTAACAACTTAATTTCATCATGGCAGTTAATGATAATACTGATGTTGATATTAAAAAAAAATTGAATACATACTAATGATAGAGATGATGACCAGTAGAGCTCTTACTAACAATATCTGCCACCGTAGAAATCTAGTTAAGGTTTTTAGATATAGTGTTAGTGTGTATTTTTCTCTCTCTCACTTTCTAGCTCTCCCACCCTCCTCCCTCCCCCCCTCACTCCCTCCCTCCCTCCCTCCCTCCTCACTCCCTCCCTCTCTCCTCCCTCCCCTCACTCCCCACTCCCTCCCTCTCCTCCTTCCCCCACTCCCCCTCTCCTCCCTCCCCTCACTCCCTCCCTCTCTCCTCCCTCCCCTTCACTCCTCCCCTTCACTCCCTCCCTCTCTCCTCCCTCCCTCTCTCCTCCTCCTCTCTCCTCTCCCTCTCTCCTCCCTCCCCCTCACTCCCTCCCTCTCCTCCCTCCCTCCCTCTCCTCCCTCCCCCTCTCTCCCCTCCTCCCTCTCTCCCTCCCTCTCTCTCTCCCTCTCTCCCTCTTCCCTCTCTCCCTCTCTCCCTCTCTCCCTCTCCTCTCCTCCCTCTCCTCCCTCTCTCTCTCTCTCTCTCTCTCTCTCTCTCTCTCTCTCTCTCTCATCTCTCTCTCTCTCTCTCTTCTCTCTTCTCTCTCTCTCTCTCTCTCCCTCCTCTCTCCCCTCTCTCTCCTCTCTCTCCCTTCCCTCTCTCTCTCCTCTCTCTCTCTCCTTCCCTCTCTCTCTCTCTCTCTCCTTCCCTCTCTCTCTCTCTCTCTCCTTCCCTCTCTCTCTCTCTCTCTCCTCCCTCTCTCTTTTCTCTCTCTCCTTCCCTCTCTCTCTCTCCTCTCTCCTTCCCTCTCCTCTCCTCTCCTCTCTCCTTCTCTCTCCTCCTCTCTCCTCCCTCTCTGTCCTCCTCTCTCTCCTCCCTTCTCCTC
>NW_020871496.1:227305-246725 GCF_003789085.1 Penaeus vannamei | reverse complement strand
CACACACACACACACACACATTTATATATATATTATATATATATATATATATATATATATATATATATATATATATATATATATATAGCATATATGTGTATATACATATGTATATGTACATATATATAAACATTTATTTATATACATACATACATATATATATAATATATATATATATATATATATATATATATATATATATATATATATATATATATATATATATATATATAATATATATATATATATATATATTATATATATATATATATATATATGTATATATATACATATATATATATATATATATATATATATATATATATATATATATATATATATATATATGTGTGTGTGTGTGTGTGTGTGTGTGTGTGTGTGTGTGTGTGTGTGTGTGTGTGTGTGTGTGTGTGTGTGTGTGTGTGTGTGTGTGTGTGTATACATATACAAATACATATCTGGTAGAGAAACTCACAATGCACAAACCACCTTCCAAGAGGGAAGCGGAGGAGCAATATGAATATAATCACTTTTACTAGAAAAAAGATTCTTAAGATCGACAAAATATGCTTTGAACTTCAGTTCAGTCGAACAAAAGTAGGCCGCTTTTGCTTAACTTCATCCATCTTTAATGAACAATAACTTTAAAATAACAAACAATCATCGTAAATATATAAAAAATATGTCAGTTACTAGTGACATTATTGTTAATCAGAACTCAATGGTATGTGACATTATGGTAATTCATATATATTTACAGTTACAAGTTGAAAATAACCGCATCTGGAACATGACAGTGTAATGGTTAAAAAATATCAGAACATAAATAGTTAATCAATGGATTCCTCAGATTCAAATTATCAATTGAGAATAATATTGAATGTGATTATACTAAATGCTTGCTTTTTTAAAGCAATATAAATGATGACATGTAATATACATAAAATATTGATAAATAAATAATTCAGTTGTATTATCAATTGTGCATAGTACATAGATAGTAAAGACATATAGATATATAGATAATTACAAAAATACATAGTAAATGATACTGATCATGAAATATAAGAGAGGAGGTAAATTGATTATAAACTTTAATAATTGATAAAATCAGAGTGGCCTAAAAGTGATTTGGACGGAGCGTTATCCCAGTCGAGATTCGTTTACAATTATTTGGAATTAAAATCAAGATCCTAGCTTTAAATAGACCAAAATTTCGATTTAAATGAAACTATGTAACATGAGCTATAAAAGAACCATGAGTTGATGTTACCAATGATGTCAATTCATGTCATTAGACAAAGTTGAAAAGAGAGTGAAGCAAGGAGGAGCGTTCATCCTTCAGCCAAGGGCAATGGGTGCGTGGGCCGTTTTCTGCCGAACCCAAGAAAACGGAAGAAAACAAAGATAACCGTTGAAGCAACCAAAGGGAGCCTTTCAAAACTATTTGCAATTGGAAATTCCTTATTTCAGGAGCTAAATATCAGTAGAACAAGAGTGTTTTTTTTTTTTACAATTTACTAATAGAGCCCTAACTATTATATATAGTTCCTATATATTATATATATAATATTATATATATATATATATATATCTATATATATATATATATATATAATATATATATTATATATATATATTTAAATTTATGCATATATATGTTATATACCTATACCTTACTATATATATTATATATATATATATATATTATATTATATCCACCCTCATATTACAATAATTAAAATGATTAGCTACGTCTTAACCTTTAGCCATTATGATCCATTCTATAAGTAGCATTACACATCACCACACCCACACTACACTCCCTTCCACCTACACCACCTACACACAAAAGCACCTCTCACCACTTCACACACACTTTGTGACACACATAGCCACACACCACCCACTACAAAACACATACACCTCTATCACCACCACCTATCTCCCCTTATTCACTAATCTCTCAAATCCTTCACTTACTCTACTCACCCTTTATTTACTATATTCAACTACTCCTACAATAATCTTATACCTTCTTCTTATTTTAATTTAATATTCCATTAGTCATTAAATCCACCTCTCCTACTACATCTATCATTATACCTATTACTCCTCTTCCTCATCACTCACTCAATATATTAATCCTCATAAACTTCACAAATACCTTATCACTTCCTCTTATCCACTATTTCACACATGATCTTATATAATCCATCTCTCAATATATACTATATATCCATTACTTTATGTGTCAACCCATCCTCACTCCTCCCTTTGTGTGTGTCGTGTGTGTTGTGCTTGTGTGTGTTGTGTGTTGTATATACATATATATTATTTATTATCACACTCACTACCTAATATTCATCACATCTTCTCTCTTCTACATAATAACTATCCTATTACCCCCCTACCCCTCAGTATACCTCACCTATATATATGTTATATAGTGAATTATTTAGTTAAAATATTATATATATATTATTGCATATTATTATATTTATATATTATCATTATGACCTTCCCATTTCCCAAGATAAAATTAAGATATATGCTATAGAATAAACCCAAATATTCGGTATGTACTTAGTATAATATATATATAATATATAATTATATATATGTTTATATAAATATATATATATATAATATATATATATGATATATTATATATATACATAATATATATTATAAGGTTAGTCATATAGCTACTATTGAGCAACGTATATATGGTGGAAGAACTTATACCTCGACTCATATATATATATGATATATATATTATTATTTATATATATAGCTGATATGAATATATATTTTATAGTAGTATTATACTGCCATGTAGCTATAATATATTTGGCTATAATTTATAATATATAATATACGTATTATATTTTCATTATATATGAGGCATATAATATAGGCGGGCAAATATAGAGTATATAATGGTAGTGACATATTCACCTATATGAGGGCTAAGAGGCCAGTAATTATAATTTATAGTATGGAATGTAACGGTGAGCGGAGTTTTTAGGGCGGGGGAAGTAAAGAAGTGAAATTTTTTTTTGTGTTTAGTTTTTTTTTTTTTATAAAAGTATATATATAATTTAGTTTATATATATTTATATATATATATATATATATTATATATTGGTTTTATAATATATCTTTTACATATATAGTAATATATATATAATTATATAAGATATATATAATTATTATTATATAATATATATATGGTATGTAATTATATAATCTTATACATTATTATATATATATTATATATATTATATGATATATAAAGATAGTATAGAGTCGATAAGCTAAGCTTAAAACAGGTTATAGAGTATATTCAATATTATCTGGATATAGAGTTACAGGGAATAATTTCACTAGATATAGTATATAAGAGTTTATATATTGAGTTTATAAGAAGATTATATATTAAGTTATATATACGGTAGTAAATATATATTTAATAAATAAGATATATATATATAAAGAATCTGGTTTTAATGATGGGTTTTAGTAGCCCGAGTTTCTACGGCAGGATCTAGTATAGGGGGTATATGAAGAAAGGTGAATCAGAGTATGAATATTATAATATGATATATTATATATTATATGATATATATATAAATATATATTTAGTATTATACATTTTACATATTATAGATTAGTATATATATATAATAATATATTTATATTAATATATTATACAGAGAGATAGAGATAGATATATATATTATATATATATATATAATAATAGTAATATATAGTGGAAGATTATTAGTAATAGATATTATAATATGAGAGATGATAGATATAGATAGTATATATTAGATTGAGAGAGATATATGATAGATATGAAATATGATATTAGATTATATATATTTGTATGATAAACATGGGATTGTGTGAGATTATAATATATAACATTATATATATATATTATATATATAATTATATATTATATTATATATTACTATATGAGTAATAGATATAGATATGAGAGTTAGATAGATTATTATTATGGTCGGTGTGGCATTTTATATTAGAGGATTAGTATAGAGAGATAGATAGAGAGAGTAAGAAGATATGGAGCTATATCTATTCCCCTATTAGATACGAATACACTACCATTCTATTTAACATTACTCAAATCCTTTGCATATATTGATCCTTCCCAGTTATCTGCTGCCTTGACTGGGTCCTTGCTAAATCTCTTAGCTCTACGTATATCAGTAGTTACCGCTTTACTACTAGCTGCCCGCCACCCTACCGCCGCACTGCACTTACGCACTTCATGATCCGACATCACTACCCACAACTTGATTAATTATCCTAAGCACGACCATGGGAACAAGCACGGACAGGCCGGCTTCAATATCCATCTCACCATAACGTAAAAAGCTTTAATTACCGTGCAACAAAAGTTGGCGGGTTATTTCATTAGCTGGTATGTGAAATTGCATTATGTACATGTAGCTATACACCCATTAAGGTACTCTCTTGGCCTATATTACGATTTATTGATTTAGTGCTCAGTAGCTATATTATATATATATATAATGTGATACACATTTTGCATTTACTGATACCCTTATTAAGGACGGAACCCAGTATACTGATTTTATACAACTTCGTCGCTTATATATATAGAGAACAGCAGTGGTTTGAAGGCGCAGAACCCAGTCCATTATTCTTGGGCGCAGGAGTTCAGCTAGCCTTTCTGTATTATATGCTTTATGACGATTGCGCCACGCTTAAACCGCACAGTCTGGGAAAGCCTTTCCTCTTTTAGCCTGCTACTTGCCCTCAGTCGTGTAGCGCTGAGGGGATAACAATACATTCAGTAAGGCGACAATAGTCATGTGATTAACGTAATATAGAGTTACATCCAAATAGCACACTGAGCATCACTCTATTGGCACTAGCTGACCAACGGTATACTACATAAGGCGAAGCATGGTATCATCTCGATATCAAATGCCTTTAAAAATTACACTAGGTATATTAATTCTTGAATTTGTAAACTCTGGTGTAATTATTTATTATTTTCGAATTCCTTCATGTCATTCTTTGATATATTAAGTCGTGATTTGGGATGTTGCCGGACAATGGGGCTTTTCCAAGTGGAGGTTGGTGTCCACGAAACTCAGGAATTACTGTATACCATCTCGCTACTTCCTCTACATAATCTAACCCCTTTACTCACACCTTCCACCATACCTTAAGTTGATAATCTAGCATATCTGTTCTTCCTAATCTTCCCCTACACTCTATACTTCACGCGATTTCTCTCCTTCCCCACCCTCTCAAGACCAGTTAGTTCTTTGTCTCT
The DNA here is from genome assembly GCF_003789085.1 of Penaeus vannamei. Lineage (NCBI taxonomy): Eukaryota > Metazoa > Arthropoda > Malacostraca > Decapoda > Penaeidae > Penaeus > Penaeus vannamei. The sequence continues at coordinate 241,384 of NW_020871496.1, read as the reverse complement.
TACGAACCTACCAATATTCCTACCTTTTACCTCTACTCCTCTCACATCATCACTCTTACACACATCCTACTCTTTCACTTCCACCCTAGATATTCTTCCCCTTCACCTTCCTAACCTCAGTTCTCATACACACCCTACTACCACCAAATCTCTATCATTCCACCAACCTTACTTCACTCCCCTAGTGTTGTCACTTACCCTTTACGTAGAGGCTCGGGTACACACGTTCATATTTCATCTCTTCTTACCACCCCGTGATTCTCATCTTCACTCCTCGCCCTTCCTCGCTGGGTCTGTTCTACACTATCCACACGACGTTCCCTTAATCTTTTTGACTCCTTTTCCTTCAACCTCCCATCGTGGATGATTATACCAACCTTCTCCTGCTCTTTTCACCACACCTGTCTCTCACTCTCGTGTCGGCCCCCCCCTCCCCTTCCCCCTGTCTGTCCCATACGGCCTCCCCTACAGGATTGCCACAGCTACGATTTTAGCTCTCAAGCGAGGGCCAGAGGTGCGAAGGCTCAGGTGGGAATTGCCTTCTGGCAACAAACTGATAATAGTAGTGAAATTAATATAGGGACGCAATAAAGTCAGCATGTTGAAACCCAGGCGACGAACCTGGCGTAATTGAAAGTGCGTCTTGGAGTGTTTAACCATCGTAATGAATTCACTTGCCATTGCACGCACGCGGAGGTTCACACACACACTGGCGGACATGCACACATTTGCGAGCACACTTTGGGGTCAGCTGTGTCCGTTTTGTAGACACAGGGGCAGCATGAGGAACACACAGATCAAACACACAGACGCACGCAACTACACACGCACACACACACGCACACACACCACACAAAATCACACCCACACACACACGCGCGCACGCACGCACACGCACACACACACACACACAGACGCACGCACATACATACACACACACACACACACACAACACACACACACACACACACACGCACACACGCACACACGCACCCACACACACACGCAGACACACACACACACACACACACACACAACACACGCACACACACGCACGCACCCACACACACACGCAGACACACACAACACACACACACACACACACACACACACACACACACACGCACACACACCACACACACACACACACGCATGCACGTACACACGCGCAGGCGCACACCAAAAAACGAGCCCAGCGCTCCTCGCGTATCGACAAACATTAGAACGTATCTAATCTCTCAGTGCATCTCATATATCAACATTTATTTACATCCGTATCCCCTCTCTTCCAGTCGCAGGGCCATTAATCTTGGCAACTTCCCATCTCTCTCTCTCTCTCTCTCTCTCTCTCTCTCTCTCTCTCTCTCTCTCTCTCTCTCTCTCTCTCTCTCTAAGTCATCCCGTGTTCATTAATCTAGAAGGATTTATTTACCTCCGCGTCTTCTGTCTTGAACGGCAACACCGAACACAAAGGCAATTTTATGTTCTCGAGCACGTAATATGTTCGTATCCCCTTCGCAAAGAAAGAAAGCAAGGAAAAAAAGAACAAGTAACGGATACGGACGGGGTAAAAAAAAAACTGGAGGTACTTCATCGGCTTACAGTCAATATCTTCTAATTGAAAAATAATTCAAGATACACGGTAGCGCTCGCGTCTCGCCGCTTCCCACACGCGCGACCCAATAGAAAACGGAGACGTAAACAAAAAACGAGAACTTATTTCCCCGAAGTCAGAAGAACGTGTCACGACGTGTCCGGCACCGGCTTTGGCTTCCCCAAATGCGACAACACTGCCGCTTGGAGGAAAATCCTTCAGAGAACATCGCATCGGCCCGCAGATCCCCGAGATCGCTTCCAGAACAAGTCGTAAACAGGAAGAGAAGCACACAATGCAGATAGCGGACGTGGCCACGCACGCGCAAGACGTCCGGACGAGCGAAAGGCGCATATGCAAGCAGGCACAAAAGAAAATCCTGAATGCATCACACTCCCTGACTCACGCGCTGCACTTGTCATTCCTACAATGCGATGCTAGCGAAATTCCCCCATGAATCATGGCGGGAAATGGTCTTAAGTTAACAACAGAGAAAAAAGTTTCACTAATAATAAATCAGGAAGATCTATGGCCCGGGTTTTCCTTGCAGAATTCCGCGACTTAATTTATAACAATGTACACAGAATAACCCAGATTTAAAACTTGACTCCGAGTCCAAAGAAGGAACGTAATCAGGTCGAGCCTAATTTTGAAGAATAAAACTTGAAACTTAAGACTGACGAAGATGGACACTTGCACAGACCACACACACACACACACACACACACACACACACACGCACACACACACACACCTAAAAGGCAAGCAGAATTCATGCAAAATGCTTTTCGAATATTAAGATCCTTGGCTATTTCCTTCGAATCCTTGGCCCGTGATTTCAATTTCTCTCGTTTCTCTTCTTGGGTTCTTTTCTTCGTTGTAATTCATCTCAAGTTTTCTCTTTCTAGTTCTTTTGTCCAAATGAAATAATTATTATCATGGCCTTCCTTTGCCCTCCCTCTTCCCCCGGCCTCTCCCATTTTTTACCTCTTCCCTTGTCCCTCACTTCCCCTCGCTTCCCCCTCCCCTTGTCCCTCTGCTCCTATTTCCTTCCCTTCCCTTCCCTCCCTTCGTTCCTTTTCTTTTCCTTTCCTGTCCCTCCTTTCCCTCCCTTCCCTCACTCCCTTTCTACCATCGTCCCCTCCCTTCCCCTCCCTCCTTTCCCTTCCCTCCTCTCACCTCTCACTCCCTCCCTCCTTCCCCTCCATTCCCCCTCCCCTCCCCTCCCTCCCCCTCCCTCTTCCCCTCCCTCTCTCCCTCCCCCCCGCAATACCACCCAACCCAAGCAAGCCAAGAATATTCCAGGAAAGGGGGACTTCGCCGAGACACACGATCTCCACGGTGATGGTGGTGGGAGGGGGAGTGGAGAGGGGTGGGGGAAGGAGGGGGCTCATGGAGGGGAAGGAAGGAGGGGGGAACGAAGGATGATGTAGGGGGCTGAAGGAAGAGGGAGGGAGGGAGGGAGAGAGGGTATGAGGGTCTGGGGGGTATGGAGAGTAGTGGAGGGGGAGGGGGGTAAGGGAGAGAGGAATAAGGGAGGGCGCAGAGAGGGAGCGAAAGAGGGGGGCGCAGGAAGGAGGAAAGGAGGAATCGCAAGGAGAAGAAAGAGCACGCGGAGGGGGAGGGAGGGGGGGTTAAAGGAGGGGCGGCGGAGGGAGTAAGACAGCTCGTGGAGGGAGGGGGAGGGGGGAGGGGGAAGGGGTTAAAGGAGGGGCGGCGGAGGGAGTAAGACAGCTCGTGGAGGGAGGGGGAGAGGGAAGGGGTTAAAGGAGGGCGGCGGAGGGAGCGGGGCGGCGGGCGGGGAGGGAAATCCGCAAGAAAACCATTAGGAGGGCTGAGAACACGGCGAGGCGAGCGCGGGCGGAGGCTCCTCGCCGCCGGGGTTCGCGGCCTCGCTCGGGCGCCCGTCGGAGGCCTGCTCGCCTCGCCTTGCCTTTTCGTCTTGCCTCGGCTTGCTTAGCTTGCCTTAGCTTGCCTTAGCTTGCCTTAGCTTGCCTTAGCTTGCCTCGGCTTGCTTCGTCCTGTCTTTTCGTCTTGCCTCGCCTTGCTTCGTTCGGTCGGGCGCGCGTATGTGTCTGTCGGGCGTGTGGCGTGCTTATATATACTATATATACGACACCTACCTACCTACATATATGTATGTCGGTGTGTGTGTGTGTGTGTGTGTGTGGTGTGTGTGTGTGTGTGTGTGTGTGTGTGTGTGTGTGTGTGTGTGTGTGTGTTGTGTGTGTGTGTGTGTGTGCATATATATATATATATTATAATATAATATATATATATATATATATATATATGTAAATGTTGCTGTCTATCTGTCTGTGATGTATTTATATCTATATCTATCCATCTATCCATCTGTCTCCCTGCCTACCTATACATCCCCGCCCATCCCTTTCTCGCGCACACAAAACCCCACACAGCGAGGCATGTGCGCGCAGCCCACTCACACACCACCTCACGCCCTCCTTCAAAGACGTGTTGCAGAGCTCGCAAGGGGCTGACTGCTGCATCTCCCCCCCTTTCATCTTGCCCCCTGCCCCCTGCCCCCTCCCCCTCCCCTTCCCTCGTCCTCCTGTGCTCTCTCCTCCTCCCCTTCTCTCTCCCTCTCCCTCGTCCCTTCGCCTCCCTCTCCTCCTCCTCCTTCCACTCTCCCTCTCCCTCCTCTCTCCTTTCCCCTCTAACCCTCCCTCGCCCCCTTCCCTCTCCCCCTCCCCTCCTCCCAACCCAGAGGAAGGAGCTGTGCCCTCGCAACCTCGATGACCTATGACCTGGGAGTGCAAGGCGAGGTCAAGGGTCAGGCTCCTAACGCCAACCAGAAAGGAGACTTTTAGCCTCGCTCTCCCTTGCTCTCGCTCCGCTTCTCCCTGCCTCCCGCTCTTCCCTCTCCTCTCTCCTTCTTCTCCTTTCCCTCCCTCCCTCCCTCTCTTCCTCTTTCCCTCCTCCTCCTCTCTTTCCTCCTTTCCCTCCCTCCTCCTCTCTCCCTCCCTCCCTCCTCCCTCCTCCTCCCTCCCGCTCTTCCTTCCTCCCCTCCTTCCCTCCCTCCCTCCCTCCCTCCCTCCCTCCCTCCCTCCTCCCTCCTCCCTCCTCTCCCTCCCTCCCTCCCTCCTTCCTCCCTCCTCTCCTTCCCAGACACAAGCGCAAAGGCAAAAGCGCAAGCAATGCAGGCGCCGGGGAGGGAAGCAAGCACTGGAGGAGACACAACAAAGATACAGAGTTATATGCTCATTTTTTTTAATTTATTCAACTGGATGGGTGTCTGTATGTATGTATGTAAGGAGGGAGGGATATGGGAATGAGTGGATGTATGTATGATGGATGGATGTGTATGGAGGGTTGGAAGGATGAGTGTATATGTATATATGTATGTATGTATATATGTATGTATGGTATATATGTATGTATGTATGTATGTATGTATGTGTGGACGTATGTATGTATGTATGGATGTCTGGATGTATGTATGGAGGGATGTCTGTATAAGTGGATGTATGCATGTATGGATGAACGAATGCAGGAAAAAATAGATAAAGAGATAATGTCAAGAGATAGCTCCGGCTAAACAGACGTGGGAAGACACACAAAGAGGCCGAGAAACAGCCAGCGAGCCACCCAAGCAGACAGACAGAGAGACAGACACAGCGACAGATAAATGTCGCCCACTCCATCTCCTGCTAACCCCCCACCCACCCCCGCTCCCCACCGGCGCCTCTGAGCACACGACGCAACGAAATCGCAAACCTCTTCGCAAATCTGAGGCCGATTTCGCCACTCACACACGACTCCCTGCCTCTCGCCCCCTTGAAAAGAGAAAACAAGTCCACGCGGCCATTTTGCACGACGCGACCATCACACAAACATTGTTCTAAATATTCGCAAAGGCCTAATATGCATTTATCATCAGGGCCTCATCGCACAGTCCGTTTGGCACGAGGCCCCGAGAGCGCACCGTGCATAAGTCAGGGCTTAACAATCGCTTGCAATAAATGCCTAAATCGCGGATGAATTTGGCATGCGAAGATGATCCATGATGCACAGGCTATTGATTCGGGCCGAGGCCACAGGAATACACAAGGCATACGCACACAGGATACACACGTCAGGGCACACAGGGATACCACGTCAGGCATACGTACAGGAATACACACGTCAGGCATACGCACACAGGAATACACACGCCAGGCATACATACATAGGCATAGGCACACAGGAATACACACATCAGACATACGTAGACAGGCATACGCACACAGGAATACACACACCAGACATACGTGTACATGCATACAAACGTAAAGGCATAAGCACACAGACATACACACACGGACTTACATTATGCAAATATGTATGGGTCCAATCGCTCTAACAATCTCGAGACAGACAAACAGACAGACAGATGGACAGACTAGACACGAAGAGATACAGACATAGAGACAGATAGAAAAAGGCATTATGACAGACAGAAAGGACACAAACAGACGGACACTGAGACATAGAGAAAGATAGAAAGGACGACATAGAGACAGACAATGGTAAGGAGACAGACAAATAGATACAAAGATAAAGGTATAGACAAATACATAACACATACACAAGATCTATATACAATATATACAATCCCACGTCATCAGACCACAACAGGAAATGTATCCTGGGAAAGAGAGAGAGAGAGAGAGAGAGAGAGAGAGAGAGAGTGAGAGAGAGAGAGAGAGAGAGAGAGAGAGAGAGAGAGAGAGAGAGAGAGAGAGAGAGGAGAGAGAGAGAGAGAGAGAGAGCAGAGAGAGAGAGAGAGAGAGAGAGAGAGAGAGAGAGAGAGAGAGAGAGAGAGAGAGAGAGAGAGAGAGAGAGAGAGAGAGAGAGAGAAGGAGAGAGAGAGAGAGAGAGAGAGAGAGAGAGAGAGAGAGAGAGAAGAGAGAGAGAGAGAGAGAGATGAAAGAGAGAGAGAGAAGAGAGAGAGAGAGAGAGAGAGAGATAAAGAAGAGAAAGACGAAGAGAAAGAGAGAGAGAGAGAGAAAGCCTCAGAATGAATCCAATAAATCTTGTATAATTTCCATTCGAAATGAACACCTTACATACACAACACTATTAAAAATGATTAATGGAGGATAAGATACTTAGAAGAAACACTAAAACCACAAATTATCAGAATCCTTAAGATGCCAGATCGTTAAAATGCGCGTTTGCTAAATTCATTTCTGTCACGGGATGAAGACCACGTGACATAACACAAGCAGAGCAAATAGACAAATAAATAAATAAATAAATATAGAGCACGTATAAAGGCTACTGACCCCCTTCCCCCTTCCACCCCAACAACTCCCATTTCTCCCCCCCCCCCCCGTGCTTTGTCTGCTTGCCGACCCCAACTCCTTCTTCGAAAGATCACACTCCTTCTAGAAGATTCCGAGCTCTGGGAATGCTTTAGAAGTGTCTCTGGAATACGTGGGTTGGGGGAGGGGGAGAGGGGAGGGGGGAGAGGGAAGGGAAGGAGGGGGGACAGGGAGGAGAGGGGAGGAGAGGGAAGGGGAGGAGGAGGACAGGGAGGAGGGGGGAGAGAGGGAAGGGAGGAGGAGAGGGATTGGAGAAGGGGGGGGGAGGGGGGGAAGGAGAGGAGGAGGGAGAGGAGAACGAGTGTGGGGGAGATAGCCAAGGGGATGGGAGGGGGGGCGGAGAAGCTCGGAATTTTCCTGCTCGAGTTTTGTGAGAAATGGAATGAAAGAGAGGAACAGCGGTGGAGGGAGAGAGGAAGAGAGGGGGATAAGGAGGGGAGGGAGAAGGGGCAAAGGGATGAGAGAGAATATGAACGAAAGGGAATGAGAGAGAGAGAGAGAGAAAGAGAGGGAGAGTGAGTGAGAGAGAGAGAGAGAGAGAGAGAGAGAGAGAGAGAGAGAGAGAGGAGAGAGAAGAGAGAGAGAGAGAGAGAGAGAGAGAGAGAGAGAGAGAGAGAAGAGAGAGCGAGAGCGAGAGAGAGAGAGACTATTCACTTCTATCATTCTAATCATAGAATCACAGCAACATCATCTTGATTTAATCCTAACCATTAAAACTATTAAAAGCAAAATCTATTAACTAAATGGCGACAAATAAACAATAAATGACCGAAACTATAGAGGGTAAAAACGAAGAAAAGTATAAACAACTGAACTGCAGACGACAAAAAAATATAGACGACGAAACCCAAGAGACGATGCAAGCTATAGACGACAGAAAGAAGAGCATCGTCCACCTCTTTCGCAAGGAGATCCAATCGCACTCTCCGTCCTCGAATAAGCGTATCCGTGGCTTCCTAAAATCCAAACCCTTTTGCTCTGTACATGGGAGCACAAAATGAAGCCAGAGATGCGGAAAGGAGATTGAGATAAATGGATAAACGGGAGGGAGAGGGATTGCTGAGAGAAGAGGAAGGAAGGGGTGAGGAAAGTTGAAAGGAGGGAGAGAAGAAGGAGAGCTGGGGAGGGAGGGAAGCATAAAAGGAGGAGGGACAGACGGAGATAAGTTGGGAGGAGGGAAGGAAATAAGAAAGGAGGTGGGTGACAAGGAGGGAGGGAGAACAGAATGTTTTGAAAATGCGGAGAGAGGCAGACAGAACCCGGTATACGGGAGATATCAACCACACACACACACACACACACACACACAACACACACACACACACACCACACACACATACACACACACACACACACACACACACACACACACACACACACACACACACACACACAGCCACACACACACACACACACACACACACACACAGTCCCTATGCCGCCAACAACTAATTAACCTAATGAGGTACTTACCTATCGGTGACCGGATGCATCCACGTCCGACTGTACTTTTCCCTGTAAAAATAAATTAAGTTTTAATGAGTGTTTTATAGTTTTATCTGAAATAATTGCATTAATATATCTATAAGTAGAAGCAACTTTATGAATGTTTTTTTTTATGTCTGTTTCCCTCTCTCTCTCTCTCTACTTCATGCTCACTCTCACTCTCACTCTCACTCTCACTCACTCACTCACTTTCTCTCTCTCTCTCTCTCTCTCTCCTCTCTCTCTCTTCTCTCTCTCTCTCTCGTCTCTCTCTCTCTCTCTCTCTCTCTCTCTTTTCTTTCTCTTTCTCTTCCTTTTCTCTCTCTCTCTCTCTCTCTCTCTCTCTCTCTCTCTCTCTCTTCTCTCTCTCTATCTCTCTCACTCACTCACTCACTCACTCACTCACTCACTCACTCACTCACTCACTCACTCACTCACTCTCACTCTCACTCTCACTCTCACTCTCACTCTCACTCTCACTCTCTCTCTCTCTCTCTCTCTCTCTCTCTCTCTCTCTCTCTCTCCCTATTTATTTCTCACCCCATGAACGTTTACAGTGTACACAGAAATATCCCCGTATTACTTCCACGTTCAGAAACCTTCCACAATAAACAAATACACAAATAAATCAACAGATGAAGACATAAACGTAAAAAAAAAAGTGAACAAATACACTAATTAGCAAATGCATAAACAAACAAATAAATCAATCAATAAACAAATACATTAATAAACAAATGCATAAATGAACAAGTCAATAAACAAGTGAATAGATAGAAAAACAAATTAGGTAAGTAAATAAATGGAAGTATGCAGATGTTCAAGCAGATCTCCCCCTTTAGCGAACGAAGTAAACATGAATCCGCATTTCGAATCCAGTGTTACACGAACGACCAGACCCTCCCCTCCTACCCCCTCCTTATTCTCCTTCCCTTTTCCCTCCCTCAGGCCCTCTGCCCTCTTCCTTTTCTTCTTTTTGTCTCGCTGTTTTTATCTGTCTTTGTCCGTCTGTTTCTTTATGTCTCTGTCTGCCTGTCTGTTCTCTCTTTTTTTCTTCCATTTCTTTTCTTTCTTTTTCTCTCCTCTCCTCTCTCTCTACCCCTCTTCCACTTCCACTTCCTCTCCCTCTTCCTCTCCACTCTTCTTCACCCTCTCCCTATCCCTCCCCCTTCTTCCCTTCCCTCTCACTCTCTCTCCCGCTCCTCTTCCCCCTCTCCCTCTCCCCCTCCTTCTCCCCTCTTCCTTTCCCTCTTCTTTCTCTCTCACTTTCTCTCTCTCCCTCCCTCCTCTCCTATCCTCATCTTCCTTTTCATCATCCTCTCCCTCCTTCTCCCCTCTCTCCTCTCCATCTTCCTCTCCCTCTCCCTCCCTTCACCGTTTACAGAAACAAAGACTAGATTATCAAAAGCATAAAAAGCTTCACCCACCACATAGCGTTTGAAAGGAGTGGGGGAGGATGATAAGGAGGGAAAAAAGTGAATAAGAGGAGAGGAAAGAAGAGAAGAGAAGAGAAAGAGAAGAGAAGGGAAAGGAAAAGAGAAGAGAAAGAGGGAAAAAAACAGGAGAAAGATCGAGAGAGAGAGAAATATACAGAAGAGAAAGAAAAAAATAAGCGGATAGAAAGATCGTGAGTGAAAGATATCAAGAAAAAATAGAAAAAAGTAAAAAGAAAAAGAAAAAAGAACAAAGACGACCCTTACCCCCCCCCCCCCCCAGCAGAAGGCGAGAGCGCGTCCGGACCACAAGAAAGAGGGGGCGGGAGGGTTAGGGGGGGGGGGGGAGAGTGAGCGGACGATCATTCGCGCGTGTGAACAAAGCACCAATTAAGCCGTCACCCTTTAAAACGGCCTCTCTCCTTTAAGTTCATTACAAAACACCTCCCCCCTATCCCGTCCGTCTCCTCCTCCCTTTCCCCCTTTCCCCTCCAACCCACCTCCCCCCTCCCGTCCCCCTTGTCTCCCTCCTTTCCCCTTTCGCCCTCCACCCCCCACCCACCCCCTAACACTCCCCCCTCCCGTCCCCTTCTCCCCCCTCCTCCCTTTCCTTTCCTTTCCCCTTTCCCCTCCACCCCACCCCCCCAAACGGATCTTTGTATCTCCCGAGTCTGGAGAATCTTCTGGACTCTGTTTTCCTTCGTCAGGAACCGCGCCTCCTCGCCTCTCTGAGATGCGAAAGTACACGAAATGTAATGTAATGCATGTAAGGAAAGTGTAATGTAATGTAATGGGATATGTGATGTTCTCTTCACATGCCCGTATCTTTCTATATATGAAAGATTTGTCAAAGTACACGAAATGTAATGTAATGCGAGTAATGGAATGAAAATGTGACGAAATGTAATGGGATGTGATGTTCTCTTCTAGCGTCGGTAGAAAGGTCGTCCAGCTAATGGCATTAAATGAAAAAGGAAAAAAAAAAAAACGTGAAAAATAAAAATATAGAAAACAGAAAAAAACTATATATATATATATGAAATAAATAAAAAATTATGTTTGTCTATACACTGCTCTCCATGACTTTTCCACATTTTATCACCAGTATTTGCAAAGTGGCATGTAAATATATATATATATATATATATATAATATATATATATATATATATATTGTGTGTGTGTGTGTGTGTGTTGTGTGTGTGTGTGTGTGTGGTGGTGTGTGTGTGTGTGTGTGTGTGTGTGTAATAATATAATATTAATAATAATAATAATAATTAATAATAATAATAATAAATAATAATAATAATTATAATAATAATAATAACATCAAAAATCTAGAAACACAAATCACAAACAAAAATGCAAATGAAAACATAAATAATAAACAGAAAAGCCAAACAAAACGTGTCCTTTCTCAGCCAATCAGAGGGAGCCTCGCGAAGACCCTCTTGTCCCGCTGTTCAAAGAATGTCATGGTAGTTTTTATGGTATTAATGGTATGGTGTGATGGTATATGGTGATACAAAGTTTTAAAATTAGTAATAATAATAGTAATAATAATAGAGAACATTCTTAACAAAACGACTGTAAACAAGAGTACAATGATAATGATTATGATAATGATAATATTAATAATAATGATAATAATAATAGTAATAATGACAATAATAATATTTAATATTATAAATAATAACAATAATATAATAACAACAATAATAATAAGAAGAAAACAATAAAACAATAATAATAAAACAATAATAATAATAACAAAAAATAATAAAAAAACAAAAACCAACAACAACAACAATAATAATAAAATAAAATGAAGTTCTGCGTTCATTCAAACGCAATGATAACCATTCTTCCTTCCGATATAAAAAGCCTTCTGAGACGTGTCCTCTGTCCATGCAAATCCTTATCGGCATTTTACTGCTTCCTTATCATTATCATCATTACCTGTTCCTTTTATGCATTCGTTACCTCGTTATAGCGATTTTCATTATCAATGTCGTTATTTTAAACATTAATATCCTTTTAATTAAGAATTCTTGGTTATCCTTCAAAATCTCTCTCCCTTTCATCATATTTTCTATCATTTTGTTATTGATATACTTTATGTTATTCTTTTAATTGCCGTTTAGCATTGATTATCCTTTCTATCTAATGTCCTTTATTATAATTCCTTTCTATTAGTCTGTTTTTTTTATATCCTTTCTATCTAATGTCCTTTATTATAATTCCTATTTACATTTTATCATCGCCATCCCTTATATTCCTCATTATTCTTATCTTAATTTTCATAATTCGTTTCCTATTTTCATTTTTAAAATTAGTCCCTCCTTTCCCTTCCTCTCCTCTCACCATTTTCCAACTTAATTCTACTGCAAGCTATACAGTCCACGCGGCACGTTTCTCTCGCAATTAGTTCTCTTAATCTTACTTTCTTCATCTTCTTCTTCTTCCTCCTCCTCCTCTTCCCCTCTCTTCCACCTCTTCCTTCCTTCTCCTCCCACCTCCACCTCCTTCCTCCTCCATCTCCTCTCCCTCCTCCTCTCTCCACCTCCTCCTTCCTCTTTACTCCTCCACCTCCTTCCCCCTCCCACCTTTCCTCCTTCCTCCACCTCCTCATCCCACCTCTTACTCCTCCACCTCCACCTCTTCCTTCCTCCACCTCCTAATCCCACCTCTTCCTCCTTCCTTCCTCCACCTCCCACCTTCTCTTCTCCTTCTCTTCCACCTTCTTCCTCCTCCTCCTCCTCCCTCGGGCGTCACCTCCCGGCAGGAGAAAAACCTTCCTCGAGAATCAATAAGGCAGCGGCCATTCTCGATAGCTCTCGGGATCTTCTTCAACTTCTTCTTCTTCGTCTTGCTATTACCATTCGCTCGCTCCCCTCCCCTCCCCTCCTCTCCCCCTGCTCTCCCTCTCTCTTTTACCCAATTCAATCTTTTTTTTCTTTTCTTCTCTCTCTCTCTCGCTCTCGCTCTCTCTCTCTCTCTCTCTCTCTCTCTCTCTTCTCTCTCTCTCTCTCTCTCCTCTCTCTCTCTCTCTCTCTCTCTCTCTCCCTCTCCTCTCTCTCTCTCTTCTCTCTCTCCTTTCACTTTCGCAATCTTTTCTTTCTTTTTTTTTTCTTTCTCTTTCTTCCACCTTCTCTCTATCACCCCGTCCTCCTCCCTCGCTATCCTCCACATCTACACACACACACACACACACACACACACAACACACACACACAACACACACACACACACACACACCACACACACACACACACACACACACACACACACACACGCACGCACACGTCCTCCTCGCTTGCCCTCCTCGTCTGCTTCGTCGCACACGGTCGCTGGAGGGCAAAGGGGGGGGGATGGGTAGGGTGGCAGGGGGGGGGGTTGAAAGCTTCAGTCTCATTGGTCGCCCAAGGAAGGAAAGGAGGAAGAGAGGAAGGAAGGAAGGAAGAGAGAGAGAGGGAGGAGGGAGGGGAGGGAGGGAGGGAGAGAGGGAGGAGGGGAGGAGGGAGGGAGGGAGGGAGGAGGGAGGGAGAGGAGGGAGGGAGGAGGGAGGGAGGGAGAGAGAGAGAGAGAAGAGAGAGGGAGAGAGAGAGAGAGAGAGAGAGAGAGAGGGAGAGAGGGAGAGAGAGAGGGAGAGAGAGAGAGAGAGAGAGAGAGAGAGAGAGAGAGAGAGAGAGAGAGAGAGAGAGAGAGAGAGAGAGAGAGAGAGAGAGAGAGAGAGAGAATGAAGGGAAAAAGGAAGGAAGGAAGGAAGAAAGAGAAAGGAAGGAAGGGAAGAAGAGGGTGGTAGAGTAGATGGGAGGAAGGAAGAAAGGGAAGGAAGGAGAAGAAGGATGCAGGATGAGAGGAAGGACGCGCCTCCCTAATCCCTCCTTCCTGAATTCCTTTAATTCTTCTCAACTTTCTCTTCATCTCATTTTTTCCTCCCTCCTTCTTCCCTCTCCCTCTCCCTCTTCTTATCCCTTCCTTCCTCTTCCCTTTCTTCTCTCCCTCGACCTCCCACACCCTTCCGCCTTCCCGCTCCTCTTTCATTCATTCCTCCATCCATTCATTCGTCTCGCTTCCTTTAGGAAATCGTAAATATCCTGAGAGAGAGAGAGAGAGAGAGAGAGAGAGAGAGAGAGAGAGAGAGAGAGAGAGAGAGAGAGAGAGAGAGAGAGAGAGAGAGAGAGAGAGAGAGAGAGAGAGAGAAATGAAGGAAGAAAGAGAAAGAGGAGAGAGACTAT
>NW_020871496.1:189805-222305 GCF_003789085.1 Penaeus vannamei | reverse complement strand
AGGAGAGGAGAGGAAGAGAAAAAGAGAGAGGAAAAGGAAACAGACAGCCATACAGTTATATATATATAGTATATATAGATAGATAATAGAGAGAGAGAGAGAGAGAGAGAGAGGGGGGGGAAAGGTGCAGGCCCCCCTCCCTCCCCAACACACACAGAACCACGTTTTCTGTAAGGATTTAAGTCTTTCCAGGAGCGGCGTCGGGATCCTAAGGAAGATGGACTCCTTCCTGCTCTCCTTCTCTACTTCTTTTCACATAAACACACACACACACACGCGCACACACACACACACACACGCACACACACACACCCCTGTCTCCTCTGGCCCACACACACACCTAAACAAGCAATTGGAACAGCAAATTAGTTCACGATAATAAATAAGCATTGTCTTAGAGAAAAATGTAAATAAAAAGGAAAACAAATAAAAAAAATAAATAAAATCCTTATTCTTACCAATATAAATAATAACAACAACAATAATAATGAAAACTAGAAGCACTCACAGAGCGCATACCACAGCCAAGGCAACTAATAAATAAGGTTACTGATGGAATAAAAAACCTTCCCCCTCGCAGAATTACACCAAAGCCACCTTCCCCGAGCACACAGGCGACGCCCGTACACACAACCACCTGGGCGAAGGCAAGGCAACGGGAGTAATGAAGAAATAATCTTAATAATAGGAGTAATAATGCAATTAATCTAAAAAAATTCCTGGATCCGGACCACGACCCGGATCACCACCAAAGTCGAATGGAATCTCGAGCTAGGGTCACACTGGTCTTCTCTGGGATCCCTAGACCGCCGTGCCGAGGTCAGGTCAGCTGAGAGGGAGAGGAGAAGGAGAGGGAGAGGAGAGGAGAGAGAGGAGAGTGAGAGTGAGAGTGAGAGGAGAGTGAGAGGGAGAGTGAGAGTGAGAGGAGAGAGGAGAGAGAGAGAGAGAGAGAGAAGAGAGAGAGAGAGAGAGAGAGAGAGAGAGAGAGAGAGAGAGAAAGAGAGAAACGGCAAGACAGCTAGATAGATAGAGAGAGAGAAGCTCTCTCTGGCCAGACTTCAGAGAGGCTGTCTAGGGATCCAAAGACAGAGAAGACTAGTGTGACCAAAGCTTAAGTTCGCCGAAGACACACGTCTAGTAAAATTTTCAGAAAAATCCGTTCAACCTTTTTGAGTTATCCTGCTAACAAACAAACAAACAATATCCGGATTGCCACATCTAACGGCATCTAAGGTATGGTAAGACACACCTCTGGTAACGATTTCATAATATCTATTCATTACTTTATGAGTTATCCTGCTAACCAACGAACAAATAAACAAACAAACTAATCAACGCGACCAAAAACATAATCTCCTTGGCGGAGGTAAAAATAATAATTATTATAACAATGCCATTGATAATAAAAGAATAGTAGCAGTAATAATAATATCATTAGCATTAGAAAAGTAATAAAAATAATAATAACACCAATAATAATAACCATATCATTCATATTAATAATAATAACAATAATAACAATATCACTAATGATAGAAAAGTAGTAGTAGTAGTAGTAGTAGTAGTAGTACTAGTAATAATAACAATACCAACAACAGAAACAACAGCAATAACAACAAAAATAACGATAACAGCAGCGCTAATAGACTCAACCGAGCTATGACCAAGATCTCCAACCCATGATAATTAAGTCGTGGCTTTTCATTACGATTCTCTTTCATTACAAGTGTCATTAGGTCAAGTGATTGACGTTTTGGAATATACTGCCTCTTGGTAAATAAAGATTATGATTTTTCTTTTATTTCTTATTCTTGTTTTATTACTAATGTTATTACTATCTACTTTTACTAGTATTATTATTCTCCTCCTCCTTACTAATATCATTATAATTATCATTATATCTATTATGATTATCATTATTATTATTATATTATTGCTATTAATAGTAACAGTATCATTATCATATTCATTATTACTAATACTAGTATTATCATTATCATCATCCTTGTTATCAATATCATTATCATCATCCTTGTTATCAATATCATTATCAACATCATTATTCTTATCATTATCTTCACTATCATCATCATCCATCCTTATTTTGGCAACACATCAGCCGTCGATTCTCCATATCCGCAAATGCTTTCCATTCGTCCTCATTCTTTCTAATTTCCACAAAATCAATTTCGCCGCGACGTAATCAAACGCAGAACTTCATTCATCAACCCTTTTAATAACGGATCTTAACCCTTTTAATAACGGATCTTAACCCTTTTAATAACGGATCTTAACCCTTTTCATAACGGATCTCCATTTATGTTCTGGCGCCGAGAAGAAGCCAGGCGTCCACTGGAACCCGGAATTAAAGGCCTTTTGGAATGCGAGAATTGCCATCTTTTATTCACGAACAGCTGGTCTGGGCCGCTATCGCCCCTATCACTCCTTCGCTATCTTGCTTACTATCTACACTCTCCTCCTCCTCTTTCCCTTTCACTTCTCTTACTTATGGTCAGATTTATCCTTTCTCCTTTTCCTCTTCCTTCCTCCTTTTCTTCTATTCTTTCCTCTTCTTCCTTCTCCGTCCTTACTCTTCTCTCCCTTTCCCTTCCCTCCCAATCTTTCTCTTTCTCCTTCTCCTCCTCCCCCTCCTCTCTTCTCTCTCTCTCTCTCTCTCTCTCTCTCTCTCTCTCTCTCTCTCTCTCTCTCTCTCTCTCTCTCTCTCTCTCTCTCTCTCTCTCTCTCTTCCTCTCCCCCTCCTTCATATCCACGAAACCAGCCATGATCCCAAACGCCTTATTTATTTATCTATTCATATATTTATACATCTACCCTTTTTCTGTATTTTTGTATTTCTATTTTTTCTCGAAAAGCCTCGTTACGTCAGATTCAAAATTCGCGCCAGCCTGGAGCAGCCATTCTCAAAATCTCTATTTTTTTTTTTTTTTAACGTCGAATTTTTGGTTTTAAATATAACATGGATTCAGTAACAAATGATAATTAAATAGGATATTCTTGTATGTTACATTTTTAGCTTGATATCCTATCATTATTCTTTACCTCTTCCTCATCATCATCACCACTTTCCCTATGCTTCCTTTTCTTCTTCATCTTTGGCTTCATTTTCACCATCTTCTTCTTCTCCTTCTTCCTCTTCTTTGCCTTGTCATTTTATCCTTCCCTCACCCTCAATACTAATAAAAAACTCTCACTCATTTTTTAAAATCTTTTTTTTTTTTTACTCTCTGTGAAGAGGAGGAGGAGGAGGAGGAGGAATAGGAGGTGGAGGAGGAGGAAGAAGAGGAAGAGTAGGAGGAGAGAGGGTGTAGGGGAGAGGAGAGGAGGAGAAGAAGAAGAAGAAGAGGAAGAAGAGGAGGAGTAGGAGGAGGAGGAGGAGAAGAGCAGGAGGAGGAGAGGAGGAGAAAAGAGAATGAGACGAAAAAAGAATGAGACAAAGTATAAAAGGAAGAAAGAGAAGCAGAAGGAGGAAACGTTGATGAAAACGGAGAGGAAAAGGAAACTGAAGAAAGAGAAGAAAAGAAAGGAGCGTTGGAGAAGGAATAGGGGAATTTAAGGAGAGTTGGGAGGAACAACAAAGAAAGAAAAAGAACTAAAAAAAAAGAAAAGTAAAAAAAAGGAAAAAGAAAGAAAAGAAAAAAAAGAAGAAAAGCAAAAAAGAAAAGAAAAGAAAAGAGAATGGAGATAGCAAAAGACTGAAAAAAATACAACAAACAAAATCATAAAATCAATGCCAATGATAACAAACAATAAATCACGCAAAGGAGCAATTGAAAAAAAGTAAACAGTGCATAAAACAACATCAATAAACAAAAGGAGTAAGAAAAAAGCACAAGAAAAACACACTTCCGTTGTCTAAAAATAGCACGATTATTTTTTTAAAATTCAATTTAACCGTTTAACCGCCACCCCATTTCACGCAACGTTTTCAAACCTTTTTTTATTAACAACAACAAAAAATGGAAGAGATTAAACAATAAAAGAAAATTCAAGTTCAAAACATTTTCAAAAAATATATAAAAAATCAAATTGAAAAAAACTATTCTTGGTTCAAGATCTGAGTCCGTTATTCAAGCCTTTAAACCACCAAGCTGCAAGGGAAACTGGTCTTTATCAGCTGAACACCGAGGGTCGGTTATTGCGAGAATTGCTAATGGTTCCCCGAGCCGCGAACAACTATCGCCCCTATACCGCCCGTACGTAGGGGCGAGAGTTCCGCGCTCGCTCCACCACGGTCATGTGGCTGACCCTGACCTTGGAAAATGTAAACAAAACCACGTGACCGCTTACATCACATGACGTCACGGCAAGGTCACTGGGTACGACTGAATGCACTGAAACATTCATTGAACTTTTTTTTAGTCTAAGTTCTTGGTTCAAAAGAATTTTATATAGATATTTTCTTATTTAATTCTTGCAGTTTTGGGATCAATGGTTCGGATTTTTTTAGTCTGAGAAAAGGGGGAGTGAAGTGAGAGCCGATAAGAGGGGAAGAGAGAAAGGAGGAGAGGACGGCAGAACAGTAACGAAAGGGGGGAATAAAGAAAATAAAAATGTTAACAGCGAAAGGGGAAAGGAAAGGCTAAAGTAAATGTTTGGAGATTGAGAAAAAGGCGGATTAATATTTTCTAGGAAACGAGGGGGTTAAAAAAACAAGAAAAAATAATAATATATAAGATTTAACGATTGAGGGGAACCAGAAACGAGAGAGAGAGAGATTGGGTGGGAGGGGAGAGGGAGAGGGAGGAGAAGGGTGGGAGGGAGAGAGTGAGAGAAAGGAAGACAGAGAGAGAGATAGGATGGGAGGGAGAGGGAGATGGAGAGGGAGGAGAGGGAGAGGGAGAGGGAGAGGGAGAGGGAGAGGGAGAGAGATAGAGATAGAGAGAGAGAGACATAGGTGGGAGGAGAGAGGGAGTGAAAGAAAGAAAGAGAGAGAGAGACGGAGGGAGGGAGGGAGGGAGGGAGGAGGGAGGAGGAGGAGGGAGGGAGGAGAGAGAGAGAGAGAGAGAGAGAGAGAGAGAGAGAGAGAGAGAG
Source organism: Penaeus vannamei (assembly GCF_003789085.1). Lineage (NCBI taxonomy): Eukaryota > Metazoa > Arthropoda > Malacostraca > Decapoda > Penaeidae > Penaeus > Penaeus vannamei. Next base: position 217,253 of record NW_020871496.1, on the reverse strand, counting down.
AGAGAGAGAGAGAGAGAGAGAGAGAGAGAGAGAGAGAGAGAGCGCAGGAGAGAGAGCGAGAGAGAGCGAGAGAAAGAGAAAGAGAGAGAGCAAGAGAGAAAAGAGAAGAAGAAAACAGAACAGAAAGCGAAGAGAGAGAGGAGGGAGAGCCGGCAAAGGCGACGACCGCCGCCACTTCCTCCCATCACTTAGCGAACGAGAGGAGGACCAATGACCAGGCTGGACTTGTCCCATTCCGTTTAATTAACCGCAGAAAGTAATTATCCTCTGGAGAAGTTCCCTTTCCCCTCCCTCCCTCCCTCCTCCTTCCCCTCGCTCCACACAGTCACTTCCTCTCCCTTTCTTTCCACCCATCCTTACCCTCCCCTCCATCTCTTCCCTCCCTCCCTCCCCCTCTCTTCTTTTCTCGCCCTCCTTTTCCACTCTGCCCTGTTCTGCCTTCCTCTTACTCCCTCCACACTCCTCTTTTCCCTCCCTCTCTTTCTTCCTTTTATACATCTCCCTTCTCCTCCATCCCTCCATCCACACTCCCCTTCCCCCTCACTCCTCCACCCTCTCCTCCCACCCTCCACCCTCCACCCTCTCCCCTTTCCCCCTCCCTTCTCCACCTCCCTCCCTCCCTCCACCTCTCCCCTCTCCCTCACCCCTCCCCCCTCCCCTCCCTCCCTCCCTCCCTCCGTTTATGACATGGAAGCTCTACCACCACGACCTACTCCAACATCGAAAACCTTCTCCCTCAAGATTATAAACAATTTTTTTTTTTCTCTCTCTTCATTTTTTCCCCCGATTTTTTATTTTTATTTTTTTATTTTTTTCCCCATCCCTTGCTAGCCTGTGAGATCCCGCATTCAGTTCAGGGATAATTATCATCATTAGGACGTCATCTGAAACCGAGGCTGTTGCTTGGGTCTTTTTTTTTTTTTTCTTGACGATTCGTTCCGGGAAGCGACGGAGTTCCCCGAGGGCGGCGGCGGGATGCAGAGGCCACGCCCGGCGCCCGTGCGGAGGACAGGGGAACGTTGAACTCGGGGCGCGGGGACTGGGCGGGCGTTCTTCAGCCACGGCGGGAGATGGGCGCCGTTCGGGCTCGCGCTGGGACTCTCTCTCTCTCGCTGTGTCTTGGCCTGCTCCCGCCTCGCTCTTCTCTTCCTTCTGACCACTTTCTTTCTTTCTTTCTTTCTTTCTTTCTTTCTTTCTTTCTTTCTTTCTTTCTTTCTTTCTTTCTTTCTCTCTCTCTCTCTCTCTCTCTCTATATATATATATGTGTGTGTGTGTGTGTGTGTGTGTGTGTGTGTGTGTGTGTGTGTGTGTGTGTGTGTGTGTGTACACATACATATATATATACATATATGTACACATGTATGTATATATATATACACATATATTTACATATACATACATCTATATATAAACATACATACAAACACACACACACACACATATACATATAATATATATATATATATATATATATATATATATATATATATATATATATTATATGTATATGTATATGTGTGTGTGTGTGTGTGTGTGTGTTTTGTATGTATGTTTATATATAGATATATGTATATGTAAATATATGTATATATATATATATATATATACATGTATATATATATACATATATTTACATATACATATATCTATATATAAACATACATACAAACACACACACACACACACACACACACACATACATAATATAATATATATATATATATATATATATATATATATATATATATATATTCTATATGTATATAAGTATATAAGCATATATGTATATAATAAACACACATATATAGCATCTCTTTACTCTCTATTCCAACACCTTTTCCTCTCACCCTCCTTCCATCCTAATTAACCATCACTTATCCCTTTCTCCCCCTCCTCCTCCCCCTCTCCCTCCCACCCTCTCTCTCTCGCAGACCACACTATAGAGAGATTAATTAATTATGTATCACCTTTACTTTTTCCATTGGTTTCCATCGCCATTTCCTTGTCATTGTTAATTACAGTCACTCCTTGTTGCTACTGTCATTTAAAATCCTCCTGAGATACTAACCATCTAATCATTTTCATGTACCAACACAATTTTTCAGATAATTTCCACGTACTAACCAACACTAAACATCTAACCACTATTATGTACAAACATCTACCATTTTCTACCTTAACATAACTTAATACTATTTTCTACTAACCATTTCCAAATAAAGCCTACCAAACGATCTTTAATTTCTGATCAATATTTCTACAGCCATTTGCTTATACTAACCAACAATGATGATCATATACTAACCAATATTATCTAAGCATCCTCCTGTACTAACAACTATTATTCACCCAACCATCTTCAAACACAAACCACAACGAACCACCATAAAATATTCATTACTAACCACCTATGAATATTCACGAGTACTAACCACCACTAACCACAGCTAACCATCAAACCATCTTCAAATCCAACTAACCATCTTGATGTACTTACCACACCCACCTAATCACGTAAGTCTACAAATATTTATCACAACCAATTAAAAAAAATCTCTTCAAATACTGACCAATAGTAATTACTACCATCTTATCTCTTCACCTTTTCACTTTTCTGTCATTTACTAATATCAATATTTTTTCATTTTTTTTCTGTAATATTCTATTTCATTTGCGTTTCCTAAAAGCGATGGAAATTAACATACTCTACCTAGTTTGAAAGATACTGGTTTTAATATTTGTTTTGGGCTGTCAGTATGTGTGTGTGCTTGCTTGCTTGCTTGTGTGCTTGCGTGCCTGTGTCCATGCGCATAAACAAATACACCTCTTTATAAACAGTCTCGGTTCCAATAAATATTCCAACTACTTCACAACACCTAAAACAAATGAACATAAAAAAATAACTCCACGCATAACCCAAACTCAAACAAACAAACAAAACAAGAAAAACAATCTTAACACAAACAAACAAAACAAAACAATAAAACATTCTTCACACAAACCAAACAAAAACAAACAAAACAAAACAATAAAACAACCTTCACACAAACAAGCAAACCACACCACAGGCGCAGACACGGAAAACCCCACCAAGACGGCAACACCGATAATTAAAACTCGCCACAGAGCCAATTTTCAACATCAAAAGATCTTTATCGAAGTCCACCGCTTACACCTTCCCTACAAATCACCAGAGACACCCAAGAACAGCCTTGAATTCTCTTACGATTATTTTTATCCCAACTTAGAGAAGAACTTTTAATAATGGAGTGGAATTCTAGGCCGCTGTCGCATGCTTGGGGCGCCCGTGGCCAGTTCAGGCGGGAATTCTCTAATAATATCGATGCCGTTATTGATTTGCTGTGTGTGTGTGTGTGTGTGTGTGTGTGTGTGTGTGTGTGTGTGCGTGCGTGCGTGCGTGCGTGTGTGTGTGTGTGTGTGTGTGTTTGCCTGCGAGCGAGAACGTGCATGTATGAACGTATGCACGTATATACGTATGCATGTATGTTCGTATGCATGTATGTACGTATGCATGTATGAACGTATACATGTATATACGTATGCATGTATGTACGTATGCATGTACGTATGCACGTATGCATGTATGTACGTATGCATGTATGTATACATGTATATACGTATGCATGTATGTACGTATGCATGTATGTATGCATGTATGCGCATGTATGTATGCATGTATGTATATGCATGTATGTACGTATGCATGTATGTATGTATGTATGTATATACGTATGCATGTATGTACGGCATGTATGTATGCATGTATAAACGTATGCATGTATGTACGTATGCATGTATGTACGCATGCATGCATGTACGTATGCATGTAAGTATGCATGTATATACGTATGCATATATATACGAATGCATGTATGTACGTATGCATGTATGTACATATGCATGTATATACGTATGCATATATGTACGTATGAATAAATATAACTGCATAAATGTTTACAAGTTCATATATAAATAATACATAAAACAAATATATGTACGTATGAATATATATATGCATAAATGTTTACATAGTTCATATATATATAATACACATAACATAAACATCCACACATACAGACACACACACACACCTGCACACCGCGCGTAGTTCATATATAAATAATACATAAAACAAATACACATCCACACATACAGACAGACACACACACACCTGCACATCTCAAGGTCTCTTCCTCCCTCCCGAGTCGCCATTTCTCCTCAAGTCAAAAGGAACTTGATTAGACTAACCTATTTCCTCCCAACCGCCGGCCCCGTCCCGCTGCCTTACGTCGGAGGCTTCCCGGAGAGTCTCTGGCTTCCCTTCGTGCCTTTTCCTTCGAGAACTCTTTCCCTGGAAGCACGAAAAGGACTTATTTTGCTTCCCCCCCCCCCTTATTCCGGTTGGTATGTTCCTAATTACTTCATTTTGCTTTGTGGTTTCATTTTTTGGGGGATAATCTTCTTTTTCCGGATTTCGTAAATACTTTTCTTTATCATCTTCCTTTTTTTTGTTTTTCTTCTTCCTTTCTTCTCCTTCTCCATCTTCGTCCTCCTCTCCCTCTTCTCTCCCTCCTCCCCCTTCCCTCCTTCACTTCTTTTAGCCACAATCAGGTCTTGTCTCCCTCTCCTCCCTCTTCCCGCTCCTCACTCCTCATGCAAAAATCCCTCTTTTCGCAGAAGTCATAATTATAAATCTAGTTAAAACCCGCGACCCCTTCTTCAAACCCCATTCCTGCTCTCAATTTTCTCCCGTGAGCCTATTCCTCAAGCATAATAACTACCCGCGAATAGATTTTAGGAAAGGAAAAAAAGATGAGAGAGGGAAAGGAAAAAGGAAGAGAAGAAAGAAGGAAAACCAGCAACGCGAAGTCGAAATAAAACGGATAAATTCCACCCAACTCGTCCCTCTCGGCCGGCCTACCTGTTCCCACAAACCCACTTCCCGTTTTCTGTGTCGCCGGCCGCGCGTCTTCCGTTTTCTACGAGTCCGGATTGATCCCTGCCCGACGGAGGCGAATAAAGGCGAGGAAAGAAAAACCTTCGCGTTCCGGCGGTGTTTAGGGACAGGGCCGCTCCCACCACCAGATTAAGTCTGACCCCTTGACCTTCTATCTCACAGTCTGGTCAAGCCTTACCGTTCCCGCGTCATGTAAAAGTCACAATATAATGTTATTTATTACTAAGAGGTGCAGCTCTAAGTCCCGATGCGGTTTAATGGGAATATTTGGGGGCGGGGAGGAGGTCGCCTCGAGAGACAACTGGGCCGGACGAGGCACAATGCTGGGGTACGAGGCAGTGCGCTGGTTTCTGATGAATGTGGCGTTGGGAGCGACAGAGAGCGAGCGAGCGAGCGAACGAGAGAGAGAGAGAGAGAGAGAGAGCGAGAGAGCGTGCAGTTACCAAAACGCCTTTTTCCCCCGATACTTAAATCTCTCTCGAATCGATGTTTACCGCTCGCGCCTCCCCCTTTCCGCTCCCGTGTTCCAATGGCCTTCTCTATTCTCTCTTTCTCCCGCTCCTCTAATTGATCATGACGTCTACACATGCGTGGAAATCGTCCAGATCTTACATTTTCTTGACAGACGCCGTCACACCAGCGCTGCACCGCCGCCGCCTCCGCCGCCGCGCTCACCGAACCCGCTGTCGCTTCTTTGCAACTTCACCTGTTGTTCTGTCGCTCCTGCGCCCAATTCCGCTCAATTGCAGCCTTGCGAAATCACGTTGCAGGACTCGATAGCCTTTAATGCGGCCCCTGATAGGCCTACGAGAAAGGAGGAAGGAAAAACAAACCGCTGTTGGCAACGGCACCTTACGATATATATTACCTAATGCGGCATTACGTTCCACTCTCTCTCCATATTAAGCAAGTCTTACAGCCCTCCTTCCCCCTCTCCCCCTCCCCCTGTCCACTCTCCTCCCTCCCCCCTCCCCCACCCCCTTTCCCACATGCCTCCGACAAGAGCAATTAAATAAAATGACAAAATGGTTGTGCGGTGGACTCTCCCAAGTTCATTAAACAGGAGGTTGCGAGGGTCAGTCAGTTTCTCACTCTCTTTAATGACTGTAATGGCAAGAGAATTTCTTCAGCTCTCGTACTACAACCTTTGAGAGAAAAAAAGCATTTTTCAAAACTTGTGTACAGCACTAAAACCACTCCCCCTCCCCCCTGTGCACCTCTTTCAACCCCACCCTGGAGCAAAGAAAGAGAACTTTTTCATGTAAAGCATCAATGAGGAATTTTTTAAAAATGCAAAAACGTTTTCTAGCTCTAAGTGCATGTTGCTAATGGCCATGACATTTTTCTCTCACCAAATCCATTTCCTGTGCCACAGAATAGTATACACATTTTTTCTTTCTTTTTTTAAACACTAAAATACCTCGTAGATAAGTTGCCATGCACCGCACTCACCGTCAACAGGAACTGCAACATAACAAAACACTAATCTTCGCTCACACAAACTCGGCAAAATTATAAGCACGTTCAGCAGACTTGTAAGCACGGCCAATAGATGGCTCTGACGGCTCCTCTCTCGCTTTCCTCAACCTTATAAATGTTTCTTCCGAACATCCGACCGACGCCGGGCTGAGCTCCGCCACTGCCGAGGGAGAGAGAGAACATTTCCTTCTCTGTTTCACATTTTGTTGCACTGCGACATTACAGGGTCGTACGTGCGTGAACTACATTATGGTCGCTGTGTGTCAGAGTACCACACGGACGTTGCCATGTCGTGATTTCTTCGCCCTTCTCCTCGATAAAAAGAATGCTCCACTCGGCCGCCGCACAAACACGTCACCCCATCGACTGAGGGTTCTGTAAACTGTGTTCGCTCCCTTGCCCTGTATCCTGCTATGCTCGCTCTGAGTGACGAGACATTAGGGGCTGGAGCATTATCGCTCGCTGCACCACCGCGTTCACTGTTTTATCTGCCTCACTTTTGTTAATATTGGTACCGCCACTTTATGACTTATCTTGGGGCCGCGCCACTTCCGTTCACCGAAGCTGCGTGTCTTTAGAACCACACTGAGAAGCACATTTTCACGGGATCGATAAAGGACGAATGTTTAACACCAATTGCACTTCTTACGTAAACATTTATGACTTCCAGTAACGACCGCGATGAGTATGGGAGTAACGGGTACCCACCGCTAATAATAACTGTAATTAGAGAGCGATAGCAATAACACTAAACAATCGCGTTAATGCAAATGAAACCGCCGAAACAAGAGCACTAAGAGCGGTCACCAGCACACGAAGAGCAAGAGCCACAGACTTGTTCAACTGTGTCGCGCCCTGACGTATGAACACAGCCACAGCTCAGAAATAAATAAGATATACGCATTCCACGCAGCAGCACTTATACAAGCAGCTGGCCCAGCACACCAGCTCACACACACGTCAGGCTCTCTGTGGAGCTCGTGGGTGGGTAAGGACAGAAGACGCGGGCGAATAGGCGGCTGTGTGAGAGTGTGTGTGTATGTGTGTGTAAAGGTTTCCTCGTCACACGGGAACACACGCACACGGCTCAGGGGAGGCTACTGCACCGCCAGCACAACAAGCCATCCAACTCCTCCTCCTCCTCCTCTCTCTACTCCAGCGCGGTTGTCGATTCCTAAGCCCAGCTGTGGCTTCGGACCTCCATTCCGCCCCCGTCGCCGCGCTTTCCTTCCCTCCTTCTGCTCCTCCGTCGGCCTCTCCTGCAGGAGGACCACGTCCGTCGGGATTTCGCCGTCGCCTTCGAACGCAAAACGCGAAAGAAGTGAGGGATTTATGAGCACGATGCACTCGCCATGTCTCCTCTCTCGTACGCCCGCCTCTGGATTAGGGCATTAAAACCTGGATTATATCCGTACGCCGGACTGGATCGCCAAGATATCCGAGAGGGCATGTGCAAAGCCCAATTTAAAGGATTATCCAAAATCGCAGGTGCGGTGCGGACTCGCCTACGTGTATCTCCCTCGTTCCTCGTGTCCCTGTGTATGTAGTCATGTTAGACCGGATTATGGGAGGACACCCACACCCCGTCATGCAAGTAATGGGACACGGGACATCGGAGTGTCCAGCGCCATAAAGGAAGGGAAGAGGGTGAGGGTCAGAGGGTGTGTGTGTGTGTGTGTGTGTGTGTGTGTGTGTGTGTGTGTGTGTGTGTGTGTGTGTGTGTGTGTGTGTGTGTGTGTGTGTGTGTGTGTGTGTGAGAGAGAGAGAGAGAGAGAGAGAAGTTGGGAAGCTTTGAGGAGTGTTAGTGAGAGGGGGAGAACAGATGGGGAGTGGGGGGGGGGAGAGAGTGTTCTGGCAGATCTGGATTCTTGGTTGTGGCTTGAGGTTTAACTCCGAAACTCAATCTCCCCGCTTATGGGTTCTTGACAATTGGGTTTTGTGTCCGGACGGGCGAGTGTGTGTGTGTGAGAGAGAGAGAGTGCGCCGCATATCAAAGTGAGATGTCCTCATCAGGGAGGAGGGAGGAGGTCGCGGAGGGGCTTGGGGGAGGGGGGGAGGAGGGAAGAAGGAAGGACGGAAGGAAGAAAGAGTGAGGGAGGAGGGAGACAAATACAGAGAGATAGAGAGAGAGAGACAGAAAGGGACAAAGCGAGACAGACAAATGAAACGAGAAGCATTCCCGGAATGGGCAAGACAGACGAACCCACACACGCCAGAAAGCCCCCGTTCCCTGCCCCCCCTCCCCCCAAAGCAAACCCGAACGGAACCCCAAGCCCAAGACAAAAGACCCCAAGCCCCCGCCCCCAAGAAGGCCGCCCAAGACCCCACTGCAACCAAAGCCTGTTCTGTTCCCGCGACGATTAATCTCGCAAATGAAATTCCGTGGCATGGCGAAGGCGCCCTTCAAAATATCGCCTTGTCTTCGCGCACTTCCCCTCCCCCCTCCTCCCCCCTCCTCCCCACTCGGCCGGGTTTATCATTCCGGATCTCCGCAACACCGGCCGCTGCAGCGCGGGCGTCGGGGGCCGGACAAAAAGCAGTATAGTTCACCTTTGTGCTTAATGGGTCAGTGGTTGATCAACGACGCACGGCGAGGCTCGAGAGCGGTCCTGGGCACTCGCTCGCTCCCTCGCCTCGCTCCTCGCTCGTCGGGACGCATAGCTCGCTCTCTCTTTTTCCTCACTCGCCGGCGAGTATGAGCGGCCTCTCTGCATAAGTCGTGCTATGTGCTCCGGGACGTGAGGCAGGGAGAGCGAGAGGAGGAGGAGGAGGAGGAGGAGGAGGCTGGCCGGGCTTCTCCCACGGCCGGCCGCAGTTACCAGATTTTTCTACTTCACCTCTCGTGTCGTTTTGGGTGCGATGCCACAACCTCCCAGGCTGCTCGGCCTCCCCGCCGCCGCCTCGCCCTGACCTGCTCGGGCTGGCGAGTTTTCCAGATTCTTTATGGCGCTGTTCGCCCGCAAATATCACTGTCATCCTCCATGGCAATTAGAGTAAATTCTCATAATTCACTAAGTTCATACCATAAAACTCGTCCCGAACATTTATTATCTGCCACCACGTTCTGGCCGCTTCGCTCAGCAACTCCCATTTTCTGTTGAGCTTTAGCCGTTCCACTCAACAGCGGAAATGGTTTTAGCCCGGCGGATCTAAATGTACTTGTGCTCCAGCTTTGTGCTCGCGGAGGCTAATCTGCCGGACAAATTAGATACAGGGCTTTTGCTGTCGACGAGCTTTCATGAATACGAGTGCTGGTACAACAAAAAAGCAGGACAAACAGGCGAAAATGAAACCTAAAAATGAACCCGGTTGTTTTACGCACCTTATCTGTAACAGGAAAGGACCGAAGATTGATTTGTTTACGCGCAGGACGTCGGGCGAGCCTTTCGCGAGTTGAATTTGGCGAGGCAGTGCCAAAACACGCGTGCTGGACTTCCTACACAGGCCCGTTCTTTACCACATGGCGATGGAATAACAAGATCGGCCATGCTGCTCACATTCCACGGACGCGAAACACACACACGCCAAGCCTCATGCATAATTACAGAGAGGAGAAGAAGAAAAACGACATTACATGTATAACAGCGTCCACGAGAGAAAAAATAACGTTTTAAAAATATACATCTAACCCAGCGCTCCCCAGCAAGACGGATGGATGCATGGAGGGAAGAAAGCGGAGGAAGAACTCAGGCAGAAACAGACGGGAGGAGACGAGGGCCTCGCGCAGCACACAAGAGACGTACACAGGAAGCAAAGGCACACGGGTAATTTTCTGGGTTAGGCGAGAGAGAGAGAGAGAATGAGTCACAAGCAATACACAGGCGAGGGGCGTGCAGGGAGCGTAGGAGCCGGCAACCACCTGGTCCCGGCCTGTCAACAGTTGTGTGATGGTTCCACGCACACACACTGTCGCTGGCAGTCGCTCGTTATCCGCTCTCGCGTGTTTTCGCCGAGTTTGCTTTCGAACTCTGCTGCTCCCGCCTGTGCCCGGGGTGTCTGGCCGGGGGAAGGGATTCGATCTGCGTCGAGGGAGAGAGGGACTCCTCAGGGCGGGCCGAGGAAGGGCTCGCTGGTCCTCGACGCCGCTCCTCTCGCCTCCTCTTTCCTCCGCTCCTTGGTGGGCTTCTCGCCTCTTCTCCTCGTACTCTTCGTACCTCTTTTCCTTTGCTTTTTGTTCCTCGTCTCTCTCCTCTCCACCTCTCTCTCTCACGTCCATTAACTGTGCATCACGCCACACCCCTTCATTCATTCACTTATTCACGGACTCCACACACACACACACACACACACACACACACACACACACACACACACACACACACACACACACACACACACACACACACACACACACACACACACACACACACACGCACGCCAACCCACCTATCCACCCCCGCCCACCAACTCTTCGTCCCCTCGTTCGTCTCCCACAAACGGCCGCTCCTTCCACCCCATCTCCCCCCCCCCAACCCAGCACCTGTCAAGCCGCTGCGAGAACCCACGTCCTTGACAGTACCCCTTCCACCCCTCCCCCTCCCCCCGCGCCCACAAGCATCACACCAGTTAGCATCCCGCCCACACACGCACACACAGCCCCTACGCCCACAATCTTACGCCCACAACCCCCTCCCCCCCTCCTTCTCGTCACCTTTGAGCCGCTCTTTTGCAGCGGAAAGTGTGGTGGGTTTTGGTAGCTTGGTGTTGTGTCTGGTATTGCCGGTGTTGTGGCCTAAAGTACCAGGGTATTACTGTTGTTTTTTGTTGTTATCGAGCTGTCATTGTTGTTGTTTATGTCGGCAGTATTATCTTTGTCTGGTTGTTGACGGTCATTTCCCTTTTGTTGTCAGGGGCAAGATAAACAAGGATAATGGTGATGACTGGTGATGATATTTATAATGGAGACATCACTATAAGCGATACTGATAATAATAAACTAATAGCAATAATAATAACAATGGTAGTAACAATAGCAATGATAAAAACATCATTAACAACAATAATAATCATATTTACTATGATGATTATGATAATATAACAACAAAAACATTAATATTAAGAGTTTTAAATATAACAATGACTACAATAATAATTATATTATCATTAATAATACAAATATTGATATGATGATAGTAATAATCATAATATCCACAACACTATTCATAATAACAACATCAGCAACACCGCCATTATTTTTGCCTCGTTCACTTCCTTTCCACATCTCCCCAAAATCCTTTTTATGGATAGACTTTTTTTTCTATCTTTTTATTTATCTTTTTTTTTTTGTGCCTTTTCGATCTCATTCAACGGTTTTCGTCGATTCCGCTTCCTCTCGCGGCGAAAGAGCGGTTAATGCTTCTATGCTCTGTCTCTCTGTCTTTATCTGCCTGTCTCTATCTCTTTTACTGTTTCTGTTTCCCTCTGTCTCTCTGTCTCTGTCTCTGTCTCTCTGTCTCTCTCTCTTTCTCTACCGGTCTCTGTCTTCTTTTCTGTTTCTGTTTTTCTTTGTCTGTCTCTCTCTGTCTGCCCCCCCCCCTCTCTCTCTCTCTCTCTCTCTCTCTCTCTCTCTCTCTCTCTCTCTCTCTCTCTCTCTCTCTCTCTCTCTCTCTCTCTCTCTCTCTCTCTCGCTCTCCCTCTCTCTCTTGGTCTTTTATCAGCTTTGTTTCCTGTTCACTTTCATTTTATTCCGAGTCATTATTTTAACTTTGTTCATTTCCACAACCATTTCCTTTTCCTTTTAGCTGGTCGCCTCTCTCTCTTCCTCCCTCTCTCTCCTTCTCCCCTCTCCCTCTCCCTCCCTCTCCCTCTTCCTCCCTCTATCTCACTCTCTCCCTCAAACATTCTTCAATTCACTCTCACTCTCGCTTCCTCTCTATCTCTCTAGCTTTTAGTCTCCCTTCATTCCCCTTTCATCGCCCGTGTGTCACCTCCTCCAGTCCCTCTTCATCATCTCATTGTTCTCTTTCCTCTTTTTGCCTTCCTCTCCTCCGAAAACCTATCCTCTTTCTCTTTCTCTCACTCTCTTCTCTTCTAGTTTCTCTTTCTCTCTTCTCTCCCTTCCTCTTTCTCTTACTCTCTTACTCTCTTCTCCTCTCTCTCTCTCTCTCTTCTCTCTCTCTCTCTCTCTCTCTCTCTCTCTCTCTCTCTCTCTCTCTCTCTCTCTCTCTCCTATTTCTTCTTCTGCTTGTGCTTCAAGTTATTGTTTTGTATTTCATATTTATTTTTTAACTTTTTTCTTTTACCATTATTTCTCTCTCTCTCTTCGTCTTCCATTTTCATGTATTCTTTTTCCTTCACTCTTTCAAAATCCATTCTTCTACCTGTCCCTTACTCTCCAGTTTACCGTTCTCTATTTTTAACTTTCTTTCTAATTCTGTTGTCTTTTCCAGTGTTTTTTCTTCCCTAGTTTCTCCTCTTCCCTTTTATCTTTTTCTTTTCTGTCTCCTAATTCGAGATCTCATCCTTGACCTTTCCCATGCTTCGTTTTCTCTCCTCTCTTCTCCCATTCACACCTCCCCTCCTTCTTCTTTCTTACTCTATTCCCCTTCTCTCATTTTCTTCCCCTTCAGTTTCCTCCATTCCTCTCCCCTTCACCTCCTCCCTCATTCTTACTCTCCTGCTCTTCTCCCATTCCAATCTCCCCGTTCCCTCTTCTCCCCATTCCTCTCCCCTCCTCCCTCCTCCTCTTCCCATTCCAATCTTCCCGTTCCCTCTCTCCTCTTCGCCATTCTCTCCCCCTCCTCCCCCTCCTCCCCCTTCGCCCACCGTGGTCTGGTCGGAGCGTGTCTTTGAGGCCGAGCAGGACAGAAGTTAGTATGACAGCCAACTCATCAGTCCGACACAACACCACCTTCTCTTCTCTCTCTCTTCTCTCTCTCTCTCTCTCTCTCTCTCTCTCTCTCTCTCTCTCTCTCTCTCTCTCTCTCTCTCTCTCTCTCTCTCTCTCTCTCTCTCTCTCTCTCTCCCTCCCTCGTCACTTGCTCGGTTGCCTGAGTGGGTGAACGAAGACGCGGTAGTGAGGTGCCGTCGAATGTTCTTCCTCCTCTTTCTCCGTCTTCCTCTCCTTCTCCCTCTCTCCCTCCCATTCCCTCCCCCCTCCACGTCGAGCCCTCCTCCTCCTCCTCCTCCTCCTGCACACCGAGTGCTGCGAGCGCCTCGGATCTCCAGCGCCGCACCGCATCCCTCCGCCGTCTTCGAAAGGGCGTGTGTGAGGCATTGGTTTATCTCCGGCAATTTCCCGGCGCGGACGTCTCACGAGAAGCACAAAGGAAAGGGTGGGGGAGGGGGAGGGAAGGAGGGACGGAGGGAGAGGGAAAGAGCAGGCTGGTACAGGAGCGAAGGAGGGATGCGGGGGAGAGGGGGGGGGGGGGGGGGCGACGGGACTGGTTATGTGGGACGCCGTTGTGGTACTTCGGTTTGTGTGCCGGTATCGTGGCATGAATCGCGTCGTGGGTACTGGGAGCTGAAGCGGCATGAAGGACGTCGCGGCGACGGCTGGGGGGCTGATGACGTCGCGGTGCTGGTGGTGCGCTGATGGCGTCCTCATGGAAGTGGTGACGATAATGATGACATGAAGGCAAAGGCATCGTGATGACCATCGACGTCGCGATGCAGGCTACGAGGCGACACGAAAGACGGCAGTGACGTCGTGGAACTGCCTTCGTGGTCCTCCGTGGCCCTGGTACAGCGACGCGTCGGACAATAAAACGAGAATGTGGGAGCGGAGCGCGGCGGCGGCGGCGGTGTAAGCCGTGGTGTGGTAGCTGCGAGAGTTATTAAGGTGGAGTCCTGAGCGCAGGAGCTGTGATGACGGGAGACGGGCCGGAGGAGGGGGGGGGGGGGTGGAGGGGGGGGGAAGAGGACGAGGGAGGGGGAGGGCGAGGGGCGGCTGGGGCGGAGTGGCGAAGAGGAGGAGGAGGGGGAGGAGGGGGGAGAGTGGGATAGGACGAGGAATGTGAGTTTGTCGTGGTCTGCGGAGGGAACAGTTCACCAATTCGCGAGGGTACACTTGGATGATCGCCTTCCTTGCTTCGCTCGTCGCCTCTCTCCTCCTCACGCTTTGCCTCCTCCCTTCTCCTCCTCCTCCTCCCCCTCCCACCCTTCGTCTCCTCCCTTCTCCTAGTCCTCATTCGTCGTCGCCCTCGCCTCTTCCTCCTCCTTGAAAATATTCCTCGAGATTCGTCTTATCAGGACCGGCATTCACATGTCTTAAAGACGGGGTGCAGGCGGACGCCCCAGACCTACAGAGGACTGCCTGAGAAGAAGCCTCGTTGTTGCTGTCCTCGCTCCTCGGTCTCGTTCGGGCTCTCCTCTCCTCCTCGCTCCTCTCCTTCCTTCCCCTTCGCTTATTCAGCTTACCTTTCTCTCTCTTTTTATTATCTCTGTCTCTGTATGTCTTTTCCTCTCTCTCTATGTCTTTCTCTCTCTCTCTCTCTCTCTCTCTCTCTCTCTCTCTCTCTCTCTCTCTCTCTCTCTCTCTCTCTCTCTCTCTCTCTCTCTCTCTCTCTCTCTCTCTCTCTCTCTCTCTCTCTCTCTCTCTGTGTATTCTTGTACAAGTGTGTGTTTGTGAGTATGAGAATGCGTAAAAGTGTAAACCCGGCTGTAAGTGTCCGTGTCCGTGCCAGTGAGTGCAAATGTGAGTGCGATTGAGCGAGTGAGTGAGTGAGCGAGCGAGTGAGTGTGCGTCTGTCCCCTCTCGCCCACTGCCTCCTCCAGCGCTAGCAGTGTGACCAAAGCGAGCTTTAGTTAAGTTGCGTGAAGGAATGCCGGAGCCTTTGAATGCTGAATTGCCACGCCGCCACTGTCCAACCACAGCCCTGCCATCGCCACAGTTTCAACCACAGACGGAGGGAATTCCTGCAACAAGCAAGCTCTTCTGTTTTGCGGGGCCGAGAGACTGATTCCCTGGCTCTCCTGATGGGGAAAGGGTCTTATATTACCTCTTAATGTTACTATAAAATTGTTGTGGATTTCTGTACCAGTAGGAAAGCGGTAGAGATTCTTTTCCTATGAGGTTATTGAGGTCTATTGTCGTAGCGAATGGCATGTTTTGAATAATTAGGGAGTGAGCGATTTCCTGTCGGATAACATAGGAAATACGGTAAAAGGATTGGGAATTAGGAGTAAAAACAAAAGGGATGAAGTGGATGTAAGATCATGGCAGGAGTAAAAGGATTGGGAAGCAAGAGTAAAAACAAAAGGGATGAAGTGGATGTAAGATCATGGCAGGATTGGCGTCCCTGAATACGATTCCTTCCAATCCCAATCACTATATCTCGCCTCCTTTTCACCCTCCCCTCGTAGCTTCATTTTCTTTCTCCAATTTCCTGTTATTTCTGCTGCACCTGTTGATGTTCTCTTTCCTTCTCCCTCTTCTTCCATTCTTCACCTTTTCCCTATTCTTTTCCTTTTGTATTTCCATTTGCCCTTCTCTTTTACCTCCTCCTCTCCCTTCTTCCCCTTTCGTCTTCTGTCTTGCCCTCCTCCTCCTCCTTCTTCTTCTCTTCCTCTCCTCTTCTTCCTCTTCCTCCTCCTCCTCCTTCCTGCTTCCCTAAATGATCAACAAATCAGGTGAATCTACAGGTCCACACTCCTCTCTCTCCCCCGGCCCCTCCCTCCTTCTCCTCCCTCCGTTCCCATCTACGTTCGTTCCTTCCTTCCTTCTTCACTCCCTCTCTCCCTCCGTTCATCTACGTTCCTCCTTCGTTCTCCCAACTTGCTCTTCTTCCCTTCCTCCTCTCTCTCTCTCTCTCTCTCTCTCTCTTCTCTCTTCTCTCTCTCCTCTGTCTCCTCCTCTCTTCTCTTCTCTCTCTCTCTCTTCTCTCTCCTCTCTCTTCCCCTCTCTCTCTTCGTCTCTCTCCTCTCTCTCTCTCTCATCACTACCTTCTTCTTCTTCCGTTCTTCTCCCCCCATTCTTCCCTCGTTCCTCTCCCCATAACTCTTTTCTCCTTTCCCTTCTCCTCTTTCCATTTTCCTTCCTTTTATTCTCTCACTCTTCCCTTACTCTAACTAGCATTTTCTCTCTCTACGTCTTCCCTCCCTCTACCTTACTCTCTCCCTCCTGATACATGACCCTCCAAGGACCCTCGAATCAAAAGACAACACCGAAGACCGAAGCCTAAGACCCAAGACCAAGAAACTAGGACCCAAGACCAAGAAAAATAGGACCCAAAACCCATAAGACCAAGGAACCCAAGACCCAAGGAACCTAGGACCCAGGATCCGAACCCAAGACGCAGGAGCCAAGACCCAAGACCCACAAGACCAAGGAACCCAAATGAGAGAGCCAAGACCGAAAGACCAAAGGACCAGCGCCCAAGAGTGAAGACCCAAGACCGTTAAGTCCAAAATCCGGACCTCACGACCCAAAAGTTAAAAGCCAATAACCAATACCGTTTAAGCTAAGACAAAGAGACTTAAGACTCAAGGGCTAAGACCCCGAGGCACAAAAGACAAAGCTCAAGACTCAGGATTCCAGAAGATCTGACCTTAAACTCTTGAGCAAAGGCTAGAAGACCTCAGTTGAAAAAACAACTTTAAACTAGGGCTCAGAGGTCGAATCAGACGCGGGTCGACTCACACCCAATCCAAGCCACATACAAGTCGGATCCCTCCTAAGTCGACTCAAAAGAAGGTCGACTCACACCCAGTCTAAGCCACACACACGTCGAATCACAGAATCCCACCCAGGTCGACCCAAAACGCAGGTCGACTCACAACCAATGCAGGCCACATACGAGCCGAATCCCTCCCAGGTCGACTCAAAAGAAGGTCGACTCGCACAAAGTCCAAGCCACACACTCGTCGAGCCACAGAATCCCACCCAGCTCGACCCAAAACGCCGGTCGCCTCACACCCCCTCCAAGGCACACGCAGGTCAACAACGAGGTCCCTCATGAATGATGCAAGGAGGCGCTGCTGTCGACCTGCTCCTCGTCTGCGCGGATGAGGCGACGGGGGACCTCGAGGCCGACGGGGGACTTCGGGGCCGACGTGTGACAATGCCAAGTCCCGCTGAGTGACGTCGACAGCGGCGCCCGTGCACGTCGGGGGCGCGTGCGAATGTTACGGCCCCAGCTGTCCGTGGCGCTGGCTGTTTCCCCGCCACCTGTCCGTCCGTCCGGCTGAATTCGCCTCAAGTTGGGTCGCCTGTGTCTTCTGTCCTTCGATTCTCGCTTGTCTGTTGGTTTGGCTGTTTTCCTGTCAGCTGGCTTGTCTGTTTGGCTGCATTTGTCCTGTTCGACTGTCTGTCTCTCCCTTTTCTCTTCTCATCGGTCTGTTTGCTTGGCTGTCTTGCCTGCCGGTCCTCTTCTCTTCTCTCTCTCTCTCTCTCTCTCTCTCTCTCTCTCTCTTCTCTCTCTCTCTCTCTACTCTCTCTACGCGCAGGGTGCATACAACTTCCTAAGAAGAAGAAAAAGAAAAAAAATGTGTGGCCCCCACCAAACCCACCTTCCATACCCCCCCAGCCCCAGAGGAGGGGGCGGCGGGCGTAAGCAAGGGCGCCGCCACCGGGCATCCTCTTGTGTCCAGGGTCGGGCGAGGTCAGGGCGCTCCCTCCTCCGGCCCGGCGCCCAAAAAGGTCAGGACGAAACTATATCACACGTTGCAGGTTCTCTGGCCATTTTCTCTTTCGTGTTTCCTGTTGTTATCTTCTTTTTTCCCTTTTCTCTTCTTCGTTGGGGTTATTCGTCCATTATTTCACATTATTCATTCATTTTCCCTTTTATTGTTTTCGTTTCCTCGCGTTTGTTGGGTTATTTGTCTCTTATTTCGCTTTATTATTTTTTTTCTTTCTTCCCTTCTTTATCTCTTCCCCTTTCGTCCTTTCTTCCTTTATTTAATTCCTCTATCTCCTGGTTTCGTTTCGTGCGTGCGAAGGCGTCGGAAAAATGCCTGTAAATATAATGCTTTTCGCTCATTCAAAACTTCTGTCTGGACTGGATAGAATTTTCAGGTTCAATAAATACATTTTCTTTCGCATTTCCTAAAGTGATGATGATTTCGCAAAACGGAAAGAAAAGCAGAAATAATGATTCCATACATTTATTTTGTCATCGTTATTACTATTATCAATTTATAAGTTTCGTATTTTCGAAGCCAAATTCAAAAACCAAAAAAAGTACCTCCGAATTTCATATTTCCTAATTTGTTTTTCAAAAAAAAAAATCATTAAAAAAAAGGTTCACACATATATATATATTTTTAAAAAATCCTAAGCGCCATCATTTCAGTTCCGATGAAATGCTGTTAATCCTCATCTCTTTCCCGTATTCCGTTTTCTGATAAATAATTTTTTTTCCCCGAAAATCAAATTAATTACGATTTTGTTGTTTCGGATTCGCGTTCGTCAGGAGTCGTCGCCTATTGGAAGACGAGTGTAAGGGCGATTTTCCCCTGACTAATGAATGGCAAAGTCGACCTTCGTTACGGGAGCATAAACAGTCCAGCAAGATCCAACACAGTTCACAAACATTCGACTTTGACCAATTTGTAAACTTTTCTGTTAATATGTGTATATTCTTTTTTTATTCCTCGTGCCCCGGAAATCCAATAGCCTTTGGGGGGAGAGGAGGGGGGGGGAAGGAGGGAAGGGGAGGGGGTGGAGGGGGGGCATACTTACCCCCTTTCATACATTTTTTCTCTTTGCTTTTGCTTTCGCTTTCGCTCTCTCGCTCTTCTTTTCTCTCTTTTTTTTTTTCTCCTCTACTCTCTATCCTTCTCCTTCCACCTCTCTGTCTCACTCTTCCTCTTCCCCTCTCTCCCTCTCTCCTTTTTCCCTCTCCCTCCTCTCCTCCCCCTCCTCCCCCTCCCCCTCCCCTCCTCCCCCTCCTCCCCTCCTCTCCTCCCCCTCACCCTCCCTCCCCCCCCTCCCTCCCCGCCCTCCGCCCCCCTCCTTCTTTTGCACTTTAGGCTTCCAGTCATCAGTAAATGGGTCGATGAAATACGAGGAAGAAGAATAACCGTTATCGTACAGCGGGCAGGCCGGCGCACGAATTTCCGGCAACCGCGAACAACAAACGTCGATAACGAAAGATTCCCGACAGGATCTCCCGGGAAGAATCAGCCGACGTGCTCCGCCTTCCTCCTCCTCCTCTAATTCTTGTTCTTGTTCTTGCTATTCTTGTTCTATTTCTTCTCTCTTTTTCTTCTTCTTCTTCTCTCCTTCCTCCTCCTTCTAATTCTTATTCTTGTTCTTGTTATTCTTGTCTACTTCTATTTCTTCTTCTTTCTTCTTCTTCTTCTTCTTCTTCTTCTTCTTCTTCTTCTTTCTTCTTCTTCTCTCCCTCCTCCTCCTCCTTCCTCTTACTTCTCTCTCTTCCCCCTCCCTCCTCCTCCTCCCCTTCCTCCTCCTCCTCCTCCTCCTCTCCTCCTCCTCCTCCTCCTCCTCCTCCTCCTCCTCCTCCTCTCTCCTCCTCCTCCCCTCTCTTCAAATCACTCCTGATCTATGCTCTCTACTCGGCGTACCTGTCCTAAAAAAAAAAGAAAAAAAAACGAAGAAAAAAAAACGCATTAGAATTTGAGTTGAATTATACTCCTCCTCCTCCTCCCCTCCCTCTCCACTCCTCCTCCTCTCTCCCCCTCCCTCTCCACCTCCCTCTCCTTCTCTTCCTCCTCCTCCCTCTCCACCCCTCCTTCTCCTCCTCCTCCTCCTCCCCCTCCCCTCCACCTCCCCTCTCTTCCTTCCTCCTCCTCCTCCTCGCCCTCTCTCTCCACTCCTCCCTCCTCCCTCCTCCCTCTTCCCCTACCTCCTCCTCTCCCTCCTCCTCCTCCTCACCCTCTCCACCCTCCCTCCTCCTCCTCCTCCTCCTCCCTCCCTCTCTCTCCTCCTCTTTCCCCCTCTTCTCCTCCCCTCTCTCCTCCTTCCTCCTCACTCCTCTCCCTCCTCCTCCTCCTCCCTCTCCCTCTCTCCTCCTCCTCCCTCTCCTCCTCCTCACCCTCTCTCCTCCCCTCTCCTCCTCTCCTCCCTCTCCCTCTCACCTCCCACTCCCCTCCTCCTCCTCCTCCTCCTCTCCTCCTCTCCCCTTTCCCCTCCTCCTCCTCCTCCTCCCCTCCCCTCTCCTCCTCACCTCGCCTCCTCCTCCTCCTCCTCCTCCTCCCCCTCTCCCTCTTCCTCTCCTTCCTCTCCTCCTCCTCCTTCCCTCCTCCTGCAACTCGAATTCGCTTAGTCTCGTACTGTCTTTCGCGCTGTTATTTGTTTCCTAAAAAATAAAAAAAATAAAAGAAATAAAAAAAGAGTGTGTGTGTAGGGGGGGGGGGACCAGGTACTGTCGGATTGGGGGAGAGGGAGAGGGGGAGAGGGGGGGTGATGGGAGGGAGGGAGAGGGGGAGAAGGGAGGGAGAGGAAGGGGAGGGAGAGGGGAGAGGAGGTGATGGAAGGAGGGAAGGGGAGGGGGGTGAGGAGGGAGGGAGGGAGGGAGAGCGGAGAGGGGAATGGGAGGGAGGGAGGGAGAGGGAATGGGGGGGGAGGAGGAGTTCGCTTTTCCCTTGCGAATTAAATGTCTATATTTTCTGCTGCTGGTTGTCTCTGTCTCTGTATGTTTGTTTGTTTCTGTGTGTTCTGTTTGTTCGAGTCTATCTATCTCCTTCTCCATCTCTATCTCCCTCTCCCACTCTGTCTCCCAATCCTCCCCTTCTCATTCTCTCTCTCTCTCTCTCTCTCTCTCTCTCTCTCTCTCTCTCTCTCTCTCTCTCTCTCTCTCTCTCCCTCTCCCTCTCCCTCTCTCGCCTCCCTCCCTCCCTCCCTCCCTCCTCCTCCTCCTCCCCCTCCCTTCCCTCTCCCGCCCTCTCCCTCCCATCCCCCCTCCCTCCCTCCCTCCTCCTCCCCCTCCTCTCCTCCCTCTCCCTCCTCCTCTCCCCTCCCTTCCCCTCTCCCTCCAACCTCTTCCCTTCCCTCCCTCTCCCCCTTCGGCGCGTGTGTGGACCTCCTCCGGCCAGCGCTCCACGCGGCAATGGCGCCATCATCACAAATACGGAAGTTTACCGAAGCTAATCATAGGAAAGTAATGACTAATCGACACACACACATGCATATATACAATATATATACGCACATGCACACATACATGTATACATAGCTAACATACATAACACACTTACATACATACTACATACACAGACATACACATACACTACATGACTACATACATACAACACTTACATTACATACACACACATTACACACACCCAATGTAATACATACACTACATACAACACATACACACACACTTACATACATAACTACATACATACATAAACACACTTACATACATACACATGCATACATATAAACATGCATGCATACGTACACACATATATGCATACATAAACACAGACGCATTCACAAAAGCCTAAAGCGGACTGGAAAGATCTCTGCAAGTGTAACAGACCATGAATTAATTTCTCTCTTGTATTGTCTCTCCTTCTCCCTCTTCCCTCCCTTTCTTCTTTAACTCCCTTTCTCCCTCTTCCCCTCCTCTTTCTCGCCCTCCTTCCTTCTCTCCCTTCCCTCCCTCTCCTTACCCATCTTCCTTCCTTCCTTCCTTCCCTCTCTCTCTCTCTCCTCTTCTCTCTCTTCTCTCTCTCTCTTCTCTCTCTCTCTCTTCTCTCTCTCTCTCTCTCTCTCTCTCTCTCTCTCTCTCTCTCTCCCTCCCTCCTCCCATCTCCACCCCTTCCCTCCCTCCCTCATCTCCACCCCCCTTCCCTCCTCCTTCCTCCCCATCCCTCCCTCCCTCCCTCCCTTCCCCCTCCCTCCCACCCCTCTCCCTCATCACAATGCAAGCGGTGACAGATCATGACACTTCAAGGCCCCCTCCCCCCCCTCTCCCCCTCCCACCCCCCTCCCCCTTTCCCCCTGACAAGCTGTTCCCGCTCCGTTATTAATATAATCATTACGGTCGTTATTTGTATATTAATGAATGCGCTGATCGTCTCTGCAGTGCGTAGCGTTAAGGGTGAGAGTAGTAGTAGTTGTGTTTCGGGCGAGGGAGGGAGGAGAGAGAAAGGGAGGGGAGGGATAGGGAGAGAATAGGGAGGGGGGAGAAAAGGGAGAGGGGAATAGGGAAGAAAAGGGAGAGGAGGGATAGGGAGAGAATAGGGAGGAGAAAGAACAGAGAGGAGTAGAGGGGAGGGAGATAGGAGAGAAAAGGGAGAGGGGGGAGAAAGGAGAGAGGCGAGGAAGAGAGGGAAAGGAGAGATAAGGGAGGATGGAGGGGGAGAGAGAGAGAGAGAGAGAGAGAGAGAGAGAGAGAGAGAGAGAGAGAGAGAGAGAGAGAAAGAGAAAGAGAAAGAGAAAGAGAAAGAGAAAGAGAAAGAGAGAGAGAGAGAGAAAGAAAAGAAAAAAAGAGATAGAGAGAGAGTGTAGTAAAAGGGGAAAAAACACAAATAATAAAAATTCATATCAGTGTCTTCAGTCCCTCTCCCCACCGTCCCTCCTTCCTCCTCCTCCTCCTCCTTCTCCTCTTCATGATAATCATTATTTTTATTCGTATTATTATCTCCGCCAAAGAGGCTCTGTTTACGGTAGCGTTTGTCTGTTTATTTATTTGTCTGTTTGTTTGTTTGTGGTTTGGTTGGTTAGAAGGGTAACAAAAAACAAAAAAAAAAGTTATGAACAGATATTTACAAGAGATGTTTTAGTCCAACTTAGATGCCATTGAAACTTTCCAAGTGTGAATATTTTTATTGCACCAGTAGGCAGTAGGCCTCTGAGTGATTGTAGTTATTAATATTATTACTATTAATATTATCATTGTTATTATAATTATTTTTTTATTGTCATTATTAGTGTTATTGTTATTGTTATTGATCCAATCATCATCCCCCTCCCCTCCTCCTCCTCCTTTCCTTCCTCCCCTGCCTCTCCTCCTCTCCTCCTCCCTCTCCCCTTTCCTCCTCCTCCCTCCCTCCTCCCTCCCTCCCTCCCTCCCTCCCTCCTTCCCGTCCAATATGCTCCCTCCCCCCCTGCCTCCTCCTTCCCCGTCTCCCCCATTTCCTACCTCTCCTTCCCTCCCTCCCTCCCTCCCGATCCTTCCCGTCCTCCGGCTCGAATGGCACCAACGTGGAAGAAGAACTTTGATAGATGGATCAAAGTTCACAGAAGTATTAATGAGCAGGGAGAGCCTCGTTCCTCGCATCAAGAAGGAGGAGGGAAGGGGAGGGAAGGGGGAGGAAGGAGGAGGAGGAGGGAGGAGGAAGGAGGAGGAGGGAGGGAAGGGGGAGGGAGGGAAGGAGGAGGAAGAGAGGGAGGGAAGGGGATGGAAGGGAGGAGGAGGAGGGAGGGAGGGAGGGAGGGAGGGAGGGAGGAAAGGTGGGGAGGGAGGGAGGGAGGGTAAGGAGGAGGGAGGGAGAAGGTGGGGAGGAGGGAGGAGGGAGGAGGGAGGGAGGGAAGGAGGGGAGGGAGGGAGGAGGGAAGGGAGGGAGGGAGGGAGGGAGGGAGGGGAGGAAGGGAGTGGGAGGGAGGGAGGGGAGGGAGGGAGGGAGGGAGGGAGGGGAGGAGGAGGAGGGAGGAAGGGGGAGGAGAGGAGGGAAGGGGGAGGAGGAGGAGGAGGAGGGGAGGAGGAGGAGGGAGGAGAGGAGGAGAGGAGGAGGAGGGAGGGAGGAAGGAGGAGGGAAAGGGAGGAGAGAGGGAGGGAAGGGAGGAGGAGGGGGGAGGGAAGAGGAGAAGGAGGAGGAGGGAAGGGAGGAGGAGGGTAGGGAGGGAGGAGGAGGGAGGAGGAGGGGAGGAGGGGGAGGGAGGGAGGGAGGGAGGGAGGGAGGGAGGGGAGGGGGAGGGGAGGGAGGAGGGAGGAGGGGAAGGGAGGAGGAGGGGAGGATTGGATTAGGAATGAGAATAAGACAAACACGAAGAGACAAACGCAAATACATTAATACATTAAAACACACAAAACGCACGCACACACACACACACACCACACCACCACACAGCACACACACCACACACCACACACCACACAACACCACACACACACACACACACGCCCCCCTCCCTCACCCCCGCCCCCCCCCCTCCACCCCCGCCCCCTCCCTCCAAACCCCCCCCCCCCCCCCCCCCCCCAAGGAACACGCATCTCGCCCGGGCTTGCGCACTGCGAGGACGACGTAAATAAATCATGTCGATAATAAAACTCAGGGAAACATCTCCATGCAACGGAAACACTTACGCGGAATGGCAGCGGAGTTGCCATGGCGACGGGGGGGAAGGGGGGATGGGGAAGGGGTAGGGGGGAGCGTTTTTTTGCGATCTCTCTTTCTTTCTTTTTCTTTTCTTTTTTTCGTTTCGTTCGTTTTCTTTCTCTCTATTTCTCTTTCTTTCTTTCTCCTTCTCTTTCTCTTTCTCTTTCTCTTTCTCTTTCTCTTTCTCTTTTCTTCTCTTTCTTTTTCTTTCTCTCTTCTCTCTCTCTCTCTCCCTCTTTTTTCTCGGAAGAAAAAAAAACAAAGAATAAAATATATATAATAGCTAATCAACAACAATAATGATTATGTAGATGATAATAATATAATATAGATATTAATATAATAATAATATAATAATAATTACATAATAATAATGCATAATAATAAACAATAAAAATAACAATAATAATAATAATAGCAATAATAACGACAAAATAATAAGTAAGAAGACTAAGAACAAGACAAGAAACAAGAAAAAAAAAAGAAACCAAAAATAGTAGACACGCAAAGAGAGCCAGAAGGTTCAAAGAGGAAGAAAAGGGTTAAAATAAAAAAAGGAAAAAAGAAGAGGAAAAAGCGTGGGGGAATAAAGGAGGGGTCAAAGGGTAAAGATGACGAGAAGAGGAGAACATTGCAAAAAGGTCTGAGGGGAGAGGAGAGGGAGGGGGAGTAGGGGAAGGGGGAATGGGGGGGAGGGGAGGGGAGGGGCAGCGGTAGGAGGGAGTGGGTGGGCGAAGGGAACGGGGAGGAGTTGGGGTGGGAAAGGGAGAGGAGGGGTGGGTAGGGGAGGGGAGGGTGGGGTGGGGCAGGGAGAGGAGGGTGGGTAGGGAGGAGTGGGGAGGGAGTGGAAAAGGGAGAGGAGAAGAGGTAAGGAATGGAGGAAGGGGAGGGGAAGGAGGTGGTGTAGGGAGGGGAGTGGGGTGTGGGAAGGAGGGAAGGGGAGGAGGGGGGAGGGGAAGGTAAGGAGGTGGGGTGGGGAAGGGAGGGGAGGAGGGTAGGTACGTAAAGTAATGGTTGGAGGACGAAAGGGGGGGAGGGGGGGAGAGGGTAGTATCATCGGCAGGTATCGGTCGGAGAGGAAAGGATGATAAAGGGGGAGCTAAGAGAGGAGAAAGGATGAAGATGAAGGGAGGAGGGAGAAGGGGGAAAGGGAGGGGAGGGAAGAAGGAAACGGAGAGGAGGGAGGGGAGGGGAGGGGAAGTGAAGAGAGAGGAACTGGGGAGGGGTAAGAGCAGAAAGAAGGAGAAAAAAAGAGATGAAGGAGATGAGAAAAAGAGAAAAAGAGAGAGACAAGAAATAAGAAAGGATCAACGAGAGAAATCCTAAGACCTTTCCCCCTCCCCCCTCCTCCTCCCCCTCCTTCCCCTCTCCCCTCCCTTCCCCCATTCCCTTCTCCCTCCCCTCCCTCCTCCCTCCCCCCTTCCTTTCCCTCCTTCCCCTCTCTCCCTCCCCTCTCCCTCCTCCCTCTCCTCCCCTTCCCTCTCCCTCTCCCTCTCCCTCCCCTCCCCTCCCCCCCTCCCCTCCTTCCCCTCTCCCCTCACCCCTCCCTCCCCCCTCCCCTCCCCCCACTTCTCGAAGAAGCCTTGTCCGTACTTCTCCCCCCCCCACTCACCCCACGCAAAGTGACGTCAACACACCGGAGCTTAAGATGTGCATTGAAAACGTGATAAGAAATGAAGAAAAGTTGATGGAAAAGAGACGAAAAAAATGAGAAAAAGACAATAAAAAAAGAAGAAAGAGTGGTTTTAAAAATGAAGGAAAAGTGATGAAAAGAAACGAAAAAAACAATGAGAAAAAGACAATAAGAAAAGAAGGAAAGAGTTGTTAGGAATTTAGTGAAAAGTGATGAAAATGGTCAAAAGAAGAGATGATAAGTGTTTTTTTTTTCTCGAAAGAGTTGACCGTTAAATTTATTACAATTTTTGGAAAAAAAGGTGTATACGGTAGTTATTCAATCAAATAAAAATATATTAGCAGAAATACATACAATACCAAACAAAACCAACTTTCTTTTTCATTGTACGAAAAAAAATACAATAAATACCCGCCACATGAGCTTTACACAAAAGACTCTTCTTCAACCTCAATGATGAAAGAATACTGTTTTAAAAAAAGATTATCCTTTCTTGATATGCTGCTATCTTGGACCTGTCCACGGATGGGGAAGAGTGAGAGTAAAATACGAGAAGCTAAAAAAAAAGGGAGAGGGGAGGGAGGCGAGAGGGAGGGAAGGAGGGAGGGAAGGAGGGAGGGAGAGGAAGAGAGGGAGAGAAGGAGGAGAGGAAGGAGGAGAGAGGGAGAGGAGAGGGAGAGGGAGAGGGAGAGGGAGAGGAGAGGGAGAGGGAGAGGGAGAGAGAGAGAGAGACTGAGAGAGAGAGAGAGAGAGAGAGAGAGAGAGAGACGAGAGAGAGGAGAGAGAGAGAGAGAGGAGAGAGAGAGAAATAGATAAAGAGAAAGGGAGAGGGAGAGAGGAGAGAGAAACAGACAGAACAGACGAGAACAGAGAGACAGATGAAATAAAGAAAGAAAGAGAAGACGGAGAGAAAAGAATGAAGGAGGGAACGGAACAGAACGCGCAGGACAGAAACAGAGGCAGAAGGAGCGTGGCAGGGAGGGATGGGGGGGAGGGAGGAAGAGGAGAGAGGAGGAGGAGGAGGAGGGGGGGAGGAGGAGGGGGAGAGGGAGGTGGAGGAGGAGAGGAGTAGGAGGAGGAGGAGAGAAGAGAGAGGAAGGGAGGAGGAGGAGAGAGGAGGAAACTGAGGAGATAGACATGCAGATTAGGCCCGGACACACTGACGATTTTTTTTCAATAAAACAGAG
>NW_020871496.1:171521-184021 GCF_003789085.1 Penaeus vannamei | reverse complement strand
TTTCTTTTGCCTCTGCTGTGGCCGGCTCGAAGGCCTACGCAACTCTCACTTTTTTCTAAGCCCGGTGAAATTATTTTTGAATGGATGTTCGTGTTAGTTGGGTTTACTTAGAATAGTCAGAGCAGAAGGTGCGACGTGTTGTATAGTTTGTGTATATTTGGAAACCTTTTTTAACTTGTTTATCTGTATGTATCTGGAGTGAATATGCATCCCTCTCTCCCTCTTTCTCTCCCTTCCTCTTTCTCTCCCTCTCTCTTTCTCTCCCTCTCTCTTTCTCCCTTCCTCTTTCTCTTCCTTACTCTTTCTCTCCCTTCCTTTCTCCCTTCCTCTCTCTTCTTCTCCCTCTACTCTCCCCTCTCCTCTCTCTCTCTCTCTCCTCTCTCTCTCTCTCTCTCTCTCTCTCTCTCTCTCTCTCATTCTCCCCTTCTCTCTTCTCTCTTCCTCCTCCTTCTCCTCCCTCTCCCCATCCCCCTCTCCCCTCCCTCCTCCCCCCTCCCTCTTCTACTCTCCCCCCTCTCCTCTCTCTTCTCTCTCTGTATATATACAATGTTGTCAGGTATGGCTGAAATAGATATATGTGTGCATATACATATATATTTTTTTATCTATAGTACAAATGAATACATAGTAAAGTAAGAGTAAAAAAAAAAGGAAAATAGATAGGTGAAAGAGCAAGGAAGAGTTTTGAATCGTCCTTCGAGTCTAAAACATTTCATCATCCCTGTGCAGCTAATTATGTCATGTGAACAAGTGGAGCTATGTAAAAGTTACGATGGACAAGGTTTTGATTTGTTTGATTTAGTTTGTGTCGTTCTATTTACCCCTTATGGAATTTTACTTTGATTTTTTGACGCTTTATAGTTTCTCCCAAGTTGAAAATAGCAGTCAGAGAGTATTTTATATTAAACAAAACTTTGATCTTTTTATTTATATTAGTATGCATGGAACAAAGTGTGCATACATTCAGAAGGAGAAACTTCAGTTTAGGAAAAAAAAATTATTTGACTGTGAAGACGTCTTTATATATGTGAGGATATATATGGGACACGCTTGCTATCCCCCAGATCCACTCACTCGCTCCCTCACTCACTCACTCACTCACTCACTCACTCACTCACTCACTCACTCACTCACTCACTCACTCACTCACTCACTCACTCACTCACTCACTCTCACTCACTCACTCACTCACTCACTCACTCACTCACTCACTCACTCACTCACTCACTCACTCACTCACTCACTCACTCACTTTCTTCACATACACACATACCTCATATTAGTCACAAAAAGGGTGTATTCTACTTGAATGAATTGATATCTTGATGACATTCAGAAGTTACAGTGTATGCTAAAATCATGTTATACAGACCTTGTGCATGTCAAGAATAGAAAAAGAAACTCGACTGACAGAAAAAAATAAATGCCACGAACTGGACCTGGCAGTGACTGGCCAGTTTTCTTGATATATTGGACATGCAAACTTGGCAGTGTTCATGTATAGAGCTTATATAGTAAGAGGGTAAAATTTTATTAGTTAAATGAAATAGACATTGAAGAGTAAGATTTGATCTTTGCAAAGATATGTCCATGTTACTGTCGTGGGTTGGGGTTCTTGTGGGTAGTCTCTAGAGGCCTACACTGTTTTACTGTATGAGGTTGAATTTTGTTATACTATTATTAGTATTAGTATTATTATAATGAGTATTATTATCATTATTGTTATTATTGTTGTTATTATTATTATTATTCTACCATGTTTATCATTATTGCTATTATTATTTTGCTTTTATTACTGTTATTATTATTATAATTATTATTGTTGTTATCATCATCATCTTCATTTTCATTATCATTATTATTAATTTGTTTGTTAATATTATTATAATATTAGTATTATTGATATTGATATATACCTTGCTGAATTATTTATGTTATGACAGGTATTTATCCAAATTAGTGTTAGAAAATCTAACTGTAACATGACCATGAAAGGGGAAATACACTCACCAATTCTCTCTCTCTCACCAGGATGGACAACAGCAGAGAAGGCGAGCGAGGGGACAAAGCCCGGGGTGGGTTGCCACCCGGGATGGACCCGGCAACAGCTGCACTATATGGTGAGTTCAATGTGAAAATACTGCAGCACACAGCCTCCCTCCTTCCCCCCTACAACTGTGTGTTGTTTTCCGTTAAGATTTGGCATTCAATGTAATGTTATTATGGTGGGGAACGGAAATTGTTAGTTTTCTTGTTGTTGTTATTATTGGTAGCAGTACTTTTTTTCATTGTTGTTTTATCTGTTTGCAGTCTATTACTTTTTTTATTAGTGTTGTCATCATCATTATCATCATTATTATTATAATGATTATAAATGTTATGGTATTGTAATTGTTATTATTTTATTTTTGTGATAACTGCTAAGTATTATAAGCATAACTACTTTTACATATATATTTATTATGATTATCATTATTATTATTGTTGTTTTATTATTGTTATCATAATCATCATCATTAGTATATTTTGTTATTATTTTTACTGTCATTATTGTCAGATGATGATATTTTTGCATTTGTTATTATTATTATTCATATTGTTTTTTTAATTACTATTTTTTGTTTATTGTTTTATTTGATATAATTTCTGTTATTGTTATATTAATGTCATTGTCATGTAGATGATGTGTAGTGATAACTGTAGTGTAATAGCAAATAATGATTTGAATAATTTTGATAATGTGGAAGATCTTTTTGATTCATTTTTATGTTTGATATTATTAGGTATTTTTATGATAACAAGGAGAGACAAGAAGTTTGTATCGAGTTATTATCATTGTTGCTATGACTATTCAGTTGTTGATTGAGGCTTCTTATTGTGTTCTTATTAACACATGGTTTACTTTTGTTGTTGTGAAGAATATGGGTGGTTGTGTTATTGTTTCACAGTCTGTTTTAATGTTATTGTCATGAGAGTCTGTATTAACTGTTGTTGTATATTTTTCTTAAACAGTTAATTGTTAGTTTTATCATTAGCATCATCCTCATTATCATTATTATTATTATGATAGTTGTTATCGTAATTGTTATCATTATTATTGTTGTTATTATTGATATTATCATTATTATTGTTAGTAGTAGTACTAGTATGTAATATTGTTGCTATTATCATGACATAATTATCATCATTAAACTATTATCAATATTATCAATATTATTATTTTTGTTATTATGTCTTATCATTTTTTAAATTCTTGTTTTTTGTTGTTGTTATTATTATTATCATTATTATTATTATTATTGTTATTGTTATTGTTATTATTATTTTATTATTATTATTATTATAATTATTGCTATTGCTATTGTTATTGCTATTATCATTATTATTAATATTATTGTTTTTATAGTTTAGATCCATGATTATGATTATGATTATATTTGTTCTTGTTATTGTTGATATTATTTTTATTTTTATTATTATTATTATTGTAATGATAATAGTAATGATAATGATAGTGATAGTGATACTTATAATAATAATAGTATTACAATTAAATTATTGGTATTATTATTATTATTATAATTATTATTATTATTGTTGTTGTTGTTGTTCTCATTATTATTATTATTATTATTATTATTATTATTATTATTATTATTATTATTATTATTATTATTATTATTATTATTATTATTATTATTATCATTGTTATTATTATTATTATTATTATTATTATTATTATTATTATTATTATTATTATTATTATTAATGTTATTTTTTTAAATTATTATTCTAATTTATTATATATTTTTTATATATATTTTTATTTATCTTTATTTTTCATTGTTATTCACATTGCCATTAGTATTATTACTATTATTAATATTTATTTTATTATCAGCTTTGTTATTCTTAGTAATTATTATTCCCTGCTGCTGCTATAGACCACCAAGATGATAATCTTTTGCTGTCATACCCTTTGATGTGTAAAAGTTTATATGATAACTAGCATTAACAATCATCAGTTGGCAGTATTTTTGTGTTCATGTCAAAGCTGTCCTTTGACATACCAGGAAATATAGTTCCTTTACAGTCAGGATAATTTTTGGGTGTATTGAAAATGGGTTCATTTGCATGCAGAGCAGTTGCTATTTGGGTTGGTCTCACTTCTGCCAGTTAAACCTATGATACGTAATATAAGATGCCTTTTGATGAACGGTATGCTATAAAGAGAGAAATTGAAAAACGTAACCAGGAACTCTGTGTCATGGTAGAAATATACTGATAATTGTTCACTGAGTTGTGCTTTATGTGGCATGCATAATGTGGACTGGATACCTTACAATTGTTTGTTGAGTTTGATATCTTGTTGAAGGATTCTATTTCGTGTTACTATCTTCCATACATATTAAAGTACTGATGACTACAGAAGAAAATCTAAATACTCTTTTAAGATGGTATTTGGGTAGAGATGTTTGTTTAAGCCAGTTATGAACAGATCTTATTGCGACAGATGTAGAAATCAGGTAAGAATGAGAATGAACATCTTGACTGTGCCGGAGATGTATTTGATTGGTTTTGGTTATATTCATTGTCATTCATGTCTGTTTCTACTTCAAGCCAGTTGAGAACATAGACAAGATCTTGTAGGACGGAGTTTATGTTAATATTTTATTTATAGAGGTCTGTAGAAAAGATTATGCGATTACTGAAATTTGAGCAAAAGTTTGATAATATTATGATGTTCGTACATTTTTTTAATAGCTGTTTGTCTCCAGACTTTAGGTATGCTAAGTGAATTTTTATGGATATTTTTTTGTCTTTGTAAGTATCAATTGTCTTTGTTGACCTTGTTGATGAACTTGCTGATATTTCTCTTGTAGTCCTTAGGCATTTTCTTTATATTTTACAAGTTCTCAGTTAGGTGTATCTCCTGTTTTTTTCTTTTTGTGTATCAGAATCTTGGTTATAGGAGAGGATCTTAGAAAAACAGATCTTAATTTACAAGAAAAACTTACCTTTAGAAGTCTTATTATAATAAGAGAAAGTCATTGCAGTCTAGCAGTGATTAAGGGGTTTCTGATTTTTTTCTGTGACTTTTCTGATA
The DNA here is from genome assembly GCF_003789085.1 of Penaeus vannamei. NCBI lineage: Eukaryota > Metazoa > Arthropoda > Malacostraca > Decapoda > Penaeidae > Penaeus > Penaeus vannamei. The sequence continues at coordinate 178,914 of NW_020871496.1, read as the reverse complement.
GGTGGGAATGCTTTTGCCATTCTACAGTAATTTGTCTTTCAGTATATTTCAACTAAGGGCTTTTTTTATCACTTTTTGAATTATTTTAGAGGTTAAGCTTTGTGGTTTGATATTTTTTTGGTAGACTCTCAGCTTCATAAGAACTATGTAAGGATGTGGAAGATCATGGACTGTTTGAAGAAAAAGGAACCTCATGGAGCCAAGAGCAAGTAGTTGTATGAGGTGCTGTTATGGAAAAGACGTTAAGATGTCTTTGAAAAACTTCATTTAGTTTCGGGAGTATGAAGATAGGCCCATGGTATACACACAGGAAACTGTACTGGGGAATAGGGAGTTTGTACACACATAAAGTGAAAGGATATTCAAGCCCCCTGTTTCTCTTCTCCTCCATAGCCCCGTGGGTGCACCAAGAGCAGGCTTTACTGTGTAAGTTGCGTCTTCTGATTCTGCGGTGTATCTTGTCCCTCTGCTGCCTGTTGCTTGATTTGCTTTCAACCAGAGACACTTAAGAGGCTTTTGTTCATGTTTTATCATTATTGTTATTATTATTTTTTTGTTACTACATCTCCCACTCATGGAGAGCAGAGCTTTTGTTAAGTCATTTGTGTTGGAGTTGTCTTGGCCTACTGCACAATTTTGACGGCTTTAGTATATTCAAAAAGTGACTTAATGTGACTGTGGTGATTTTTATTTTTATTGTCATCATCATTATTATTGTTATTATTATTACTATTAATATTATTATCATTATTATTATCATCACTGAATGAACAATGTCTTGGTTGTCTAATTTCATACATCTATAAAGGCTAACGTAACTTTTAAATTGGATGCTGTGAATAGAAGTAGTACCACGTGAGCTTTTAAAGGTTTTCATATGACCGAACAGCTAGTCTGAGCCCCAAATAAAGACCGAATGAGTGCATGTGGTGCCTGCCCTTGTGTGTTTGGAATTCACAACGAGTCACACTTTTTTTTATTCTACGCACATGCCAAGTCAAACAGATAAGTATAGTTCACTTTTAAGCTGAAACATGTGCATGTGGGTTGTGTTGTGTATCTCAAAAGGTTTTAAGTTGCACGTGCATTCTACAAAGCAGAGTGTAATGACCAGTTGGCACACGATTTATCATGCACAAGGAATGTAGCAAGAAGAATGTACGTTTCATTAGGATTTAGCCTCATTCTAGTTGTGTTTTAAATGTCTCTTTGTTGTCTTCAAAGATTGTTTTATGGGATTTTTTTGCATATGGTAATTGCTGATGAATGTGTGTGTGTGTGTGTGTGTGTGTGTGTGTGTGTGTGTGTGTGTGTGTGTGTGTGTGTGTTTGTTTATGTATAATTGCATGTGTGCAAAAAGCAGTTGCAATGAAAATTTAAGAGTGATCAAGATATTGAAACAGTCACACTTACTAGTACTTTAATAACATTTATGATATTTTAAATCAGTGATGCTATCACAGTTATGGGTAGGTCTCAATGAACTAGGGTATGTTGGTTAGAAACATTACCCATTTAATCTTAGTTATTTCTGAGTAAGTTGGCTATCTTTCAATTAGACTATTATGGAAGTTACATAAAAAAATATATGAATCACTTCTTGTATGTATTGCATTCCCCCCCCCCCCCCCCCTCTCTCTCTCTCTCTCTCTCTCTCTCTCTCTCTCTCTCTCTCTCTCTCTCTCTCTCTCTCTCTCTCTCTCTCTCTCTCTCTCTCTCTCTCTCTCTCTCTCCTCCCTCCCTCCCTCCCTCCCTCCCTCCCTCCCTCCCCTCCCTCCCTCCCTCCTCCCCTCCTCCCCTCCCCTCCCCTCCTCCCTCCCTCCCCTCCCTCCCCTCCCCCCACCCCTCCTCCCCCTCCATGGTCTATCTCCTATCTTTATATTCAGCCATTCCTTCTCTGCTATTTACCCTATCACTTCCTCTTTCTCCCTTCCTTTGTTGGTATTCCAAGCATAACTCTTTTCAGAAGGGAAACCTGGAAGTCCATAAAAGAAACAGAATGAAAGAACTGTTATTCCTCGTTATAGGATGCCTTTCATTTAATCTTGTCAAACATTTATTTCAAACTGAACCACTCACATTATCCCCTCAGTCCAGAGTACGTGCATCTATTCATTTGAGAGATGTGTGATTATGCATAGGGTGTTTTACAAGTTTCTGGGACGGATGGTGTTTAGGTTTAGTGTTCAGTCAGCGAGGTTTTTATCACTAGCTGTCGCTTTAATCCACTTACGAGAATTTTACCCTGTCAACAAAACTGGAATCTCGAGAAGGGCAGAGTTTTGTTTAGTGAGAATCTGCAACATTCCTCAAGTACATTTTGTTGGTTCTATGTATCTTAAACTTTGTACTTTTTTTTTTTTTTTTCAGTTTAGGGTAGTGAAAAATCAAGTAATTTGTTTTTGTGTTTTTTTATTTTATCTAATGATAATGGTATTGATGATTATGTTCTTGGTGTTTTGGGAAGAGTCTAAAGAATTCTCTCTTTCTTATTCTTTTTTTTCTGCTTCCCTCATTTCTTGTCCCCTCCCTCTCCTATCCCTCCCCTTCTCTTCCTCCCTCTCTCCTCTTCTTCCCCCTCCCTCCCTCTCTCTCTCTCTCTCTCTCTCTTCTCTCTCTCTCTCTCTTCTCTCTCTCTCTCTCCTCTCTCTCTCTCTCTCTCTCTCTCTCTCTCTCTCTCTCTCTCTCTCCTCTCACCTCTCTCCCTTTCCTCCTTCCTCCCTCCCTCTCTCCCTCCCCTCCTTCCCTCCTCCTCTCATTCCTCCCTCCCTCTCTCCCTCCCCTCCTTCTCTCCCTCTCTCCCTCCCCTCCTTCCCTCCCTCCTCTCCTTCCCTCCCTCCTTTCCTTCCCTCCCTCCTCCTCTATTACCCCCTCTCTATCTCCCTCTCTCCTTTCCTTCCCCCTGTCTCCCTCCCTCTCTCCTTTCCTTCCCCCACCCCCCGTTTCCCACTTTCTTTCTCCCTCATTCCTCTCCTCACTCTAAAGAAGTGGAAGATGATTACCTATTGCTGGTGCACATTGGAAACTCCATTGTGCACATTGAGCAATACATCAGGCAGTGATATTGACTATTGTACCACTTAAAAAGCCAATATGTACCATGTCTAAAATTTGATGTTAGTTTTAATATGGCTTGTTCAACAGGTGTGTTGCGGTGTTGCATGTGAAATAAAGGTGCATGAGAGGTTTTCATGTAAATATTGTTGATGAACTTTTTTTTTTTTTTTTAATTATTCACCTTACAATAAGCTACTTGTGTTGTGCTTGGCAAACTCATTTTGCTATTGATGAGATGTCTCGGGCTTTGTCAAGTTGAATGAATTACGTGGTGTCTTTGTGGTGTCTTATTATGTATTTTTTGTTTCTCTGGTATAAAGATCAGGTCATGAACCTAACAAGGTAATAAAAGAATTAAAGATATGTATATATGTATATGTATTTATATATATTTATATACACACACATATGCTCGCACATGTATGCACGCATGCACACGCACGCGCACACACGTACACACACACACATGCACACATACACATGCACACACACACACATATATAAACACATGCACACATGCATGCACACACCCAAGCACACACACTTTGTGTGTGTGTGTGTGTGTATGTGTGTGTGTGTGTTTCTGTTTCTTTTTTTCTCTTTTTTTCACGCACATCAGTGTGACTCATCCTGCAATTGTCTTTCTCCTCCCCAGCCAACATGTTTGGAGCAGGTAGCCTAGGACCCTATGGGGCAGCAGCGGCAGCGGGCATCCCGGGTTGGGGTGGGCTGCCGCCTGGCTTCCCACCCTCCAGTTCCGCAGCCGGCTTGGCGAGCTTGGCAGCAGCACAGCAAGCACAACAGGCTGCAGCACTAGCTAGTCTTGGACCAGCTGCAGGTAAAGATGATGAAAGACACTGTCAGGCTCTTTTGCCCTGCGAGTGTTCATGAAAGATTTGGGGTCAAGCAGGGGGAAACACTGGAAAGGGAGAACTCTGGCAGCGGTGTGTCCATCAAGAGGCTTCTTTGATATATTTTTTTCTTTATTGAATCTAATTACATCTTCACATTTTTGTTGATCTTGTTTTTATTTCTTTTTCTCTCTCTCTCTCTCTCTTTTTTTTTTTATAGGATTATACACTAAGACAGATTGACATAGGAGGTTTTGATACATGTGCAAACAGTGTAAGAAAGTTAACCAAAATTTCACTTGTTTCACCTCGTGTAAATCTAAGGGCACTCGAACAATCAAATTCCAGTAAATTTAACAATTTGATTAATAAGATGCTGCCTCAGTTAGCTGCTCCTGGTATGTCAGCTTCATGTTTTTAAAAGGTTCAAAAAGATCCATTTGTAAACATAGAACAAATCTGTTCCTGAAGAGAGCTTGTAAAAATAAATCCAAATTCCTTTTTCCCCCCTCATCTATATAATAAGTTGCACGATTGATCATGTTTTTAAAAATCCTTTTCTCCCATCCTTTTAGCTGCCTACCAGGATCGAGCAATGGGAGGTGAGATTTTCGAAGTTTGTGCATTAAGGGTTTCTGAGCAATTGATTGATACTGGGTCTATGGAAGCTTTTCCTCCTTCAGATAATAATTTTCCCTGACTGAACGATGGGGTGTATTTTCTTGGTATTTGGTGTATATATATGTATTCACATATTGCCCTTGGTATATATGTAAGTTACATATATTAGTTTAAGTACAGTTCACTTTATTCTATGATCCTGAGGAACTCTTTCGTTAAGATATTGAGTTCATTTAGTCCTTTTTAGTAATCTTTGCCAGACTTGTCATTTCAGTTTTCTGTGTTCTCCATAATTGATAAATTGTTTTCAATGGAAAGTAGCAGTAAGCTATGCAACGGAAAATATGATTGATGGAAGTATTTTTCTCTTGATGTGAAAAAGTGAGTGAACTAGTATGTGGGCGAGGAGCGAGTAAGCATGATTGAGTATGAGTGTAAAAGCATATCTGCATCACTGTATCCCTTTCCATCAATAACACCTGTAATTAAAGTACATAAGGACAAATAGATAACTAGATTAAGACATTGATTTGATATTCATGTTGTTTTTGGATAGATTTAATATATATGTAAAGACAAAAGAGTGTGTGTGTGTATGTGTATGTGTGTGTGTGTGTGTGTGTGTGTGTGTGTGTGTGTGTGTGTGTGTGTGTGTGTGTGTGTGTGTGTGTGTGTGTGTGTGTGTGTGTGCGTGTGTACATGTATGTGTACACATACTTATAAGTATATTCATCTCTTGTTCATGTTGTCTCTCTGCCACTGTATAATCTAGTCAGGATTCGCTGTGAATCCATTACAGCTATTTATATGTCTGATGAGGAAGCGTTGATGAGTTCTAAATGTCTCAATATGATATATTCTTATTGTGGCTGTTTTCCCATTCATCTGTGACTTTTTGATATATATATAGTATGTAAGTATGTATATTTGTATGTCTACTTATGCAAATGTATGTTTATATACATGTATACTATACATATGTATATATATATTTATATATATGAGTGTGTGTGTGTGTGTGTGTGTGTGTGTGTGTGTGTGTGTGTGTGTGTGTGTGTGTGTGTGTGTGTGTGTGTGTTTGTATGTATGTATACCATATTGGTAAATGCATTCTACTGTATGAGGGCATTACAGAAAAATGGATATTTTTATAAAAGTTGTTACTGTGTGAGCCTCTTGGTGTAAACCGTGTAAGAAATGAGCAGGAAGGAGCTGAAGGCTATCACACTTGTGCCTGTATAAACGGAGAAGTGCAGCAGGTTTAGTGGAAGAACGACTGACTGCTTGTCTTTCCGATTTTTGGTTGTTTTATGAGAGAAATCATTAGATTTTGTTTATCTAATGAAACCAAAATTTCTAATTGTGATATTGAAAATGTTTAAATTGTGCATTTCTTTCATTCTCACGTGTTTAGTGTTATTTTTTTTGCTTTGTTTTGTTTTTCATAAATCAGATTCAGATTCATAAGTATTAGAAACATTTGAATAAGAATTGAGATTTTTTGGAAACTTAATTAGTGCACGTAGAAATTATCCATTCCTAACAAACCAAAAGTTCACCGGGCAATGATATCATTTTAAGATCAACATTACCGGTACAACCAAAGCAGCTACAGAGCCGGGATGAATCCGCGTTCACACGAGGCGCACTTCTCCGATTCTACAGGTATGTTAGATGCGGTACGGAGTGTACAGGTATGTCACGTTGTAAGTGCGGTACTCCCATTGTGGTCGTATAAGCATGTGTGGTAGGAGTGATATGTAGCAGGTCTTGTGGTTGTGGAATTGTAGTTGTGGTGTGGATGGAGTTTTACTACGTATGTTGGGTATTTATTATTTTTTAAATTTTGTGTTATTGTTTTTACTCTGGGAAGTGGACATGGGAATCATGTGGTGCTGTTCCCGATTCATTCATATTTAGTGACGGTGATAGGTTAAAACTCTCCAAGATTAGAGTAGATAGTAGTCAACTAGCTTCAATGTATACTTTTGTTAATTTTGTATTTTTTCTCATTATTACTACAATACTTACAGTTAACAGATTGAGATGCCAACAAATGAGTACCAAAAGGAACACTAAATGAGACAGTTTTCTCCCTCAAACCCAGCTTGGTGGAATCTGGCTGGCTTGCAGCAAATGGAACTCCTGTCCCGCTTGCAAGGGGGCCTCGGGGGGAGTGGAGGGGCGGGGGCCGCTGCCGCCGCTGCTGCAGGTCTTGGAGGTTTTGGGGGCCTTCACCCGGAACACTTGATGAACCTGGAAATCCTTCAAGCACAACATGGTCAGTGCCACATTAAATTCCTCCATGTAATTGATTTATTACATGTCAGACTGTTTTTGGAAGAATATCCATGAGCTTAGGAAGTGTATTGCAAAATCTCTCTTGCCTTTTATATATCCAAATGGAGAACTAAGTAGGGTCTTGAAATGAACTGAGCGATTTGAGCCAACACTAAGGAGTCTTTTCCCACAGCAGCTGCCATGGCTGCAGCCTTAGCCACAAGTAAGGCCTCAACTAGCAGTTCCAAACACTCTAAGAATAGTAGCAGTAGTAACAGCACTAGCAGCAGCAGTAGTAGCAAGGGCATCACCAGTACTCTCAGCTATAGAGGTACATCGGCCACAACCACGACCTCGTCCTCCAGTAAAACACGGGAGCTCTCGAGCAGCAGCAGTCGCTCAGGGCTAGAGATCAGTCGCCTGGCCTCGTCCTCACACTCCTCGTCTTCCAACCCCAGCAGGCCTCCGAGCTACCCATACAACTCCTCCTCGTCCTCATCCTCTTCCTCCTCAACACACCGTTACAGGTTAGTTGGTGCTTCTAGTGCCATCTGGCAGTAATAAGAAGGAAAGGCTTTGTATTT
>NW_020871496.1:159021-166521 GCF_003789085.1 Penaeus vannamei | reverse complement strand
CCTCTCCCTCTCCCTCTCTCCCCTCTCTCCCTCTCTCTCTCTCTCTCTCTCTCTCTCTCTCTCTCTCTCTCTCTCTCTCTCTCTCTCTCTCTCTCTCTCTCTCTCTCTCTCTCTCTCTCCCTCTCCCCTCTCCCTCTCCCTCCTCTCCTCTCTCCGCTCTCCCTCTCCCTCTCCCCTCCCTTTCCCTTTCCCGTACCCCCCTCTTTTCTCTCTCTCTCTCTCCCCCTTTCCCTTTCCCTTTCCCTTACCCTCTCTTTTCTCTCTCACTCTTCTCCCCTTTCATCCCCCCTTGTCTCTCACTGTTTCTACTTTTTCTCTGTCTCGTTCTAACTCCATTTCATTATGTTCTCTCTGCTACCCCTTTCTTCCCTATCTGGCCTTCATCTTTTGCACCCTCTCCCTTTTTCTCTCTCCCCTCCCTTCCCTTTTTCTTATTCTGCTCTCTTTTTCTCTCCCATTCTATTTTCCACCCTTCTTTGTGTCTCTTTTTCCCTTGCTTCTCCAGATGCTCTAGTGTGTTGTGCCCTAGATGTATGTTGTATAAAAATCAACAGCTCTTGCATTTGAACTCTCAAAAACAAAAATCCTTCATAAAAGTGTAAATAAAGTGCATCAGATTTGCACTTTCTTCTTTGACTATTGTCATTTGTCTTCAGAGTGAGAGTGGGACCAGATGCAAGGTTTTCGTTGAAATATTTAAGATTTTTATATATGCCTTTAGTTCCTCTCTTGATGAATTTTTAAGATCTTAACTCCGATTGTTGTAGATTTGATTATTATATACATTTGAATTTTTTTCCTACCCTCTTTTTGTATAGGAATGTTATTATTATGCATGTGATTTTACATCTTCTCTCAAATATTGCTATGTAGGTAGAGATAGAAGTACTTTGTTCCCTTGGCAGAGTTTGGAATTTGAACTGATCTACGGAATGGCATGCTGTTATTGTGTGTATTGAGTTTTATGTATTAGTTTTTTTTTTTCTCTCTCTTTCCACACCTGTCACCTTCCTGCCTTCCTGTCTGCCTGCACTGTTGTGTGCACGACGGAATGTACACTCCATTGCGCACACATCCCGTCCGTGTGCACACACAATCACTCTGTGTGCAGCGGGTTGCCGAGAAACTGGCAAATAACGGGAGTGTGTCCATCTCCAAGGCCATCCGAAACAAGGAATTAGAGATTATTCCCATCTCGCCGGCCGTGAAGGGGAGCACGCAGTCGCACGGCAACAGCCAGCCCCACCGAGACAAGTCGGAGCCCAAGGTGTCCATCTCAACTGTTGGCTCGGGCAACTCCCGTCTGTCCAACGGCGTGCCTGGCAGTGGTGGGTGGAGGGAAGAAAGCGCCAGCGTTTCCATTGAGCCGTGTGGGTCTACCGGCTCAGGCTCAGCTGACGACGCTCCACTGAATCTTTCTATGAAGAGCACAGCTTCGCCAAGGCCATGTGAGTCTAGGTTCAAGGAATGCTTGTTGCATTGTTTATAAATATTTTGCTATTTTCAGTTTTTTTTTTGTTTGTTTGTTTTATTTTTGTTTGTTTTTTGAGTGTTTGATGTGGAAGTGAGTTAAACTTTATGCAAAATTATATGATGCATGATAACACTGACAACTGATTGAACTACAATTACTGTGTCTTCAAACAGAAGTGAATATGCAATTAAACTTTCAATGCAAATAATATGATAGCATACAAGAGTCCTGTGATATTTAAAGTAAAATCAACATAGATATTCATTAAGTAATACACATTCAACCCAACTGAGGTCTGTAAGAATTGAGAAAAAGAAATGACCATTCATACACTTAGGTTTAACAGCACATAGTTCAATCTGTTAAAACAGTCTTTTAAAAAAAATCCATAAGAATTGAGAAGACCCAAGAATTTTAAAATTCCATAGACCTAACATCTTGTGTCACAATTTTTTCAGCAGCTCGTAGAAAGTCATGATAAGAGAGTATACACAAGGATATCACATCCTAGACAGATAATTATTGGCAACTTTATATCCATTACTATATTTATTTCCTCTTTTCTCCCAGCTTGCACTGTCATAATTAATTCCTTACCTTCTCTTTCAACAAGATGCAAGAAGCTCTTCAACGTCAACTCCTTGCTGCAGACGGAAAGAGAGAAGAGAAGAAGAAGAGGGTAAGAAGGGGTGCCCTGTTCTATGTGTATACGAAGATGCAAACAATGGCGATTGATTGATGTCTGTGTGGCTTTTTATTTGAAGATGCAGACATTGGTGGTTTATTTATGTCTGTGTGTTTTTATTTGAAGAAGTAGACATTGGTGATTGATTGGAGTAGATATTGGTGATTGATTTATAGGACAGAAATGAGGGTGATCTTTGTTATGCTCTTATTTTGAAGATTAATATTGGTGATGGGATTTTATGATGGGTGATTGTAATATAGGAGAAGAATATGAGTCATTTCTTTCTATGTGTATTTGTGTTTTGAAGTGAGAGTTGTTTATGAATTTATTAAGCCTTGTAAGTTGAGGAAGAGTGCATGTTTCATTTTGGGTGATATGTGTTTGCAGTGTATAGATGGTTGATTGATTTGGGACAAGGTGAGAGGAATTCAGAATTATGGTATGATGTAGAAGAGGTCTTCTTGATTTATTTATTGTTGCGTTTTTCATCCTGTGTATGTTTTTTCTTTTTGTGTTCTCTTGACATGCTCAGATGGTGAGCTAGTCTTTTTGTAGATCTCTTGAACATTTCTCAGAAGAATTGAATGAGAATGAATGCTTTCACAAAGCAGAATGTATGTTTTGATAATCACATGGTCATCGAATATTATAAATCTGATGATGTTTCAATTATCAATATGATTCAGAGACATAATGCTTCACATAGTTTTTCATTCTCATTGCTGCCTCTTCTCAAGATTTATCACACTGAAGCAGTGTTAAATTTTTGCAAGAGTCAGTGCCTCGTGAATTAGAGTGAGGGCTTTGTTGATGGAGACTTTTTTTGTTAAACGAAAGCTTTATCCTTCAGAGGGAAGAGGCTCACAGGCAGTCTATTTACCAGATGGAGGACGCCCAGGAGCGGACACGGCATCTTGGACGAGGAGTATCCAAACCCAAAAAGAACACAGTTGCGTCATTGCTGGAACAGTGTCGTGCAGCGGGCATAAAGCCTTCAACCCTACCTCTGCCCCCCACTACCTCCATAGCAGCCACACCAGTCACTACCTCCCCCCCTCTGCACGTGTCTTCGTTGCGCGCGGGGGACCCTATCTCGGCAGCTTCTCCAATTGTCAACTCCCGGTCCTCGCCATCACCAGCGTCGCAATCTCTTCCTCCAACATTACTGCCTGGGCTCCCGACGAATCTCCCTCCGTCACTCTCTGCCTCTCTAGGGGCCCCACTACCCCCTCCAGTTGTCCCCACACCTCCTGTACCCTCCCTGTCCATCTCTGCCATCGCCTCCACTCAAGCCTCCACCACCTCTGAGGTTTCTACTACAATCACTCTGACGACAACATCCTCCCTGTTGTCCTCCACTTGCTTAACACCTCCTATGGACTCCCCCTCTACTCCATCAACCACCACTACCACCACAACATGCACTACTCCTTGCACTTCCTCCATCTCGTCCCCATTGCCTCCCTCAGCCTCCACATCATCTGTGGCTGGTTCTGGCTCAGGCTCTGGCTCTGCTGCCACCTCCATGTCCTCCACCTCTGCCCCTCCTCCTGCCTCCTCTTCCCCTTCTTCCTCTGCTACCACTTCTTCCTCTTCCTCTTCCTCTGCCACCATCACTACCAACTCTTTAGCCACCTTGTCCAGTCTACCTGCCTTGTCCAATTTACCCCCTATACCTGGCCTGGCCACGCCTCCCTTGTCGTGTGTCTCTGCATCCACAACTCCTCCACCTCCCATTCCATCAGCCACCTCTATATCCAGTCTATCAACAGGGATCTCCTTGACATCCTCATCCACACCTCCTATAATGGCCTCCACCTTGTCACTGCCCCTTCCCTCTGCGCTGTCCCTTTCCTCTTCTGTGAGCATAACGTCAGTGGCCCCCGAGACCACCATGGCATCACTACTCAACAAGCCAAGCGTCACTATACACCCGACAACTTCGGCGCCAGATGGCCATGACAGGCCGAAGTCTAATATGGAAATGGAGAATTCGGTAAGTGCTGGGATTTCTTATTCAAGATTTTAGCAATGAATATAGTAAAGTAATATCATGTACTGAAGTTTTATTGAAAACAAATAAGAAAACAATGGAATTAGGAGTAGCACTGTCACTATTTGGCACCCTTTCATCACTGCAGGCAGTTCCATTAACCTCACAGGAAGAAGGTTTAATGGAGAAACAAGATGATTGTTACAAGGGTACACTAATTCCCAGTAACTGATACTTAGTGTAGCATAAGACAAAAAAATAGACAATCATGTAGTGTAACTATGCTTTAATTTGAAGTTAACCGAATGTCGACAGGAAAATAGTGCAGTCCCCTTGGCAATGCTTGGTTAAATGTTTCTGCAGACAGATGACTCTGCTAATGCTTATTCACAAAGGAGTCAATTAGTAGATCTTGCTACCTCACTTTTCCTTGAAAAAGCGGGAAAACATTTTTTTATACTAATGCTATCAATATTGACAGTTATTTTTGTTATACATATTATAATTACTTTACTATTTGTTACTGACAAAAATAATTACTAAATTCAGCACACACAATGGGCAATGGCATGTACGTACATGCCGTTCCCAGCGGCTTGGGGTAAAACATTGGAGCCAGAAACATCAATGCCCACATGTGCCCCAAAGTCTAGGCATTAGGCTTTCTTGATTGACGACTCTCTTGGGTGTGTGGCTTGTAGGGGGAGTGCACACGCATGTCACCAGGCCCTCAAGCCAGATTTCCATAACGTGATGGTTATGTCACCCTGATCGAAGGGGTTAAATAGATGACAAGTTTACTTTTTTTTGGAGGGGGGAAACTTTTTTTTTATAAAAAACAAACAAAAGAAAACCAATTTATATCTAAAGTCTTTTAATTTTGCATTCCCAGGTGGACATTGTAGCAATCACAAGAGCCCATGAGAATGGGGGAGATAAACCAGTGAAGAAGCGACACATGATCACGTCGAGCAGTGTGGACGGAAGGCTGATCACTACCATCAAAGCTGCAGCAACAGCCATGGATTCCTCAGAGCTTAGTGATTCTGAATCGGATGATGAGTCCACCTCGCTCTCCTCAATTGATGAGGACACCTTAAATAACATCCCATCCCCTTGGCTGAAGAGGGACACCCCAGACTCGCCCTCTGTTTATGGTGACTGTAAGTTTACTGAAGTATGCTTTTTTTCCCCCTGAGCCAACCTTTTTTTTTTTTTTGCTTAAGCCAAGTTCCCTCCGGAAAGGAAATTCAGGATAGATAGCTTCTCTTTAATAAGATTATTATTTTTCAATTATTATTCTTTTAAAGAGCAATAGAAATAACAGAGTTAAGTTTCCATCAGGATTTATTTTACCACAACCATAGTGATGACAGAGTTCACGCAGAACGGACAACTGGTTTTAACCATACTAAACTGATTTTTACTCTTATCCAATGTGCCTCAGCTCCACCTACCAAGAAACGGAAGATGATAACAGATGAAGTTTCACTTCGCGTCCCGCTTATGTACGGGTGGCGGAGAGAGACAACAATGCGCACAATCACACAATCAGGAGTTCGAGGAGAAGTAATCTACTATGCCCCTTGTGGCAAGCCCTTCCGGCAATACCCAGACATAATGAGGGTAATGTTCTTGTTATATGTGCCAGTAAGGAGTGTGTAGATACTCATACCATACTTTCATGAGGTGAAAGCTTGGGCATAGAATGACATGCAGTTTGATTCTTTCCCACAGTACTTGGAGAAGCATGGAATAACGGAAGTGACGAGGGACAACTTCAGCTTTTCAAGCAAGATACCCATTGGAGATTACATTGATGCAAACTCTCAGACACGCCACAATGAGAACGAGATAAGGGAGAGAATTCAGAAAATTCGTGAGCAGAAAGGATACAAACCACAAAGAAAAAATGAGTGAGTCTTCTAAGTATAAAGCTATAATAATGTTGAGGTTAATGAGAGGTATATATATAAAAAAAAACAAAATTCTTTGTGTTAGAGACCTAAACTTATGGGATAATCCACGCGTCAGGATACAAGAACACTTAAGAAACTATAAGAAACACTTTCTCATATACTGTATAGGGACGGCCGAGATGCCCTAGAAGTGGAGGCCGAGGCCATCCTCCGGCGGTTAGAGGCCGAGGAGGAGGCTGAGAAGGCTCGGAAGGAATACCGAGCACAGTTAGAAGAACAACAACAACTCAGGTAAAGAAGAAAAAATTGTGATTTCAGTTTCCTTGGCCTGATTAGCTTCACCCTTTCATTTTTTTATTATTGTATTTTTATGTTTCGCACCTAGAATTGACATTTTTCACCATTTCCTTGAATTTTCATACATTTGAATGTGGGTAAAATGGTGTTATAAGTGAGGGATTTTATGTATTTTATTTGCCTTCAACTTGTGTATTATATGTGCCATAATGAATTACACCATGTTAGCAAAGTTCCTTGAAAAAAAACGGTATTTTCCCTTTATCTTTTCCAGACTTTGATTATGATTTCTAGTTCAAGTAGTGCTCATATTTTTAAAGATTCCAAATTGAATTGCACACGTTGCATATTCCTTCTGTTTGTAAATGTGGTTCCTATTTTGCTTTTTAGCTTTCTTTATTGTTTTCCTCACCTGAAAAGATGAAAACCTTTTATCCAGTCAGAGTATTTGTGCAATGCCCTTTGTATACTCATAATAATGTGAATTAATTATCTGTGTAGTGTGGCTGCCCTTCCCTACCTACAAATCAGTTTAGGGCCTCTGTAGACTTACCTAACGACAACAGCTGTGCAAAGGAGATAGCGGTTGCATGCCTGGTTTGGTTTAGGTTCAGATATAGGTTATAGTTTGCCATGCTCTAAATGGTCATCTTTTAGGTATAGACTAGAAAGTCAGGCTTTTTTATGTCGTGGTCTAGAGTGGGTGGGGGAATGATTCATTCTTGGCTTGTATTTCTACCCTTACCATATCCTTTTACTTAACTAGGTAGATTAACTCGACTTCAAAGTACAGTAATCAAACTCTGGTCTTTATAGTAGATGCAACATGATGATAAAGAAGGATTTATTTAGTCTATTTAGCTTCATCCCTTAGTTAGCTTCTTCGAGAATAAATAACATTTATTTTGGCCGATCAGTGTTCACTTGTTTTATTATTATTATCATTATTATCATTATTGATATTATCCATTTCTTAAATTTGCGTCTTTATATCTGAGTAAGAGCTGACAACAATTTGGGAAGGGGTCGAGAGAGCTACAGAACATTAGGGTAGAGAGGAAGCAGACTAATAAAACAAGATATGGTGATGATAGGGATTAGTAAAGATATGGATATTTCTATTTTTATT
>NW_020871496.1:139021-154021 GCF_003789085.1 Penaeus vannamei | reverse complement strand
GTTGGTTAGGAAAGTCACATCTGTTACACATTAATTGATTCCCATAATACTAGGTACCTTTTAAACATGTTACGGGAATTCCAGTTTCTCCACCTGGCTTGAAAGAGCAGAGAAAGACAGGTGTATTTAAAAGTAAATTAATGGCAACATTTTAGGTTTTATAATGATGTGATTCAGTGATGTTAACGTGCATTTGTTTAAGCTTTTGACTATGGCCTGCATTTATTTCCATAGCAATTTTCTTGTATTTCTTAAGTAACAGAAAGATGAAAGTGCTAATCTGAATCTTGTTTCTGCTTTGCTTATTGTGAATGACAATTGAGATTCCACTGTGACTGTAAAAAAAGCTCAAAAAGGCAATTTTGCATGAAAAAGTTAAATAATTTTTGTGTCTCCCTTTCCATTTAGAGCAACTGTAATTACTCACAGTTCACTAAAACATTTTTCAAAAGTATTAGGATTCTTGAAACTCTCCCAAAACCATGCTTGGGGCATACCAGCCCATTATGTGAGAACACAGGATAGTTTGTGAGAAACACAGGATAGTTTTTGTAAGACTGGAACATAGCCACCTATTACATCTTCAGTAATAATATTGAATTGCAGAAGCAGTCACCTAAAGGGGCATCACACTAGTTTTGTCTATATTAGGATCCCCATAAAGGTTGGAATACTTTCCAGGCCTCAACATTCACCGAGATGAAAATGCCTGGGCTATTGCTTGAGAACCACTGTGTTAGTGTTTCATTATGGCTACAGTGGCAAAGATGCCAAAACAAAATCTAGTGTGATTACTTTTGAGGACATTACTGGATACACTAAAGATTGCTTATTATATCATATGAGGCATAATTACTTCATAGAAATAGGTAATAAATGTTGAAACGACAGTGATCCTTTATTAAAATTTTAAAGAATATCCAGACAAAGAATCATTTTACCAGCAAATACAAACACGCACCCACTCATGATTTGAGTAATAGTGTTTGCTTGTTTTCAAGATGATAGTGTCATCAGTTCAAATTTACTGCCTTCATGCACCATCAGACCAATATTTGTGGGGAGTAAAAAGTGATATAAACATTTTTTCATGGCTCAGGATAAGTTTGCCTTGCCAAATCTGATCGACACCAACTGAACTAGAGGGACAATTGCTGACCAAGACCTTATCAAACATTGTGTTAGGATCCCTATCCTGGTGTGCCTTGTGTGGTATATTGTGAAGAGACACCATAGAGATTGTACTTGATGCAGAACAGATTGTATTTGATGTAGATTATCCCTGGAGAAGGAAAAGGGTATATAGAGAAAGAGATTATTAGGAATTCAAACTTTGTCTCACCGCAGAGATTCTATGAAGGAGTCCAGAGAGATATTAGTATTGTAGGCTGTGATCTCATATCGAGCATAGTGAGTTCATTGTTTGTTTGCTTGCAGGGAAGAGAAGGCTATCAAGTTCGAGGTATCCAGATATTAAGTTAGATAAAGCGTGGTGATATTGTTCTTATCAAATGTTAATGGTAGTAAGGGTCATGTTCATTTATTCATTTTTCTTTCTTGTAATATTCTTTTTATTGGATGATGTTCTCCGAGTCTTTTCTCTGAATTGATTTTCTGATTTGTCCTTCATCTTCCTTTTCTTCCTGCTCTATCTCTTCATCCTTATTTGTTGCATTTCATAGATAAACTTAACTATTGCCCTTCTTGATTATGATTCCCATGCTTGTACTCAAGACTTCACCTATTAACGTGTCTTAACTCTTTTCCATTGTCTTCTTTCTAGATTACAGCGAGAACAGGAAAGATTAAAGAAACAGGAGGAACTCAGGAAGGAAAAAGAGGTGTGTGTCTGAGCCATTACTTAGATTGATTGTCTCTTTTCCATCTGTTATTATTATTGCATTATGATGGTCATTATTATGAATATTATCATCATGATTTCAACTTTGATTTTTATTAATTTATAGATTTTTAGAGTATTTCTTATTATGACAATAGGAATTGAAGGACTAACTGCACTCTCTTACGCAGGAATTACGGAAACAAAGGGAGGAAGAGAACCGGCAGAGACTCTACGAGCAATTGAGAAAAGCACAGGTGAGGGAAGGTGTTCAGTTGGAAAGGCTTCAGCTGTTAGGAGCCATGCAGGCTTTTCATTTAATTATAGGTTGTAGTTTGATTATTATCATTGTTATTATAATTGAATTAGTGTTTGTTTTTTTTTTTTTTTTTGATATGTAGGATTTCTTTTCTTTTCCCATGTTGTTGTAGTCTGAGTGTGTGTCAGCTCTCCTCAAATCTTGGCTTTATTATGAAGAGAAGTCATAACTTCAATATAGATTACACTGTGCCATTGTTAATGATCATCATGTATTTGCAGGAAAGAGAACAAGAAAAACAGAAGCAGAAGTTAATTAAGGAACAGGTAAGTTGGCATCTTGGTGGATTTCAGACAACAGGTAAAAGGGGCAGCACATTCTGTAGGTTTAGTGTGGACTGAAGCTTTGTCAAGATATTGCGTATTCGGCAACGAATTAGAGGTTGGAATAAGAAAAGAAAGAAAAAAAAGCAGTGAGGATTAGTATACCAATGTTCTTACTATATTTCTGGAATGGAAATAAGAAGAGAAAAAGGAAGGAAGAGAAATGAATTAGATAAAGGGAAAGGAGAAAAGAAAAAGATTTAAATTCAGATACCTGGCCTCCTAATTATACGAGAGAAGAGTGCGCCTTGTTGAAATATTACTGAGAGAGAAGATATATATATTTTTTATTTTTTTTTATTTTTTTCTCATTCTGTCTAAATCTGTCCAATGATTGTAAGACTCAGAGGAGAAGCTTGAATCCAATATGAAAAGTCTTTGGCATTCCTTAACACAATGATAAGATGCTGTTTCCATTCTGCTTTTATAAGTAGGTCTATCAGTCTGTCCTTTAGATATATTTTCTTGCTTTCATTTGTCTCCCAAGATTTTTGAGAATGTGTCAGTGTGAGAATATGTACAAATATATAAGACCAAGAAAATCTCAGGTATAGATATTTTAGAAGTATTGAGAATCTCATGACCCAAGGTAGGTATGATTTGGAAGAAAGAGAGAGAAAGTAGTACTGTAGGCACTTCTTCCGTAGCAAGACCGTCTTGCCTCTCAAGAGAGATTTGCTTTTCGCTTGATTTTGGATGAGAATGAAGCCAAGTCAAAACGCGACTTGCTCAGCTGAGTATAGTCTCCTTGCGTTTAATCACACACTTGCTTTATAAAAAGAAAATTGTGTTGCGTTATTTTGCAGCTTTGAATCACAAAGGAAATTAAATGTATTTTTTTACTTATTTATTTACACACACAAATATAAATTCATGGTTACATTTAGGGAATTTAGAAAGCATAAAACAATGCAAGTGAATGTTAGACCTCCTTTGCTCGAAAAGGGAAAGAGAGTCAACTTTTCATAGACAGCCTCTCACCCCATCTCCACTTTGCATGGCAGTTGCAAGGTAACCCTCTTTGAGACAAGATGTAAAACTTTTTAGAGTTTGATGTTGCTTTCCTTCATCAATTTTTGATAATCACTGAATAGGTAATTGATGTAAATGCTTTCTTTTTTTCTATATTTCACGTTTGTTCTTGTACCCCTGCCCCCCGGAAGTTTTTTATCCTTATTTCAAATATCAAGTGAAGGGAGAATTCTTACCAAGATGAAGTGTAGAGTGGTTTGTAAAGTTGAAAGTGAATGATTCTTTACTCGGAAGTGAAAAGAAGTGAAAGAAAGAGAAAGAAGTATGGAAGGAGCAGAGAGTGAATAGTACCCTTATTTATATATTTCAAGAATGATGTATAACCATTCAAATGCGAAGATGAAGCGGTTGTGTCAGTGTTTGTTTTAGTAATGGATTATCTTTAAAGCTAGTGAATTTGATTTCTTCTCTATATGGATAGTGTTGAAGGATTTGTCATAACTTTTGATTATAAAGTATGTCTTAGTACAGGTTTAGGGTCTGTGTCATATATATAATGTTAAAGATAAAGGTAACTAAGTGTTATGTTGCCTTGAAATGTTGTAGAATGTGCAGGTTTATGTCAAGATAGGTTGAAGTCGTTCAAAAGAAAACTTAGAAAATTGATAGATAAACAAATTCATAGATCCCCACAAATACTGTCATAATAATGAAGATTTAAAGCATGATGTGAGTTATCAAGTATTAAGCACATTCTGAGACATCAAAATTTGGTTGAATCAGAACAGGAGTGCTACTTGGTACTGAAAACCATGATAAATATATCTTTGGTAGGGAAGTATTATTGAAGTCATGCTTATCTCAGTGTTAAACTACATTGTTTTTTAGTATGTAGAATGATGCCTTTCTAATATTCAAGCAGGTTGACATTGGAATTCAATAAAAACAGTGATGAGGTAATGCTTGGTAAAAAGTGATAGATATATTCTCACTTGGAACCATATCATAAAAAAGATCTTTCATATTTCAAGGTTGTTCCTTAGGAAGTAAAACTGTACAGTGACAGAGGTGAACAGATGGTAACCCCAAAGATTGTGGAACAACATTGGCCCCATCAGCCATTGCTTCTATATTCTTTCATTTTATAGTAGGTTGTATGCTGTAGGAATGGCACCAAGTAGAATAACAAAGAGAAAGTGTAGAGAGACTAATTCACAAGTCACTGAATACAAGACTGTAGATTTCTCCCGTAGGAAAGTTTCACCAACTCCCCTTGAATGAGGGAGCAGCCCTTTGCCGCTTCCTTGCTCCTGGAAAGACTCATGAGCATCTAAATCTAGTTAATGTATGTCATTGATCCATCAGTCAGTGTGATAAGTCTTCGGTGAGTCTTACTTGATGAGGGTCGGTGGATGATTGCTTTCGAAGCGGAAAGGATTCAAGCGTTTACACACATCAGGGGAATGTATGATATGCTGTGCACTCGTCGCAATCTGCTTTTGTACTCCATTGAAGCTCGTACCCTCTTTTTATGATTTCTGTTGTGTAAACACGACATTTTGCTATGATTACTGTATTGTTCACTCTCTTTGATGTTGCAGATTTATATCAGCAATTGCAAAAACTCATTATTTTGTACATAATGATTTGGTTTTACTTTTCTATATTTGTTCCATTTTGAATGTTCTTCATAATCCTCCACCGACACTCAACTATGTAGCCTTAACAGTTGATTAGCATGCCCCCACATTATGTGGCACAGCCAGCAGTTATGATCCAAAGGTCTCCTCACTGGGCTGTATTTTTTTCTTCTCTACAACCAGGAAAGGGAAAATCATACTGCCGTGGCGTTGCATTAGAATCATGACTGCTGATTGTATCACATAACTCTCTGACACTCTGACATTATTGTTGTTCCGCAGTTGTATCTACAGGAGCTCAACAAACAACGTGAAATGCTCTACACTCTTGAGCTGGTATGTCCTTCCACCCTCAGGTTGCACTGATTGAGGACCGAGTGTTTCTATACGTGTTCGGTGTTTCTTATAAAAGGATATTTAAAAGAAAAATATTTTTTATTGCTTTTGGAATTGTGTAACATCATTGCTAATTTTCTTTGGGAAATTGGCAAGTTTATGCAACAATTTTCAGAATGAAAGAAATAGCAATGGTCTATGATAGTAGAAAGTATCTAGTAAAAGATGTTGATTCTTATTTTTTGACTTTGGTCGAAATAACTTGTACTTGAAATCAAGTTGTCACCATTTCATCTCTGGTTTATTGAAATATCTATATATTGTGTTCACATAATATATTTATCAAGCTGGAGCATTCAGTTCAAAATGGAGACAAATCCCATAGGTTTTCTTTAATAATGAACATCCTCAGATCACCAAAGTTTGAAACACTCGCCACTTGATCGGTGCGCCTGTATTCCCCCTCACCAACCTTACTGTGTGTGTCCCCAAAACCCCACTTGTCACAGAAGTTATTGTATTGTGAAACTATTGCTGCTTTTTTTCTCTTGTCTGTACTGCATGAGCTCGTAGATGCATTTATCATTTTTGTTTTCCTTCTTTATTTGTTGTAATTACTCTTTTTTGTATACCTTGTTTATTAGTTGCATGCAGTACCTCACCTTGAAATTAACAGATGTTGAATGTGTATTAGAAGTGAAAGTGAAGAGACTACTGCCTGATGAACCTCTCAGAGAAAGGAATGTGATCTGTGGTTGATAGGCCCGGGAAGTGCTGCTGTTTGGTCATGTTTTTTTTTTTATTGAACTTAAAGAAAAAATATTTATAATTTGCCTTTAGAATATTGTATTTTGAGTTGACTTCAGAAGAATGAGTGATGTAGACTTTTCCCCTTAGATACAAGAGTGAATTCACTTGTAATAATCGTTTAGAGAATAGATATTATAAAGCCATCTTTATTTTGATAAACATTTTAACTTCGAATGGTGTGTGAAATTAATGGTAGATTGATATACTGAAACGGTTTACGATTATTTGATTGTTTACTAAAAGTAATGTGATTTGATAAGTCACAAAGAATTAGTGTAGGTAATGGTAAGAAAATGCAGAAAGGCATATTCGTATTTTGAAGAGCCAAGTGCAAATAGTTAGGCTAAACCAAAAGAAGGCCTTGATAGCATTTCCCAGGCATTTGTAAATCTGTTTATTGTTACATTATTTTTTGTAACCACGCATTCCTGCTTGCTTCCTGCCTTATAGATCCCATTATTGTCTTGCTCTTTCATTTAATGTTGACGAGTGAGATAATTTTTGCCCTTGAAGATGAGCAGGTAAGTTTGCACTGTGTAGCTTTTGCATGATGTAATGCTTGTTATACTCTGTGCGCGTGGCCATTGTAGAAGGTTGACTGCTAGCGTGTGGTTGTTCATAGCGGAAGAGAGGTTGATTAAGATGGACACTGATTGCAGTTTGCACTTGGGGTAGATGTCCATTATGCCCTTTTCACTTGATTCGGCTGAGGGCTTATTTATATTTGGCTGTAATGGGAGAGAGATCTCAAAATGTATTTGTTAAATTATGGGTTGGAATGGGATTTGTGCTTTTGACTTCTCACTTTCTTCCTTGTTTTGATTGATTGGTATCAAGAGAAGAAGGAACAGCAAGCCCCCCCCCCCTTTTTTTTTTCTCGTTTTGCTTTTCAAGATAGACTAATTCATCATATTTGGTAATGGTGGTTATCCTAATCAGTCCTCTCACAAGTGTTTCATCATGCACAGGTGCTTGCATGCATTACCTAGGGATCTGTTAATGATAACTAATGTGTAATTTGGTAATGTACTGCAATTAATAGCTTCCTAGACTCTCTGTTATTGTATGATGTAGTAGTTATTTTGTGTACATGCTTGAACTAACAGAAAACAGAAAGAGGTTTATAAACTGGTACTTAGTTTTTCACTAATATATTTATACTTGTAATTTTTCCTTGAAGGCAGAGGATAAATCAGATTTAATGGAGGTTTTCAAGCTGTCAGAAGAGCATGGTAATGAAGTTTCTCTTAACATTATTAAACTACTTTCTTCTTTGATTTAATGTTCACTGATACTCCTGGTATGTCCGTTCTAGCATTTTCAGGTTGTTAAAAGCAAAATTGGAAATATAGGGAGATTATTCTCTCTTGTTTCAAAAATCAGTTTGCAAAAGATTCTACCAGGCTGAGAATACATGGTGTGTATTGAAGCTGGACAATATTCACTTTACTGATCTATTACCCTGTAGTTACAGAAGTTCTTGGTAGTGAGTTTCCTTAGAGATGAAGCCAGTGACTGAAAGAAAGAAAAGGCATGAAATTTGTTAGTGGATAGCTTGCCATTCAATGTGACATCCTGATAAGAGAGAGAGAAAGAAATTGTAGGGTGTAAAAATTATTTATTGCTGTACCATGCTCTTCACTTTGCACTCGAGCCAGATATGGAAAAGTTCCAGTAGATATTTTAAAAATTTTGAAAGCATTAGATTCATCACTAAGTTTATAGGGGGGATAGTAACATTTCAGTCTGACATTGAGATTGTAAAACCCGCAGATAATATTCCAACAAGGCTCAGTTCTCTGCGTTTTAGTTATGTACGTGAAATGTGATTTTTCTTCTTTTTTTTCTTTTTTTTTTGCGGTGTTTGAAAGAATATTTCTTATCTTTTAGGGGAAGAAATTTTGTATCTTTATTTTTATTAAACGGTTTTACTCGATATTGGAAGGCAATCATTTTCTTTACATTTCTTTTCTCTCCTTACCTTCTCCGTGACCAGGAGCGAGAGAGGAGGAGATACCATGGCGTTCTAGTGCGTGCCATTGAAGCGAGGAAAAGATACGAGGAAAGAGAAAGACGGAGAGAGGAGATGAAGGAAGAGAAAAGGGCAACCAGAGAAAGGTAGGAGATGGTTATGACATTGATAATTAGGAATTGGGGAAGAAGTGGATGACAGAAAGGTGAGAAGGGAAATAAAGGTTGAGGAATGTCTTAGAGAGAGGTATTCCTGACAGAAAAAATGAAAAAAAATGGATTAGATGAAAAAATCTTTGAAGTGAGGATTTCATGATTTTAAGATTCAATTAAGTCACAGAGGATTTAAATAGTTTGCAATGAATAAGAAGTGATACTGATTTCCTGAAGATGACGGGTTTTAGAAAATAGATAAAGAACAGTACCTTACCTTGATGAGGACATTTTGTCAGATAAACAATTCCAATCCCAGTTTTCCAAGGTGGCATAGACAAGCCTCTTCCTCCATTGCAGGAAGCGTGAGGAGCGTTTGCAGGCGCGGGAGATCCACCAGCTTATGAAGGAGGTGAAGGAGGACATGGAACTGACGGACCACAGTGATCTACCCGAGATCTCCCGACTAGATGGCCTGAGACTGCCCCCGGAGGCATTTGGAAACATCCTCATGGTTTTCGAATTCCTGCACAATTTTGGGGAAACCTTAGGGTTTGGTAGGTTCTGTTGTTAGCTTTTTAAATATCACTTTGTTACTCATTTATTTTTTATTCTATTTTATTCATCTTTTTTCTTTCCTTCTTTCTTTCTTTCCCTCTCATGAGTGGTCTTTGTTATTTAGAGATTTCCCTCTCTGCCTTGTGTGTAGTTCAGAATTATTGTTTAGTTGTGATTATTTTCTCAATATCGAGAAGAATTCTTTGATTTTGAAAGGAGATATAGACGAGGGCTTTATGTTCATGTTATAAGACTAAGAAAAACCTTAAATGAGTTTCGTGTGTTTAAATGTTAATTCCTTTTATTCTTATTCCAGACATGGAGTCACTACCATCAATTCAGAGCTTGCAGATGGCTCTCCTGAATGATAATGAAAGCGAGGAGGAGCTTTTGAGTGTGCTGTCTCACTTGCTTGTATGTGCCATTGAAGATCCAGGAATCCCGTCTGCACAGCGGCATACCACCATCCTTGGCCAGACTCTAAACAGAGCTGATATCACGCACGCCAACATTTCCGAGATCTTGAGAGTTTACCTGAATGCCAATGCCACAGGAGAGGTGAGTTTTCGTGGGTCTTAATGGTCACTTTAGAGAAAGGCCTGTGGCAGTAGCATGGTTATATTATAAACATGCTACTGCAATATTATATTGTATTACTTGTTTTGGGGTTAAGTACTCTGTATTCTAGGATGGACATGTTTTAAAATTTTTACTCTTATTTCCTCATCTTTGTTTCGTTCTTGAATTAGCATTTTTTCATTTACTCTGCAGGTTCGCATCATACATGGTCTTCTGGGCACAGAGAAGGAGCGTCGCGAAAACCCCAAAAAGGCCCAGGAATGGGATGCAAAATTGGCAGAAATGGATGCTTACAAGATGTCCCAGTGGCTGATGCACCTGCCCTTCCTCGCCCTCAATCCGACTCAGAAGAGTGAGATTGTGGCCTATGTGTGCAATGAGCTCCTGCAGAACAAGGCAGTTGTGCGACAGATCGAAGAGTCACTTGATAGACACAACGGTCTAAAGACGGAGAAGTGGAAGCTGGATGCCAGGATCAGAAAGTGAGTCACAGAGTGGCAGCGCTGATTTGTATTGTCTGGGAATTTTTTCTTTTTCATGGTAGACAGATAAAAAAAGACTTGTACTGGATAGTTTTATTGATGTCGATCATAATATGAAAAGATTTTCTAATGCTTTCTATACTTCCAGACCTTGGATCTTTAATAATTTTTTACTCAGAATTACTATTTGATTCATCTTTTTATATCCAGTTTCAAAGAGAAACCCAATGCATTTTCTCTCTTCAGAAGTCAAACTAAGACATTTACTCGTACTGCCTCTATTGTATCTATGCTTTTACGTAATAAGAAATCTCTTGCCCTACAGACTGCGCAGGAGCGTTGCCCGCAAGAGAATCTACAATGCGGCAATGAGGTCCATGATGGAGCACAGGGGAGAGGACTCAAACATGTCCAACATCTCTGGCATCTCATCCTGCCAGGGAGAACAAGAGAAGGGAGAGAAGAAGGATAAAGAAGAGGACAAGATGAAGGAGGAGGAAGAAGAGGAAGAGGAGGAGGAGAATGAAAGTGGCAACGAGAGTGACAACATGGAGGAAATTCCAGATGAGGTGCGTGACAGTGAATGGGTGTGATTGCGTGGCCTTGGTTTTGCACAGTTTTCATTGGATTTGGTTGATTTGTACTAAAAAATATAAATCGTAATGCCCACTGGTGTGGTTGAGACAAAGCCAGAAGTATTGTTATTATTATTGTTTTTATTTATATTTACCAGACTGGATTCTCTGGCCTTGGTTTTCATATCACTTTGAGAGTGTATGTTGTGATGAATTGCTTTGTGTGTGTGTCTGTCCTGCATTTAGTGTTTTGAAGGACTGTTCTTTTATATAAGCTTGACAGGAACATCAGTCTGGAACATGTAAAACCTTAAATCTCACGATGATAAGAGAGTCCATAGAGTCAGATGTCAACTTACAAAAAAAGAATTCCAAGTAGACTGATAGATATTAGTTTGTGTTGTAGAGCTCCTACCACAATAGTTTTAGAAAATCCTAAATAGATGAAGAGAAAGCTTGATGAATCTTGGAAGATGAGTTTGTTAGTTTTGAAGTGGGATTATACTGTATTGAAGTAAACTTATCTTTAGAAAAATGCTATGGGTTTTCATTTGAAGACAGATTAGGTTATCCTATAATTGTTAGAATGGGGTAGATACATCTAGATATACTGATATGATTACTAATGTTAGATTAAAATAAGTATTTGATATTATATAGGGAAATTAATTGACAACTATAATTCTCTTGTTCTCCTTCCTTGCCCATTGCCACCAGGAAAATGTGGTGTTCACTGTAGTATTGTTTTGTTAAATGTATCTACTTGTAGATGGCTCTGCAGTTAAAGTTTTTTTGGGAAAAAATCTAGTGCTATTGAGATCAGTACTGCTATTGTCAATGACATTATGATCATTACAGTGTCATGAACAATATTAAGACCAATATAAAATATTTTGATTTACTCATTAGGGAATAAGCACTTGTGGAGCCATCTATGTGTAAATAAGATTGATTAACTAAATTTACTGCACTCATATGTCCTTACATGCCATCCCTGGTGGCATCTGGATAAGATCTCGCACCCCTTTTCCCATACCTTTTTCTCATTCATTGCTTACTCTTCCACTTTTTTTTTTTACATCTTCCTTCCTCTCCATAATGTTTTTTGTCCTCTACATTGATGTTTATCCATGCTAGTCTCATATTAATTTTTGATGTTGCTTCTTGCTTCCTTTTCTCCATCTCCCCCACTTTTTCTCATGTTTTGCTTCTCTCCATTCCTTGTTTTCCTGTATGACTGTCCCCTCATCCACCCTCCCCCATGCCCAATCTCCCTCCAGAGGCATAGAACCCCCCCATGCCCCTTCCCCACGCAACCCCCATCAATTCGTACCTCCTTTTTCTCCCCTTTGTAGGAGGATGACAAACACCTCAATGCGGATGATGCGTCCAAGACCCTAGAACTCCTCCAGCGTCAGATGAACCAGGTGCGGCAGGAGCTCTTTGACACAGCTCAACAAGTGCGAGGCTTCAACTGTGGCCAAGATAGGTTCCAGGTGAGTGGGTGTGGTGTTTGTAGGTTTACTTGCTTACTTTCATTTCATTCTTTATACTATTGTGATTATTTTTGAGGTGATGGGTTTATGTGTTGTTATGATTTGATTTTTGTGTGATGTGCATTTATTTGTAAGCATATTGTGTGACTGTTATTTTTTTTCTGTGAAGGGCTTTGGATGTATGACCACTGTTTTCTCTTTGATGATTGGGTGGTTATAGGCACCACTATCCTTGTCTGTATATGTACATCTTGATTTATATTCTGTAAAAATACTTTTTGGAAGTCTATACTTCATGTGGGTTTAAAAAAGACAAATTTTGAAATTGGATCATTATCAGTATCTAGAGTTTCACATTAATTTTTTTATATGAACTTGTCAAAAGTGCCATATAACATCATTAACTTACAACTTCATTATTTTTCATTGTAGCGGACGATGTGGGTGTTACCCCACGCTGGAGGTCCCTTCCTGGAAGGCCTGTCATCGTGTGACTACACCGGAAGAGAACACTTCCCCGTCACAGTTCCCCCAGCAGGTGGGAAGGTTGGCTACACCCTAGAGGAGATAACAGAGAAGCTGAAGGAAGACCAGATCAAGAAGGAAAAGATCAAGGAGGAGCGGAAGAGCGAGGTCAAGGAGGAACCAGTGGTCAAGGAGGAGCAGATGGAAGTGGTAAAGACAGAGAGTGAGGTGAAGAAGGAGGCGGGTGAAGAGGTGTGTGTGGGAAACGTTGAGAAAGAAGAAGTAGATGTGAAGCCACCT
Organism: Penaeus vannamei; assembly: GCF_003789085.1. Classification (NCBI taxonomy): domain Eukaryota; kingdom Metazoa; phylum Arthropoda; class Malacostraca; order Decapoda; family Penaeidae; genus Penaeus; species Penaeus vannamei. The sequence goes on along the minus strand of NW_020871496.1, from coordinate 141,202 downwards.
CTGAATGGTCAGGTGAAGGAAGAGGATGATTTCGAAGTGCCTGATATTCCAAAACGAACAGAAAAGTGTAAAGAAGAAATAGAAAAGCTTGAGGAGACAAAGACTGATAACCTGAATGGTGTGAATGAATCCAAAGCCAACGGAAACACGACCAGTGAAGTGTACTCGTCGCTGATCAATGCCGGACTTAATCCCTACATGGTCAATGGCCTGAAGGAGGGCAATCCTTCGGGAAGCAGTGAAGGCATTGACCAGAACCTCCTGGCGACAGGGCTCGGCCTCGTTCCTGGGCAGTACCTGAGACCCGAGCATGTTGCCCAACGGGAGAAGTTGAGCTTCAGCCTACTGCCACGCATACCCTGTGATGTTTCGTCCCTGGAAGCACTGCCAGCCAACCAGACTCCCCAGGCCACCCCTAGAGGATCACCTAGGGAGGCCTCACCCTTTTCAAGGTACAGCGGGCCACAGAGCCCTGCTGTAGGAGTCTCCCAGAATTCAGGCAGTACCCCAGGCCCACAGAATACCCCCTTAGGGCCAAACACCCCTGGAGTACCCAGCACTCCATTGGCAGTGAGCACCCCAGGAACTGTGACTACGCCAGGGTCTGTGAGTACCCCCAGCTGCATGAATGCCACTCAGGGAAGTGTGTGCAGCACCCCTGGAACTCTGAGCAACTCTACAGTGTCAGGGACCCCCGTGTCATCAAGCATGCCAGGGAGTGTCCAGTGCTTGTCCCACCGTGAATTGCTTGAGAGATTGCACCAGTCAGCTGAGGCTTTGCCTGTCCCAGATGGTCAGTTGCAGCTCGTAACAAAAATGACTTCCCTTCATTTGATGTCATTTGTCATTTCCTTCCGTTCATTTGATGATCTAGCTCTGTATTTTGTTATATCATATGAACAGCAAGGTGATATGCTCTTTTATTATGTGTACATGTATTAATTAGCTAATGATTTCTTTCTTAAAACATCTACAGAGTACAAAACCGGATGGTGGCATGTGACGGATGTGGAGCAGTTGCGCGAGATGATTGGGGCATTGAACGAGAGAGGCGTGAGGGAGAGAGAACTAAAGCGTTTTATTGAAAAGAATTTCAGTATAGTGAAGAATGCCCTTGCAAAAGTAAGTGTGCATACTCATATTTAGTCTGTTTATTTACCTACATGATTTATATAAGGCATTCAGTTCTGTAAGCTGTAGGCAGTGAAAGGCAGTAAAAGCATTGGCCACTCTCAGTATGAAGTGCCTGTTTAACCTCCGTGTTTAGAGATGAGAGACATGATCACATATTTGCATATAAAGTACTTATATAAGTATTTCTTATATATGTATAGAGTCTTGAGGAGTTTATGAGTCCCTGTGATTTTGCATCTGAGAGAACTCATTGTTCTTAGGTAGGGCTTACAGTTGTTGAGCATTGAACACGAAAAAAAAAAAATTGTAGATTTCATAGCAGCGTAAAAGTTAGCTGAAAGGAGCCTGTACTCCTCCCATCTTCCCGTCATAAGCTGAGTTTTTGATTTTGTGACATATACTTACCTTTCATTGTTTGTCTGAGTGTCGTAATCCTTTCACATAGCGGACACACAAAAACAGACTGGCTCAGGTGACCCCAGTGAGTAAATAACAGAATCATTATTAACCAAAAAAAAAAAAAAAAAAAACAAAAAAAAAAGGAATAAGAGAAAAAACACCGATCCCATTTTTCGTCAGTGTTCGTGGCTTTCTTAAATCTTCTCTAGTTCTTGCATCTCGCCTTAAAGTTGCATCGATGCACCTCAGTGGCGGAGTTGAAGTCCTCGGGGCATGGTAGTCAAATCCTGCTAATTGAGCTGAGGCTTGGGCTCCGATTCCCTTGGGAGATTTCTTGGATAAAAGTATCTCTTGTCGTTCATCTGGAAAGAGAGAGAAAAAAGAGAGACGGAGAGAAAAAGAGAGAGGTTCCTCTATTGCACAACTAAACCACCTCTTGTTACTTTTTTCCTGTTTCTGTTTATTGTATACATGATTTTTTAGTCTTATTTTGTATAGAACTTATTGTTTGTTTGTTAAGGAGTCTATCCATATGGTTTTGCATACATGTGAGAACCATTTTCTGTCTCTGATTGCAAATTGTTTCTTCCGAGATGAAAGTCACTGTAAAATTAAGATACATACTGATTGTGCTTTTTGTTATTATTA
>NW_020871496.1:129021-134021 GCF_003789085.1 Penaeus vannamei | reverse complement strand
AACAAATTTAGTGATAGTTCGCAACGGCACTGCCTGGTGTGTGGCGGGACAGAAGGCCGGACGCTTGTCCACTGCTCGGTCTGTCCAAGAGCTTATCACACCACCTGTATCACTCCTAACCTTTCTAAGGTACGTGTCCTTTGGCCTGTCGTGAAGTTGGTCAGAGGAGGATGGTTAGGTTTCATCTCAACTGACTTTTGACTTGAAAGCTTACTTGCATCCTTTGCATGCTTTTATAATGGGGAAAAAAAGTTTTTACAAAATGTAAATTGACATTGAGTTTGATATTCCAATAAATACTTCTCTTAGCACAAGAGCAGCTAACCCTCTGGTTGTCGAACAGGTACCTCGCAACAAGTGGGTGTGTCCAGCCTGCACCAGCAAGAGTCCTCGAGGGCGAAGAGGCCGTGCGAAGAAAGTGAGTGAGAGCAACACCCAGGGAGCGGCCAACAACAGTACTACTCCCTTGGATGTTTCACAAGACGGCATTGACGAGGCTCAGCCCTCAACCCCAGTCTCGTCGAGCAAAAAGGAGAGAGCCAACAAGAAGGTACGGACAAAGGCTAGACAAAGCTAGATGCATTGCATGGGTTATATTGTGTAATCTAATACTCATGTTTCTAATGCAAACAAGATGCTCTCTTTGTTCTTGAACATAATCTGGCCTGTGATTGTAAACTATTTTTAACTCTTGATGTTAGGTGGTCAGTAGGACTAGCCACTTTCTTTAATGCCTTGTAATAAAACCAAAAGAAATGGCCTAGAATAATGTTTTTATTTTATGTATGTCACAGTTGTTAAGGCTTTCATGATACTTAACTGGCTTCATGCCCATGAAATCAGATATTGCTACTATTCTCATTGGCATTCATGGTTTTGTAGGCGATACTGGATTTAAATGCATAGAAGCTATTCCACTAACACTAAGAACTCCAAAATGTATGTGTGTGTGTGTATATATATTACATGTAAGCTAGTATAGTTTTCAAAATAAACATTTATGTATAATTTCTTGGTCTTTTTAATATTTATATGTCCTCTTGTATAATGCTATGGAGGAACTTATACAGAAAATGTGAATTTCATATTTTCAGTCCGAGTGCACCCTGGACCCTTGACACCAAATGGTCTGAAGGGCTAATCACCACAGAAAAAAATAGATATGATCAACATGCATAGATTATTCTTTTTCTCGCTTTTTGTACTGTGGATGAGATATTTACTCTAAAACAGAAAAGTATATAAGATGATAATTGATCAGCAAATTGAGAAAAAATAAAGGAAATTGATAAACTGCCATTGAAGGTTCAAACCAGAAATAGGAAAGACTTGGTCAATTCTCAAATGCAGATTAGTTCACTGCCAGTTTTTAATTCCATAGTTAATGGGTCAAAAGAATAACTTCCATATACCTGCTAACCAGTCACACATGTTGCATCATGAGCCAACATGGTATTTCATGCAACTTTTGAGGGAGAATTGCAAATTCCACTCACTGTTATTCAGCACATCCATGGATGCATTGTGAGTCACCTTTGATCATTTGGATTTCCAAGGCAGTAAAAAACTAGAAGTAAAAATGAGATAAAGAAATAGCATCTTGGACTGGATTCTTGCATGAATCACACCTTGTGCTTAACAGTTATGAATTACTTCACATATTTTCAGAGTATTAACCATATAAATTGGACACTAATTTTCCATAACTAATACAGTTCACAGAGTCAACAGGGAACTACTTTGTATTAGTGACTTGATTTTTGAAAACCTAATGATTATAAGTGACTCACAATGCATCCATGGATGTGCTGAATAACAGTGAGTGGAATTTGCAATTCTCCCTCAAAAGTTGCATGAAATACCATGTTGGCTCATGATGCAACATGTGTGACTGGTTAGCAGGTATATGGAAGTTATTCTTTTGACCCATTAACTGTGGAATTAAAAACTGGCAGTGAACTAATTTTGTATTAAAGAGTTGATATAATCTTTCTTAATTAAAAAAAATATATTTCATACTACAGTATGACATGGAGAAAAGTAGAATTTATTGTTTTGATTTCCTTCCATTGCAGAAGGAACAGAGAGACTTACAGGCATGCAAAAGCATAGTTCAAGAGCTGGAAGGACATGAGGACGCCTGGCCCTTCCTCCTTCCCGTCAACACCAGACAGTTTCCCACATATAAGAAGATCATCAAGAAACCCATGGACCTCTCCGTCATCAAAAAGAAATTGGAGGATAATCTGTAAGTCAGCAGGGCTTTGCGGATTGCTGTCAGTATGGTGTTTGCTGACTTTTATGCATGAAGAGATTGGAGTGTTCGTATCTGTTCTTTGATTCTAATGGATACATATTAGCTTTTGATATCAGAGACAGTTGAGTTTTATTTTGAATTTGTTGTTTTATTTTATTATTCTTAAAAGAGAAAAGGAAATCAAATAAAATGTTGAATGATAAAAACTCAGATTTGATAACTGTTGCTATTCATTTCATTACAGAAGCTTTTAAATGACAAAATTCTCATTAGTAATCCCACCTATTTTTTCTTTTTACAGTTACAAGTCACGTGAGGATTATTGTGAAGACTTGCGGCTAATGTTCAACAATTGCGAAACGTTTAATGAAGACGATTCTCCGGTGGGCAAAGCAGGCCATAATCTCCGTTCATTCTTTGAAACCAAGTGGAATGAGCACTTCCCCCCAACTTAATTCCTTTTTTTATTTATTTATTAATCTTTTTATTTATTTTTTTGAATTTTTAAGAATTTATATAAGTATCGTCCTTTTTCTTTTTTCTGAGAATTTTAAAAGGGGACGTAGTTCCGAGAGAGAAAGAGAGAATTTGTTTCAAGATGTTCCTGAAGCTGCGTTATGTTGAGTGGCAAGCTTATCACATTCTTCAGATGAGGGACCTGATAATGAATAAAAGATGATTGGAAGTGATAAAGCTGTTCCGCTGTTTCATTCACACGTTTCAAACTAAACTCGAAATGGTTAGGTTAGAGACGATGAACATTCGAGAAGGCGTGTCCACAGAAATAAAAAAACAAAACAATAGTGAAGGGACCAGTTTGTCTTCAGAAGTGGGAGTGCGAACTGCGAGTGACTTAACGAGAATCTGGAGAGCAGACTTCGGACACGGCCCAAAGTTCCCGTGCGTTTTTCAGGGCGAGTGAGAGTCGGGTATAGGCTCTATATTTTTCCTATTCCAAAGACCCAAGTGTTTTGAGTGAGAATGCATGAACAAAATATTAAAAAAGAATTGAGTAGATATATATATGTCTTGAGGTGTTTATGGCGGTGTAGATATACAGACTTTTTAAAAACTCATAATTATGGACAATTTTTCCAATATAGAGCAGCTATATGCTTCTGCAGTGTATTGAAGTACAGTTTTTACTACTAAGGTCTGGTAGAGATTTTATATATGGCATTAAAGAAGTGCATAAGTGATCAAGCATTTTACATAAACCTTCCAATGAATATGTAAGATGTTAATGCTAATAGTTTAAAACATGTACAGAAAATTGGTTCTCTATAAGAAAGCTTCTGTTTGGAGGCAATTACCAAGGAATGTGGAATCATTTTGTTTCAATGAATTTCATCACATCAATGGATAGAATTATATGGTGACAGAAGTAGGAATTTGTGAACAGGGAAGGAAAATACTGTGTTCTTTTGTTCTAATTTAATTATTTCTGTTTATTTGGATGATAAGTGGCCTTTGTTAGCAGCAGTGCAGTCGACTTAGACAAAAAGGTTTGTCTAGCGTACAATGGTGTCTGTGAATGTTACATTATGTTGAAATGTGTCTTTGTCCACTGTGAAAAACAAAAACAAACAAAAAGAGTTAGTGCTTCAGTGGGATTTGTTTTGTAACTTACAGAATACCTCAGAAGAAAAAAAATCACTTAAAACACACACACATACCAAAAGGAGATGAAAAGAAAAGAAAAAAGAGCAAAGGAAACAGATGGTGAATTTAACAAGGGCCAAAAAATGCTCCTGTATGCTCCTGTGCATCAGTTCCGAGGCACTGTCACTTGTATTATGTAGCCTTTTTGCAAGTCTTGGCTGAATGAGTGAGGGAAGTAGTAATACAATTCATGTAAAGTGGAAATGATTCCGTTATAGATTAAATAAATCCTTTGGTGCTTACGACGACATGCCATTCCTTTACAACGGCATTTTTAAAGATTTTTAAAAATTATTATTGTTATTATAATTATTATTATTTTTTTTTTCTCTCTACAAATAAAGCTTAATCTAACCAAAGACAGTTTTATACAGTATGTGCTTGCCATTTAATAACTGCACCAAAAGAGCCATATTTGAAAGTTTCTAATGTTAAGATCTGTGCAGAAAAATCATAATGATAAATGTATTGATAATGGATGGCCTTTATTTTTGGCATATAGGTTAGTATCATTCAGGGATTTTTAACTTCCAAAAAGAAACATGGTCATTCAGAAAGTGCACAATACAGCAGGTAAGACTTCCTTATCATGTTATTCAGAAAAAAAAGTGAATAACTTAGGCAACTCTGAATATAATTGCTAAACACAAGTTATCCAGGTCCAGTCCAGCTACTTTATAGATTATAAATCACATTAGTAAGACATACAAAAAAAAAGAAATAAAAGAAGACGAAAAAGAAAAAAAAACAAAAAAACACGGAGCCCAAATGAGCACCATCTGCCTTATTTTAAGACTCCTGGGGCCGAATTCTTTGTGAATATTGAGTTTGGAGAAAGACATTCAGCCCAAATTATTTTGAGTAAATGGCCAAACTGGAAGCTAGTGTTGTTACTTGGCATTTTAGCACGAATCTTCCTACATCCGTGTCCAATCATAGCCCTTTGGTGCATTATTATGTTAAAACGATATAGTAATGATTTTATGACGTTTTGCAAATGGCCAAAGTATATTAGGATGGAGTGCTTCACAATGAGAACTAATGTCTTTATATGGTAGTCTTTGACTCTTCACCTTTTGTA
>NW_020871496.1:111521-116521 GCF_003789085.1 Penaeus vannamei | reverse complement strand
AAATAAAAAAATAAATAATAAATAAAAAATAGTAATAACAATAAAAAAATACAAATTGTTTATCGAGCCTGAAAGACGGAGATTTTCAGTATGCGTGTGTGTGTGTGGGTTTTTGCTAGTGTTTGTGTTTGCATATATACTTATCATCATTCAATAAAAAAAATATGTACATTATAATCTTTTAATAACTCTGCTAGCTTACAATCACAATATATTATCAATTGAAAACAAAATACTCATGATTTACCTGGAAATTCACTTAATTTTGCACAGAGATAATTACTCACATAGCTCTTTTGGAGAGAGAGAGAGAGAGAGAGAAAAAAAAAAAAAAAAAAAAAAGTTAGAATAATCTACAAAATTTTTTTCCCTTCCTCAATCTCCACAGACGTCTCCCTGCACAATAATCTACAAGCAGCTAATAGGAAAATATAAAGGCCTTTCTCCTTTAAAGACTTCAAAAAATAATCACTCACTTTCCAAACAAAATTAATGATAATGGGTTTGAATTAAGATTAAAAAGCTTAATCTTACAAATCAGTAATATACTTATATACTTGATTTTTTTTTCTGAACACTATTACATGACTCCTGCTATTATTGCACAGGTTCATAGCCAACTGGGGGAATGTCTGCAATGAATGAGCTATGGAAATATAATTTTCTTATTGAATTAAGACTTTTTTTTTTTTTTATTAACTTAATCAAACTGCTGACATTTTGTAATCACTCAGTGAAGCATTTATCACTAATTTCCTAAAAAAATATAGAAATAAATAAATACATCACACACATCTGGACTTGGGAGCTTTCTGTGAAATAAATCAAAAGGGCTGAGAAAACCCTGCAATACACGCAAGCACTCCAATTTACATGACAATAGGAAATAACAATCAATTTCTTTAAAAACTCATCTTTGACAAATAATCCAATGCAAAGTCATAATAAAATCAAAGAAATAAATAAAAAATAAACAAATTGTTGATAAAAGGAAAGCAAAAATCGGATTCTAATTCCACACACACAAAGGATTCTGCAATGACAATAATCAGCAACTTGTAATATCAAAAGGTCTGATTTGAGTGTTGTATTTGAAATGCAAAGGGGAATATAATGAACATACATACATGTATTATAAGTTTATGTATATGCATTCTATACTTATATACATCCATGTATGATTATACACACATACATACATGTATGTTTACATGCAGGTACGTGTGAGTGTGAGTGTGTGTATATATATATGTATGTATGTATATGTGTATGTATATATATATATATATATATATATTATATATATATATATATATATATATATATATATATATATATATATATATATATATATATATATATATATATATATTATATATATATATATATATATATATATATATATATATATATATATATATATTTATATATGTACACACAAATATACATTCATATTATATACATATACATATGTATATATATATGTGCATATATATATATATATATATATATATATATATATATATATATATATATATATATATATATATATATATATATATATATATATATATATATATATATATATATATGTAAATATTACGCACATGTACTTAGTAGTTTAATGATTGTAAAACAATAAAGTAAAGAGAAGAAAGAAAAAAAGAAAAAGAAAAAAATCATAATGTCATAAATACCTCTTGGCCCATTTATCTGTCAGACATTCACTTGATTCAAATCCAATCCATATTATTAAAAAAATACATAGTCACACCCACAAACGCATTATATTAAGCCACAGGAAAAAGAGAAAAGATAGAGAGATGGAAAAAAAAAGATAATGAAAACAATAAAGAAAAAAAGGAAAGAAAATATACAAGGAAGATTCATGAAATGTGAGAGAGAGAGAGAGAGAGAGAGAAAGAGAGAGAGAGATGTGATGACAACGGCGACAAAGAGATAAAGAATAAAAGATTAAGAGAAATAAGAAAACTAGAATCATAGAAAAATGAAAAATCCCACTGGACCCCGAGCTCCTTCAGGCCGTTACACAGGCGGGAACTCCGAATCATCATCAAACTTAAGGACACTCTTTGGGGGAGATTCGCACGCTGCCGCCATTTCGCTCATTTTGTCTGAATCTGCCGAGAAAAGGGACACTCTGTTGTAGTGGATGTTGGTCAAGAGATTATCGTCATTACTTATCTATTATAAAAAAAGGAAAAAAAAAGAAGAATATATAAAACATTATCAGAGCATCAGCTTGTGGTGTTGCGGCAAGTGCTAAAAAATTATGAATGTGTGGATGACAATGAATATAGCAATGTAAGATCACAAAGATTTGTGTTGTTGAAGCTTTACGCTTTCTTAAACATCAACTTCCTTAACCGTGTGAGGATCAATTACCATTGTTACATGTTCTCCTTCTCTCTTAAATTACTTAGTGATTATTGGTTGAACAGTAGTCTTAAATCTTATCTTTTTTTTTACCAGTCCACATCAAATTCTTAATAGCTAGAAAATGAAATGCTAAAGAAAGAAAGAAAGAAAGAAAGAGGAAAAAAACAAAATAGCGGAATTTATAACGGTCATACAAAGCAGATTACCCATTCAACTAGTATTTACAATCCAATGTGATCCATGAGGGTCTGATTTACAACTTTAAAAACTTCCTCCTGTACTTCTTTCACAAGAAAAGAAGGAGAGCAGGTTTCTCAATGCGACTTTAACCCATCAGCAACGGGTAAAAATTTTGTCAAGTTTACGTATGCACCGGCTTGTTGACGTGCACTGGCAGTTTCCCCTGTTTGTGCCCGGCTCGATCGGTAGTTTGCGAGCGACATATAGCACCTAAAAGCTTTTATTTTTCTAAAATTTATAAAAATATTAAAATTTTGAAGGTTTACCTTCACTTTAGGTGCCATTGCCTAAAATCTTTACCATATATAAAATGAAGCCGCTACTAGTGGAGAAAAACAACCTCCATCCGACGAGCCAGTAGTGCGGGAATGGGCATGGCATGATGCCCCCAGCGCTTGGTCCACAACAGCCATGGCATGTACGTACGTGACACCCTGCGCCAATGGGTTAAGGTGCCATGTATAATGTTTATATTGTTTTCCATCCAGGATTACAGAACCTACCATGGCAGCAGGCTAAGAAGAATGAAAGGAGATACATTACGAAGGAGAGGAAGCGGTGGAGGAACAGGCATTGACTTAGGAAGTAAGAAGAGGAAAGAGTGCTGGAGAAAGGAGAGGAGGAGGAGGAATAGCAATCGAAGGCAGAAGACTCAAAACAAGAAAGAATCTCAGTGAAAATGTCATGAGAGACATTAATAAAAGCCTACAAATCCTTAAAGCTATTACCTTTAGCAGCAGTATTATACAAAGCAACAAGAGAAATCAACAAAAGCATAATATAGCATTTCTTGAATACCAACATTATTGTAGGTAACAAAAAATGTTACAATGATAGTATTTTTTTTCCAAGATACATTTGTGAATGCATCACCAGTGCTTTAAATATCCAAAAACATTTTACTTACAAGTAGAAAAGATATGAACGAGAAAGAATATCTTCTATATACAAGAGATTTCTCTTATACCTTTTATAAATGTCATAATGAATGCACTTCATCACTTGGAAGAATGGTCAAAAACCTGATGAAAACACACATCTACAAAACCATAAATCATATTCATCCTATGTCTGCACCTCACAACACCAAGTCCTAGAACAAAATCCAGTCAGTTATGTTACAGGTCTGCATACTGTTGAATATGACAGTTAGCAAGATAGAGTAGGACTGTAATATGATACTGAGAGTCCATGGATACAGTTTATATTATACTAGATAAGTTTGAGTCTGACTGAGTAAGTATAAGATTGTCATAGTGTTTAATATTAAATAATACTTGTTAGGTGGGAGTTAAATTGATTTTGCTTGTGTTTGGGGTATGCACACATTATTGTGAAGGTTGTTAACATGATGACAGATCTGTTAAAGTTAAGGCAAATTCAATATAAGGTAAGTTATGTTCAAATGTGGATTAGCTAAACCTGGGGATAAGCCGAGCTATGCAAAACAAAGGTTTGATTCTGAGAGTAGGGGAGCTGGTCACTGAGAAAATCAACAAATACATTAACTGTAACAGCTTATAGACTAAACCTTTAGCATTCTCATATCTTCTGCCATGGGTAATTTACTCATTCTGTTTTATATAATGGAAAAACATCAAACCTACTTAAAGAAAAAGGAAAAAGGGAAAAAAAAGTTATATATCTGGTAATTGCTACTTTGATTGAAAACCTAACCGTTTTTGAGTCTCATATCATAATACTGCTTCCTCATTCGCACTTTGTCAAGAAACATGACAGCCAATTACAGTATTATTTTACAGCACAAGTAGGTATCAAAAGCATATGACCTACAATGAGAACTCTGTGCACAATGTCTTATAAAACTTTTGGAGGAAGAAACTGAGCGCAGAGGGGATGGGATGGGAGTAGAGATGGGGCGGGATGAGAGAGGGAGGGAAAGTGAGGGGAGAAGGGGAGAAGAGAAACAGAGAATGGGGGAGGGGGAGAATAATAAACACAAAACATTGTGGATATATTAGAAGTGACACTGACCACTCTTGAGATCAAGACAGATCACAGAAATGTTAGGAACAGACATCACACACCTATGGAAAGGAATTGAACTCTTATTGTATACCCCTGATTATCCTCCAGGTTTATACAGATTTCTGTAACAGTTCACAGGAGGCTTTTCCATCTGGTGGCAATGGTAGGATAAAGTGAACCATTTGTCTTTAACCCACTAACTAGAGGTGTCCCTCATGAGACACCCGAAAAAATAAACATTGCAGGGCGTTCCGCCAGTGTGACGCTGTAGCGGGGCTCACACTCCGACACAGCAGCAGGCCACAGTGTTCGGGTGGGCAGAGTCCAGGGCAGCCCCGCCCGCCGATTTTGTAGCCGCCCAGAATCTTTTA
>NW_020871496.1:84021-89021 GCF_003789085.1 Penaeus vannamei | reverse complement strand
ACATTTTCCTCTATAAATAAAAGAAATTATTTATTAACATGTTAACCCACTAATGACGGGTGTCCCACATATGAAAAAAAAAAAAAGACTGCTTATCTCAGGGGTTCCCAATCAGCAGACCGTGCAGCAATATGAAAATTATGACTGAATTAAACTAAGATAATTATCTCTCATATATCAATAAACTGGAATCTTTCCTTTTAGTGCTCTCATCTTATACCTATTGGCCTCATTACACTATTCATAACTAGCAATAACTGAATCTGGAAAGATGGCAGGCACTGAATGAGGCCATGGAGATTATTATAGACTGGTCTAGGGCTGCAGAATAAAAAAGGTTGGGAAACACTGGCTTAGTTCATTTACTAAGGGATCTTCCAGCCCATACTGAACCACACACCAGGTGGCACACAGTCAACTGTACAAGCGAGAAATTATGAATGAGGAGAACATACATTTACCCAGCTCTCCTTACTTTTGGCTGCAGCATAAACAACTGCTCAGTTAAAGAAGTTTTTGAGCCTACTTTTGAGGGGCTGTTCCTCTTTATGTACCCAACCAGAGCCAAACAAGCGAAAAATTGTTTAGTGCCAATAACTTAGAGCAGGCTCGGCCAAGCATAATGTCACTCTAATGAAGCTAACAATGACATGATAGGATGTTATCCATCAGGAGGGATAATTTACATTCTTCTGCTTCTGTATATATCAAAGCAAATCACTCACATCTTTTGATTCTTTTAATTATAACTAATGGAAGATTTAAATTGGATATCAGTATACACACGGTGTATTTCAGTACTAACAATTTTACAGCTAATCCTTTGAGGCTGGCAGCTAACATGTACTATCTGATTATGCAACCAATTTCATGATTGCACTCATGAATATACATTAGGCTACTCCCTTTGCATTCTTTAGACAATGGCATAAGATTGTTGTCTTTAACCCATTTACGCCAAGTGTCCCATATATGATGCACCCAGAAAAATAACCATTGCCGGGCGTTCTGCTAGTGTGACGTTGGATTGAGCCTGCACTCAGATTCCAGTGCAGCGATTTTGTAGCCGCCCGGAAAATATTATTTTCGGCTTCAAAATATACCGGCGTTAGTGGGTTAAATTTTCTAAACATAAATGTTGTATTTTACCGAAGCAATTGCACAGAAGAGCAAACTTAGAATTACCAATAAGATGAACATAATGATGAACCCCCACAGACAACTGGAAAGCAAAAACATTATCAATGAAATTCCAAACTTGATTCAACATGAATATGATGTCTATGTATAGAGAGGATGAAGTATGACAAAACTGATAACATTAGACTTCTATGGATTTCTTTGGAAGCAGAAGCACCTCTTAGGAAAAACAATGTCTGGGCATTCAGTTCATCTATAAACAACAATCAGTGAAAACTAGCCTTACACCAATAAAAAATTAGGACTGTTTCATCCCACTTATTGTGCCTCTCAGGTTTCATGTCAAACGGTTCATCTGCATCAGCGCATCCATGAACATAGCAGAGGAGGGTTCAGGTATAGGATGATGTACTGGTTGTAATATGGCCCATACACTGATGCTGCATCCTTGAAACTTCACTTCAAGTGAGTAACCACCGCCATATGTTCACTCTTATATGTGGTAATTTTTGTTTGCCTTTGTCAAGAGAAAGCACTGATAGTAAGCCAAAGCACTGATCGTAAGGGCAAACTATGTTAAAATACATTTCTTATGTATTTTCATCCTAAAATGTTCTGTTTTAGACAAAACCAACTACATATTTGTCTTTGCTATTTGTTTCCCCAAAAAAGAAGGAAAAAATTACATGGAAACTAATAATTTGAAATGGAAAGGATCATTCATCAAACACATACTAAATTTTACCAAATAATTTCCCTGTTATCATAAATGGTATACCCAAGCAGTTGGGTGTTACAAGCAATTGCAGTAGCCTAAATGCATAATTTTCTAGTTAGGGCTGACCAACCTCCTGTTACATTTTGATAACATAGATTTCAGACTAGTCCCTTATTTGACAATAAATTGCAAAGGTCAGCAAGAATAAGTTAATCTTTGCATTTTTAACAAATCATTGAGACAAAATTACACTGGTGGCACCTAGTAGCCATATCAATGCAAATCACTGTTAACCCAGTCACCCCGGGTACATTTTGTAGCCAAAACAAAAAAAAAAAATCCGGGCGGCTACAAAATCAGCGGGCGGAGCTTCCGCGGAGTCTGTCCGCCTGTTAGCAGCGGCCAGCGGCTGAGTCGGAGCGCGACCCCAACACAGCGTCACACTGGCAGGACAAACTGAGTGTTTATTTTTTTTGGGTGTCTCAGATATGGGACACCCGGCGTGAGTGGGTTAAGGGATTTTAAGGTTCTGCACACCCTAGAATACTATAAGTGATAAGAAATAATTGGGTTCATCTTTACAGTACAGATGCACTAAGGTAGGGCAAATTTCCCCTTGGACATGCCCAGTCATGCCATCGTATATTGCTGAATAAATCTAGCAATGCAGAGTTGGGGACTTAGTCTATGGTTAAAGCATCTGCACTGTAAAGACTTACTAATAGTTGTTATGATTCGCTTGCTAAAATAAGACAGACAACAACTGTTTCACATTTAGAAACTGACTGACTGCACAATCGTTCTGACCTGTTTCTCTTACAACATTCTTTCTATACTGAAAATACTTCACACAAACTTTCACTTTTCTAAACAATTGATTTAGTTGTGTTGTTGCCTACAGGGCGCAGCACTTATATTTTTTCCAACTTGTTTAACATAGGCAAGGATGGTTCTATTCTACATAGTAAATAAAATGGTTTTTAAAAGGTTTGTGGGATAAATCTGTATGCAGATAATGTCTAAAATCGTATCTGTCACAGTCTTGCCTAATAATACAGTATACGCAGGCCTATTTGCTACAGTTATAGATGGCCTGTCAAGAACTGGTGGGATTTTTTCAGTAACTTTCTGGTTATGAATGAGTTATCTAGTTGTCATATGCATTACGTAAAACAAATACATATGGTACAGTTTGGCGCATTTCTTTTGGCCACACCCATCACATCAGCCTCATACCTTTCCTCCCTTTATAGGCACTCTTCTATTGGAGCCAATCATAGAATTGTGTTTTTTCACCACTATCTTCTTGCAAATAAAAGTAATGTGTGTGAAGTAGTAATTCTGGTGCTGTTTGGCATATTTCCTAGAGCCAAACCCTAAATATTTTCTTTGTACATTTCACCTCTGAACATCACATTCTTATGCATCACAGAGTTGCCTCCTGAGGTATCATAATCTGTTTTACTAATTGTATATCTAGATGCTTCAAATTACATTTAATTACACTTGTTATTTCTATGTGAAAAAAAAAATAATAATAACTTCATATGTGTTCCGTTTACATATTTATAGTAATGTATCCCACTTTTTACTCATACACCAGATCTGTGATAACTTCAACTTTGCAGTCGATTGACAGTCTGTAATTCAGATATGACTATGACATAGACATTTTCTAATATATAAAACTGAGTTCTTTAAGTGCCTACAACCCTAAATTTGCCTTTGAGAATCTTGAAAATTCGCACCTTTTCTACTGCTTGAGAGGACAGACAAAGTAAAGGGTTTGCAGTTTGTGAGAGTAAAGGCTAACTAAATCTTGGCAGTCAAATTGGCAAAATATATTTATATTTGTCATTCGCTACGGGTATATATCAACAATAAACGGTGTCTCAGAAATTATCTGCTCATTAGTACCGTGTCATCTAAATTTTGAGCACTTGTACCCAAGCGATTATATCTAATCTCGAATTCAAACACAGTTGCCATCAAACCACCCAACCAAGTGGCTGTCAAGCGCCCACAACCCCGCCAGCCCTCCCCTCCCAGCCCCCACAGCCAACAACACCCATATTGCAACACCAGCTGACGCCTTCGCCAATGGCCACATCGGGACACACCTTCACACACACACACACACAATAAAGAAAATTCCTCTCCAGTCCTCGCCCACGCCCTCGCGGAATCCCCCTCGTCCTCAGCGCCACTCACGAGAAGTCCTGGTTGAAGTTGACGGAGAAGACTCCCCCGGGGGCAGCCACGGGGTCTGCGCCCCCCTGTGCTGCTAGACTCATGAGCCCAGCGATGCCCGCCCGCACTCCAGAGGTCACCACGCCCACACCAGAGGTCACTACGCCCACGCTCGATGTCAGGCTGACCATAAACCACAAATCTCAGCGGCTAAAATCCTCTCATGGCCTCCTCTTTGTGCGCTGTCAACTCTCGCTCGTCCCCTTGTTATGGTGCATTTCCGAGCGGACGCTGGATCCCTTATTTCTCGGGGCGGGCCTTTTCTTTCCTCTTTTGGGCTAATTTGGGCGGTTCTTTGGTGGGAAAGGTGGATGATATTGAGCAATGGGTGAAATCTTTCTTATTTGCTGAATATATAGATAATAAACATCTCCCTTAGAAATGCTACGATATCGAACGTCACACGTCCCAGAGTTATTAAAATTAGGAAATAACATATGTTTCTTTACCTACTCTCCTTCTAAGTCTAACACCTTTGATAAATTATATAGACGCTAATTCAAAGCGTTTATAAGTTGTGTACAGCAGAAAATTCCCACAAATGGGCGTATAATGGAGAGCTGGTTAAAATAACTTCAAGGCCGCTATATCGAGGTGAAGGGTTACGTCATAAATGTTCTTAAGAGAAGGTGACCCTCAAATGGATTTATATTCATTTTTGGACTTTAGATGCGCCTTGAATTTGTACAGGTATAAAGTAATCCTTTAATTTGCTACATCGCATGAGGGGAATAAAATACCAAGGATTTATTTGTTAGAAGCGACCCATAAATACATTACTATGTATAAAAATCTTTTAATGGTTTGTAAAAAATACCCAGATTAATCTCAGCATTAACTACATAACTCTAAAGTTAGCATGTTGTTTAAGTGATTTTTGAAAGGATGCAAT
>NW_020871496.1:71521-79021 GCF_003789085.1 Penaeus vannamei | reverse complement strand
TCTTGGTCGCTCTTGCAGGAGGTGTCGGTGTCGTCCAGGCTGGAAGGGGGGGAGGGGGGGGGAGAAATGGGAATCGTTAGTCTTCTTTGCGAGAGAAAAATGGGCGGTAATGCTTTGTTTGTTGGAGAGAATGAGGATTAGTGTCTTGTTTGTTGGAGAAAATGGGGGTCAGTGTTTTGTTTGTGGGGGGAAATGGGGGTTAATGTTTTGTATCTATTCTATTCCGCCCTTATTCCCCTTATCCCTCCCCCTATTCCTACTCCCTCCCTCTCTCCGTTCTTTCCTCCCTCCTATCTCTCCACACACCTACCTTTCCTCCCTCCCTCCTTTCTCTCCTCCCACCTTCCTATCTCCTCCTCCTTCCCTCACTCCTTCTCTTCTTCATTTTCTCTCTCCCTCCTTTCTCTCCTCCCACCTTCCCTCCCTCCTTTCTCTCATCCCCGTCCTATCTCTCCTCCCTCCTCCTTTCTCTCATCCCCTTCCTTCCCTCCGTCTTTCCCTTTCCTCCTCTTTCCTTCCGTCCCACCTTTCTCTCTTCCCTCCTTCCTCCTCCTTCCTCCCCTATCTCTCCTCCCACTCCCCTTCCCCTCCTCCTATCTCTCCTCCCACCTTCTCCCTCCCACCTTCCTTCCTCCACCTTCGTTCCCTCACCTGACAACGAAGATCCTAGAATAGTTATAAACCAGGTCAGCCTCGTGCAGCCTCTTCAGCGCCAGCAGGAACAGGTGGTCCTTGAGATCGCCACACTCGCTGGGGGGATTCGACGGCGCCTCCTTGTCTGAGGAAGGGAGAGAGGGGGGTGAATGGTGATGAGGGATTGTGGGTGATGGTGAAAGAGATGGTGATGAGTGTCGGTGAGATGATGGCCACGTGATATTGAGTGTCTGTGGTGTGTGTGTGTGTGTGTGTGTGTGTGTGTGTGTGTAAGTTGTGTGGTGTGTGTGTGTGTGTGTGTGTGTGTGTGTGTGTGTGTGTGTGTGTGTGTGTGTGTGTGTGTGTGTGTGTGTGTGTGTGTGTGTGTGTGTGTGTGTGTGTGTGTGTGTGTGTGTGTTGTTGTGTGGTGTGTGTGTTGGTGTGTTGTGTGTGTGTGTGTGTGTGTGTGTGTGTGTGTGTGTGTGTGTGTGTGTGAGAGAGAGAGAGAGAGAGAAAGAGAGAGAGGGGAGTGGTGGTGAGATAATGTGGTGCCAATATGAGGGAAAACGTAATTTAATGGAGAACACGTGTGCTTTAAAGATAATGATGGTGAGACGTTTATAGTAGGGTATAAAATGTTGATTAAAATACTGTGACCGGAATAAAAAATAATTGAATATTTTTAGGATGAAATATAATCATTATCATTATCAAATGACCTGGCGAGACAGGGGCGCATAGTTTTCCGCATCCAACCTCGAGGGTCCCTCATGACTGTATAGGCCCTCAGCCCATCCCTAGCTCCTCGGGGAAGCTCTGATCGAGCTGCCCAAGCCACATCTTCCTGGGTCTTCCCAAAGGCCTCATCCACGCAGGATTGTCTCGAACAGGGACAACCTGATGGACAGGGCCATCCACGAGGAAACAAGCTAGGTGCCCGTAGAGCCTGAGTTGGCTGTCCCGGATTATGCAGGTGACAGGTCCGACGCCAGTCTCACGGTGGAGTCGTCGGTTGGACACAAGGTCCTGCCAACTGAACCCCATGACCCGGCGCAGGGACTTGCTACGAAAGGCATCGAGACGTGACTCCAAGGCACTAGATAATGTCCAAGTTTCGCTTAAAATATATACTGGTTTGGCTATTTTTTGTCCCTTAATAATTATATATTTTTTTGTTTATGTGTTTCTGTCTATCTATCAGTCTGTCTCCTTCTCTGTCTGTCTATCAGTCTGTCTCCTTCTCTGTCTGTCTATCAGCCTGTCTCCTTCTCTGTCTGTCTATCAGTCTGTCTCCTTCTCTGTCTGTCTATCAGTCTGTCTATCAGACCATATGTGTCTTTGTCTGCCAGTCTATCTCTTTGTCTTTCCTTCTATGTATTTGTCTAACTGTCGGTCCTTCTGCTAATTTATCAGACAATCGATCTTACTATCTACCCTTCTGTCTATCGCAGCCGCAACCTGTCTATCCTTGTCCCTCGGAAGACAAAATCCTTCGGCAGGAAAATCACCCTAAAAGTCCCCTCCGAGCCAAGCAACTGACCTGACCCGTTGTCCAGGAACGACCTCTGCAGCCTCCTGACCCCGGGGGAAAGGATGAGGATGACCCTGGTGTGGGAGCGGAGAGACATCGCCTCGAGGATGTGGCCGGCAGGATCTGCGAGGATTTGGGAGTTCCCTTCGTCGTGCAGGTCGAGGATCTGAGGGAGGAAGGGGAGGGGAGGGGTGAGAAGGGAGGGGAGGGTGTGTGGAAGGGAGGGAGGGAGAGAGAATGGGAAGGGGGGAAGGGAGGAAGGGAGAGAGAAAGGGAAGGGAAGGGGAGGGTGAGAGGGAGGTGGGGAGGGGGAGGGGAGGCGGGAGAGAGAAGGAGTGAAAGGGGGAAGGGGAAGGAGAAGGGAGAGAAAGGGGGAAGGGGAGAGGGGAAGAGAGAGAGGGAGGAGGGGGAAGGGAAAGGTGATAGGGGGGAAGGAAGTGGGAGAGGGGAAGGAGAAGGGGAGGGGGAGGTAGGGAGTGGTATAGGTCGAGGATCTGAGTGGAAGGGAGAGAGGAGAAATGAGACGGAGAAGGGAAAGGGTGGGAGAGGGAGAGGGGAAAGAGGGGGAAGGGCAGGGAGGGAGGGAGGGAAGGAAGAGAGTGAGTGAGTGAGTGAGTGAGTGAGTGAGGAGAGAGAGAGAGAGAGAGAGAGAGAGAGAGAGAGAGAGAGAGAGAGAGAGAGAGAGAGAGAGAGAGAGAGAGAGAGAGAGAGAGAGAGAGAGAGTGGACAAAAGGAGAAAAAGGAAATGGGCGATCGACATATAGAGACATATAGGGAGAAATTCAAAGAGGAAAATAGTACCTGGCAATCCACCAGACTCCTGAGGTCCTGCACGAAGGCTGACACCCTCGCCAGGTGCTCGACCCCGTCCCTCGCATACAGAACCATCAGGGGCAGAGGGTGTCGCTTCGTTTCGGTCGCTGACCCCGAGTTGGCAACACCCTCGTCTGGAAAGGGTTAATGCTTGCTTTATTCAAGAAGTGGCAACTCAGGGAAGGCGGGAGGCAAGGTAGAAAAGAAGAAAAAGGCGAAAAAAGGTGGAAAAAAGGGTGAATTAAAGCGAATAATAATTTTGGGAAAATGGCTGATGAAAAATAATATAAAAGGCAAAGGTGTGGAGGACCTTGAGCAACATACCTTAAAAGAAAACATTTCCATAAAGTCATCCATAAGATTCATAGTGAACTTTTCATTCTGCCATTTCCTAACCATTAAAGTGACAACCCAATATACATAAAAAATTGCATTTTCAAGTTATTTTCATGAAGTCATCAGTCGCCCTTTAAATAAACGCAAGATCTAATGACTCCGCTTCACTCATTAACTTTATTTACCTTGACTTCAATCATTAGTGATTATTATTATCGTATTGTTTTTACCATATTCTTATTACTTCAATGAATGATTTGTATGAATGAATCTTTAGATCAAAATACTTTGCACTGAGAACAGGATTGATCGTTAATTATGAACATTCACCCAAACATTGTAAAACAACCCAAATTAGCTTCTTTAACAAAGGAGAATGGAGTAATAGGTATAATGATGACGAAAATAGTAGGAATTGCAGTAATAGTAATAATGGTGTTAAAACCTGGTTAAGCATTGTAGAAATGGTATTGGTAATAATAGCAGTAATAATGATATAATAGAAATAATGATAATGGTCATCGTACATTGCAATGATAATTGCAGTAAGAGGAAAATGGCCCAAAAGTAGTATAATAATATTGATAACAGAAACTATAAAAAGTGGTAACAACAGTAACCTTACCTGTATTAATATTACTAAAACTACTATTAACAATTAAACAACAACAACAATAATATATATACGAAAAGTAGCAGCACCATTATTATTATTATTACGATTATTACTAACAAACACTACAAGAACCATCACAACGAAAATGATATCAATAGCAACAATAATACGACTGATCCTATCAATCATGACACTAATAAGGATAATAATAGCAATAATAAGAACACACGGCTGATCTTATTACCACGCCATCAATGAGCACAAAATCAGACTCACTTTTGAGACGGCGGCGCAGCTTCCCTCGGAGCGCCAGCGACAGGAGCGCGCACGTGACGCCCGCCGCCAGCGCACCGACGGCCAGGAAGGCGACCCACAGAGGCGTCGGTCGCCTGGAAAGAGTGGCGTCGGTGTGAAGTGTTCAGTCTGGGACATATATTAATCAGGGGTAAATAAGAGGAGAGGAAAAAGAAATAAAACAAAAAAGGTAAAGGAGAATATGCATGTGATGGAAAAGCAGAGTAGGGGTGCAAGTTAGGGAAGCGAGTTAGGAAAAAAAGAAGTTGGGTTCTGTAACAAAACAAAGATAAAACACAATAAATGAGATGAAAAAAGAATGACAATAATATCAAGTGTAAAGGCTGGGACATATCTGAAAATAATAGAAAGACGGAGAAAGAGAGGAGAAAAAAAAACGGAAAATGATAAAGTTGGCGTCAAAGAGGCCGGGACAGACTAATAAAAGCAAGACGGAGAAAGAGAGGAGAAAAAAAAACGGAAAATGATAAAGTTGGCGTCTAACCCAAAATAAGACAAAGGAAAATATGTCTACAGTGAAATGGGAGATAAAATAGAAATCAAAAACAAAAAGCGCAGTCTGGGGAAAACAGAAGATAAGAAGAGGGGGAAGGTACAAAATAAAATTGGACCCTGTAACAAAAGAAAGATAAAAGGGAATATGAATACGATGTAATTGGCAGAAAAAATATCACCAAAGTACAGAAACAGCAATAACAGATTACAAGGAAAAGAGGAAGCAGACTCACCCATCCGGCGGCTGCGTGGGCGCGAGATCTGATGGGCGGCAGCCACTGGGGTGAGTGAAGTACGTGTTGTCCTTATGCAATGGGCATGCCTTATCCTTGCCAACCGGGTCTAGCTATTGGGGAAAAATACATCATTCTCCTATTGCTCTCCCCCTTCCACCCCTTCTTTCTTCCTCTCCTCTCTTTCCTTCCCTCCATTCCCTTTCTTTCCCTTCGCAACCCATTAATGCATGGTCTTCATGCATTAGAACAAAATTGCATCATATTCCTAAGAAGTGAAAGGAAGAAAAAGTGGTAACAAAAAACAGCAACAAAATATTCACAATACATTCGTGAGATGAAAAAAACGAATGAAAAAAAAATCATATATAAATCATAAGTTTACCTTAATGAGAAAAAAACGACGATGCATTTCTAAAATCATGATAGTTTAACCTGATGCAAATAATAATGATATTAATAATAACAAAAAAATAGGAAATTCCCCAAGCCAAACTCACGTGAAAGACATAACAAGTATTCGCGTCGAAGTTGGCGCCGAGTCGAATGTGCGTCGAGCAGCTCTCGCATCCTACGTCTGGCACTTTCGCGCACTCCTCGGCGTATCTCGCCTCAACAGGGCCTTTGGGCGTCGCTCCAGGGGCGTCGCACCTGAGGACGGTGAGACTCCACTTCTCAGCGCGGTCGTCTCCCCAGCTGTTGATGTTGAGTTCGAGGCTCTTCTGCTGCGGCGGGAGAGGGGGGGGGGTGAGTTGGGATGGAGTGTGGGCGTCGGTGCGTGAATAAGGGGTGGGTGGGTGAGGTGGGGGGAGGGGGAGGAGGAATTAAGTAGAAGAGGGGGAGTTGTGATGAATGGGAGGTAGGTGGGTGCAAGGGGATGAAAATAATACTGGGAAATAAAAGAAATGCTCTTCTGATATCCCAAGTTTGACCAATATATTTTAAAGTTCCTTGTATTTATCTTTCTGAGAATAATAAAGCCATTAAATTATGGTGTGTTAGTATTAATATACTCCAACTGGTCTGGACGAGATAGACGAGCAGTTCCGAACGCACCATAATATACTCCAGTTGCTTCTGGTCGGTTCAGATATGACCACTGCTTGGTTGTTTATTATATCTACTCGCAACAAAGTGTGTTATTTGATCAGAGATCTTCACCGGAATCCCTTATATTTGTCGGCCATGTTGGCGATTTGTCACTACTATTGTGACGTCATGAAAGTAGCAAGCTTTCTCTGGCGGTTGTTTGAAAATGCTGGGCTTGGTAAAGAAACCAGACCAACATTTCCCACTAGAAGTTTCGTAAAAAAAAAAAATAAATAAAATAAAAAGTTCCAAGATTGTTCAAGATATATTGAGATATCTTGCCATCAAAAATGTGCATGTATAGAAAAGCATAAAACTTGAAACGTTCGCATATCTGGAACACCGCTGCCAGGCGAATCCAACTGTGGAAAGCATATCTATGAACACTGATGATTTACTGATAATGATGATAACAATGTCAATAAGAAGAGTAATATTATTACCATAACAATAATAATAGTGGAATAATAATGATAACAACAATAACATAAATAAGGATAAAACAAAGAAGCAAGTTCTGAGCACGACCCATCATTTTCTCAGCATCTCCACTTCCGCCTGACATGTTTCTCTTCGTAAGAAGCTACCCATCAGAGGAACTTGAAAACTGTGCATTAAACTCTTTCTCCCTTACTTAAAATATTTCGTGTATTGTTCTGATGATTTTCGACTGCCTGTCACACAGCATGCGATCATAAATAGGATATATAGGAGACAGGGACACCTGTTGCATGAGCGTTTTGTTTTCTTTGAACCTTATTAAAAGAAGCTCGGCATAAATGAATGATAAAATATGTCAGTCATATGTACAATAAGAAAGTTTTAGCTAACAACCGCTTACGGAATTGCATATTGAGAATTTACTTAGCCTGCCTGACTGAGGAAACAGACATCGTGTTTCCTGCCACGTTTGGCACTATGCTTGCCATGGCAAATAGTGGGCGGCCGCCGCGGTTGGCAACGCTGGTCGCCTTACCGCGCTGTCGCCTTATCGAAGAGATGATTTCTCTCTCTCAGTAACGACAACACTCGTAAGGTTAAGCTTTATGGCACGAGTATGTAAAGTGAAGGTAAACCTTTACTTTTTGAAGTGTTTGAAATGATAACCAAATTAATGGTTTTAGGTGCCTCGTGTTGTTCGCAAACCACCGAACGAGGCACGCGCAAACTGGGGAACGGCCGCGCGCGCCAGTAATCCCGTTCACGGTGCCCCCCCCCCACGAAGGTATTGGGTTCAGCGCCACACACCATTTTATAAACCATTTCAGCCAATCTTGGTTTTTAGCTCCGCCAAGGTGGTTATGATTTTGGTCGCGTTGGTTAGTGTGTTTATTTGTTCGAAAACTCAAGAAGTTATGATCAGATTTTTATTAATGCTTTACCAGATGTGTCAACCTAAGATTCCGTTAAATTTTGAAATTTCTGATTGATTGCACCAG
>NW_020871496.1:54021-66521 GCF_003789085.1 Penaeus vannamei | reverse complement strand
TGAAAAAATATTCAGTGATGTCCTTGTGTATTTTTGAAAGCAAAACCATCGAAACGTTTGTCTCACTTCCTGCAATTTTCTCTTTTCTTCTTTCTCTCATTCCTACACTTCCTGCAAAGCGGCCAAAACAAACTTGGAGCAAGACTAATGATAGTCGTATGAACTTTTATGAATGAGGAAAAGAATGCACGCAGAGAGCAGATTTTAAGACATGGTTCTTAGTCGAGAGAATATGTAGTATGGGACATACGAGAGACAGAAAGGCGAAAGGCACATGAGAAGATGCAGGGTGAGTATAATGCCGGGATGCTCTTTCTACGAAATTAATTAAGATCTGTGTGTATGTGTACGCGCGTCCGTTTGTGTGTATGTGAGCGACAGTGCGTTGGATGTGTGTGTGTGTGCGTCCGTCCGTGCGTGCTTTTGTGTTTATGTGTGTGAGCGTCTACAGCATACTGCATACCATAATGTAGCATGCAAGCTCATACACCACGTGATGTCCGCATGGGTCGCCCTCGCGCGACCCCCCGCCTCTGCTCGTCCGCCTGCACCCAAGTATAACCCAGGCCGGCCTGGGTCGCGACTATAAGAGGTCAGTGGAGGCTGACCCAGCTCTCTTGGCCTGCCCCTCGCCCCCTCCGCGGCCGCGCCACCGCCCGCGTCGCCTCGCCCGTTCCGACCCCCTTGCGCGTCAATCGCAGGAGCAGCCGGCGGGTCGTCAGAGGTGGGCGAGGTCCCACCCAGTGAGGAGTCATCTTGGACGGACAGGCACACAGAAACAAATGCATATCTGTCAGTCGCGACGCATATCTGCCGGACAGATACACAGATAGACGCATATCTTTCAACTAGATAGACAGATATGCAATTATTTCTGTGAATAGGCATGTCCGTCTACATGAATATTCACTGGGTCTCCCGCCATTTTAACGAACTGGTCGAAAGAGGCTGTCGTTTTAACTAGTATCACATCTGCCCACCAGTATTCATGCGGGAGATTCATGCCACTTACAGCGTCTGTGCATGTGCTTGTGTGTGCTTTTGTGCATGTGTGCGAGCGCCCGTGCGTGCGTTTGAGTGTGTGTGTGTGCGCGCGTCCGTGCGTTTGTTTGTGTGTATATGTGTGCGTGTGTGTGTATGCGCGGGCGTAATATATTTACCCGACCATGTGTGTATGTTTGTGAATGTGTATTTGTGTTTGTGCGTCTTTGTTTGTATGTGTATGCGTGCATTCGTGAGTGCGCACACGTGTGTTTAAAGTGTCTGTGTGTGCGTTGTGTTTGTGTTTACATAATATATTAACTGACACGCACGCCACTTACATACACATACACACACACTCGGTAACTTACCCACGCAGAGGCACACACAAGCACATACACACACATAGGTAAATACACTGCGCAGACAAACAGACACTTAAACAAACATAAATACACCTACACACAAAACCAGCAAAACAAACACAAAAAACGGGGCCCCACACCTACGACGCACAACAAACACGTAGAAAGCACCCCCCCCCCCCCGACCCACAACAAACCCAACAGCCAACTAACCTGAACCAACATGGCGGCCTCCCTTGTCCAGCACCATTCGAACACACATTGAAATTGCTCATGACATCTCGCGCGCCGCACCACCGACTCTCTCGCCTCTCACTCCTGCCACAGACTGTTGTATCTGTGTTAAATTCCGAGCGGAGAGAAAGAACATCCTGACGAGAGCTGCTTCCGCTCAACTCAGATACAGGGGCGGGTGCACGCGCGGCGCGGCTGGCGGCGCTCTCGCTCTCGGTTTTGGTTTTGTTTTCATTATTATTCTTTTACATATCCGATGGTATATGCATGGATACACACATAATCACACACACAAACATACGCACGCACGCGCGCAAACACAAACACACACACACATCCGAACACAAACATACAAAAGAGAGAAAAAAAAAACAAAAGAAAAATATACGCAGATACGCGCGCTACATCTCTTCTTTTATTAGGTTCCTTACTTCCCTACACATCAAATATTTATTTATAGTTTTAAATTCTTCACAAAATTTCCTTGAAAAGATTCAGGGCGCTATCGAGAGAATATTAAAAAGACGGAGATAGAGAGAGCGATTGAAAGATAAAGAGAATGAGAATGGCAGAAAGAGAGCGAGAGAAAGACAGGGAGAATGAGAATGACAGAAAGAGAGAGAGTATGGGAGTCACTAATAAGGCGAACCATATTCGTACGGCAGTTGTTAGTCCCGCATGTACGACCACGTGGCGTGTTCTAACAACAGGCGTACGGATATGGTACGCCTTCTTAGTGGCTCCCATAGAGAGAGAGAGAGACAATAAGAGACAGACAGAGAGAGAAAGAGAGAGAGAGAGAGAGAGAGAGAGACGAGAGAGAGAGAGAGAGAGAGAGAGACAGAGAGAGAGAGAGAGAGAGAGAGAGAGAGAGAGAGAGACAGACAGACAGACAGACAGACAGACAGACAGACAGAAAGAGAGAGAGAAAAAGGCAGAAAGAGAGAGCGAAAGAAAGAAAGAATGGGGCAGACAGAAAGAGAGAGAGAGAAAGACGGAAAGAGCGAGAGAAAGATAGAAGGAGAGACAGACAGAAAGAAAGAGATAGAAAGAGAAATACAGAGAGACAGAGCGAGAGAAAGAAAGACAGAAAGAGAGACAGAGAAACAGAAAGAGACAGACAGAGAAAGAGAGAGAAAGACAGAAAGAGAGAGAGAGAGAGATAGAAAGAGAAAGACAGAGAGAGCGAGAGAAAGAAAGACAGAAAGAGAGAGAGAGAGACAGAAAGAGAGAGAGAGACACAAGAGAGAGAGAGAGAGAGAAAGAGAGAGAGAGACAGAAAGTGGGAGAAAGACTGAAAGAGAGAGAGAGAAAAAAAAAGAGAGAATGAAACAGACCGAAAGAGAGAGAAAGACAGAAAGAGAGAGAGACACACACAGAAAGAGAAAGACAGAGAGAGAGCGAGAGAAAGAAAGAGAGAGAGAGAGAGAGAGAGAGAGAGAGAGAGAGAGAGAGAGAGAGAGAGAGAGAGGAGAGAGAAAGCGAGAGAAAGCGAGAGAAGAGAAAGAAAGACAGAAAGAGAGAGAGAGATACAGAAAGAGAGAGAGAGAAAGGCAGAAAGAGAGAGCGAAAGAAAGAAAGAATGGGACACACAGAAAGAGAGAGAGAGACAGAGAGCGAGAGAAAGATAGAAGGAGAGACAGACAGAAGAAGAGAGAGAAAGGCAGAGAGAGAGAAAGAAGAGACAGACAGAGGAGAGAAAGAGAGAGAGAGAGAGAGAGAGAGAGAGAGAGAGAGAGAGAGAGAGAGAGAGAGAGAGAGAGAGAGAGAGAGAGAGAGAGAGAGAGAGAGAGAGAGAGAGAGAGAGAGAAAGAGAGAAAGAGAAAGAGCGAGAAAGATAGAAGGAGAGACAGACTGGCAGAAAGAGAGAAAGGCAGAAAGAGAGAGCGAGAAAAAGAAAGAATGAGACAGACAGAAAGAAAAAGAGAGAAAGAGAAAGAAAGAGAGAATGAGAAAGAGAGAGAGAGAGATAAAGAGAGAGAGAGGCAGAAGGAGAGAGAAGACAGAAGAGAGAGAGAGCGAAGAGAGAGAGAGAGAGAGAGAGAGAGAGAGAGAGAGAGAGAGAGAGAGAGAGAGAGAGAGAGAGAGAGAGAGAGAGAGAGAGAGAGAGAGAGAGAGAGAGAGAGAGAGAGAGAGAGAGAGAGGACTAATCAGTGTCGGAAACTACGAGAAAAAATGTTTAACTTGTTTTTCTTGATTCCGTCATTTCTTCTTTTTCTTCTTCTATTTCTTATTCATTTCCAATTTTCTTCTTTTTCTTCTTCTATTTCTTATTCATTTCCAATTTTCTTCTTTTTCTGTTTCTTTTTTCTTCATTTTCCTTTTAATTTTCTTCTTTTTTCCTCCGTCGTCTCCTTCTTTTTCATGATAATGATAATGACACTCATGGTATAAAGTTATGATGATATTGGTGTTGATAGTAATGCTAATAATGAAAATGATAATGAAAGTAATGAGAAAAATGATGATGATGTTGATGATGTTGATGATGCTAATGATAAAGACAATAATAGTCATAGCGATAATAACAATAACAATAATGATCATAATGACAGCAATATCAAAACTAATGATAATAATGACAATAGTGATAAAGATAATGATAAAGGCAATAACAAAGACGATGATAATACTACCACTATTACTTCTACCCCCCCCCAACCACCACCACTCCCATGCTCGTTGACATCGTTGGGGGGGGGGGTGGGGGGGGGGGGCGAAGACTGAGACCCCATGGGTAGGATCAGCCATACCTTGGACCTGAGCCTCGCCTCGTCTGATTTCCAAGGTCTTTCCCTCTCCTCCTTTCCCTTTCCTGCTCTCCTTCAGCCCCTTCTGCTGCCCACCTCCTCGAGTCCCGGAGCCGCGCTGGAAGGATGAAGGGCTGGCTCTGTGGCAGCCCTTGAAGTCGATTTACTCGCCCTGCCCTCACCTCTTTACTCTCTTCGCTGCCATGTGACCGACAGCCTTTGGCATCTAACACATTTTGCCCTCAATTGTTAATAATTTTAAACCTTTTTGTCGCAGTAATCAGTTGCATTTTGTATACTCCGCTGATGACAGATGTTGACGCAGTGGAAAAACCTTCAACAGATAAATACTAATACAACCACGTGGCCACAAATGAATAAACTACGATAATAACGGAAATGATAGGAAGGGAAACCCACCAGAGGATATGCGAGAAAACATCACATACAACCTCTGACCGAATTATTGGCGCCAAAGAAAACGGAGACTGAACTCGTAATAAGACCTAGCGAGTTGATATGATAAAAAGAGTTTCATTGCCGTGCTATTCAGATGACGATAATAATAAGAGATTAAAAAGAGAAAATGAAAGAGTATCGTCCCTTAGAGAAATCGAGATTAGATAAAGTGTTTACGCCAAGAGGCAGATTCATTCGCTCATTTCCGGAGATATCTTGTCGGTGTCAAACAATTCCAAAGGTCGTGGTTAGAGACGCCTTTCTCGACCGCAGGGAGGTGTGTGTGCGTGTGTGTAAGTGTGTGTGTGTGTGTGAAATAAATAGATAGATACGTGTCTGTATGGATGGAAGTCACATAGAGATTATAATAGAAACTACTTCATATTCTCTAACAGATGCACAACGAATGATTACAGACGCGAGTTGATCAAAATATTCATGTTCACGAATCATTACAGTATCATATATATATATGTATATATATATATATATATATATATATTATATATATATATATATATATATATATATATATATATATATATATATGTATGTGATGTGTGTGTGTGTGTATGTATGTGTGTGTGTGTATATATATATATATATATATATATATATATATATATATATATATATATATATTATATATATACATATAATTGGGATGTTGAAATATCACATATTTGTGATAAATTTGTGATTACGAAGTTGTCAGGATGTTGGCTCATGTGGGGAGACAAAAAAGTGTTAATCATCATTTAATTGTTTTTTACTCTTTGTATCTTATCAGTCGAGTATTCTGAATATGTCCCTGACAGAATTTGCTTCTAGGGTATTTTACTTCATGGATGGTAATTTGATTTCAAAATGATGTGATATCATTTAATTTATAAACGTTACCATCACAGTTTTTTATATAAATTTCCAAAGCTTGATAGAGTCAATGGATGGGACACATGCCATTTGATCGTCTATTACATAGTGGAGGAGGCTGTCTAAAAACGAAAATTGTAAAGATCAAGCAGACTGATGCCAACTAGACAAAAAAATAAACCTATAGTAAATAGTAGGTTCTGAATAAATAAATAAAAAAGACTTTGCGCTCGTAGTCGCTCTTGTTTACATCCCGGAGCAGAAGCCAAAAGAGGGTCGAGAGACGGCTGAGAAAGTACACATATTTCTCAAGTTACTAAAGGTTGTCGCTTTCCTAATATGATCCGAAGACCTCGTGGGTATGATATAAAATCTATGCATTTGTGTTCCGAAATAATCCACGCTTGAGGACAACTCGCTCCTGTGTCTAATCTAATTTTTGCAACGAGTTCCAGTGTCTTAAGCAACGAGTCATGTTCCTGTAATATGGAGAATGTGTAAGTGTGAGAATGGCAGCGTGCGTGCGAATACAGACTGTTTAGTAGATATCTGTTATGATGCCAATCTATAAACAATTTGAAAACTTTTAACGCATCTAACTGATATATAATGGAGCTTTTGGGCCTAACCTAACGGATGTTTAGAGCTTTGGCCTGAAGTTCGGTTTTCATATTGCTTGTGGACTTGGATTGGTTATGAAAGTTTTATTGAAGTGTATGTAATCGCATTGTTATTCAATACGTCCACAAACATAAAAGTGTGCACCTTAGGTTTTGAGAGAATGAGTGATAAACTTCATAAAGGCCATAAGACATAAGAGTAGTCAAGACACACTCACACATGCACCCCCGCCCCCACAAAAAAAGCTTTCTTGACATTTTTATGACACATAATAATTAATAAGTCAATCATCAAAGAATTATGTTTTCCCCACAAAAAAAGCCTATTAAATGATAATAGATGCACTGATAAATTGTGAGCAACGAGATTATGTTGCTGGGAAAAGTTGTCTTATGATAAATATATATTTTCAGAACTAGACAGAGCCACGAGCAGTTGGGCTGGAAAGTTTCTTATGTGTAATGGGCAGTCCTGGCATGTTGTGGACTTTTTGTGGGCATCCTGGGCAGGTGTGTACATCTGGAAGCCTCTGCCTTGTGAAGTTTCAAGGCAGAACAGTCTGGGAGCTTCTTCAGGTGCCCACACCAGAGCTGCTGAGTGAAGCATTTTAGCAACTTTGGAGAGACTGTTATACTCTGGCTTTAGGACAGTGA
Organism: Penaeus vannamei; assembly: GCF_003789085.1. Classification (NCBI taxonomy): domain Eukaryota; kingdom Metazoa; phylum Arthropoda; class Malacostraca; order Decapoda; family Penaeidae; genus Penaeus; species Penaeus vannamei. The sequence goes on along the minus strand of NW_020871496.1, from coordinate 59,585 downwards.
CAAGGCTGGAGCTTCAAAGCTATAAATTTGGGATATTTAATAGGTAAGTCCATAAGTGCTGAATCTGATAAATGGCATCAACACGCAGGTGCTGGAAAATATCCATCTTAACGTTCGCCTTCTCTTTTGCATCATCATTAAACCATTATTTTTGGGTAGTTTTCCTGTTCTATGTTTTAGCCGCGTAACACTTTAATTTAACTTTAATTTAATATGTCTTTTTATTGCCATTACATTGTAGTAGAGTCTGCATAAGTAACTGTTTAAAGATAAGTTGAATTTTAGAAACCAAAATGTACTCTGACACATCCACTTTTCCCATGGTTTGAAAATGTATTTTTTGTTCATTTAAAATTCTCATATATAATATTCTGCATTTGGTATTTACATATTTTTAGTTAGTAGTGGTATATGTTTTTGGATCAGAAGGTAGAATTTCTCATGAATTTATTATGAATCCCAGTGGCAGATGACCAAACAATTACTTCCAGCATGAATTAACCACTAATCTAGGAGTGTATGCAGACATGCTATTCGCACTGGTCATTGGTAGAAATCTAGATAAAGGATAAGAAGGAGAGTTAATATTTTTAGAGTACAAGAGATATATTTGGTGCTTTGTGATCATATCATCCTCAGGAATACATATTTCTGTTTGTGTCTACTGATGATGATGAGGATGATGAAAGTACTTGACCGTTTGTCTATAGATGCTATAGATAAAGATAGTAATGATGATCACGATGAACATAATAGTAACATGAAAATGTGCATGGCTATGGCATGATTGTGAACTTGAACAATATTAACAACAGCTGCAATGGTAAATTGGATGATGGTGATGATGGTGATGATGAATGAAGTGATGAGTAGAGTAATAAAGTAGTTTAGTAATAATAGTAGTATTAGTATATAATATATATATTATAGTAATAATGATGATTGGATGATTGAATATAATTATTATTATTGTTATAATGATTATGATAATGTTGTAGTGATGATGATGATAACAATAATAATGGTACTGTTAATGATAATGATAATAACAATGATAATACTGCTACTACCACAAATGATGATAAAAGTAATAGAATTAAGATTCAAAGTGAGGTCATGGAAGCTTAGTAATTAATAAAGATATATTAAACACTGCACATTCCAGTTGTCAGTTTGTTAAACATTTGTTGTATTTGTTGTAAACAATTGTTTACACTAGTACATGATAGGTTCTATTTTAGAGTAAATGTTTTATTTCATAAAGATATATATAGGCAAGAGAAGCTGCTTGTAATTAGTAGTTGGTACGCACAAACAGACTATAAAGCAGGCCGGTAGATGCCATAGACCATAAATCTAATATAACACCAAACTCGTGCATAGACAGTTAGTGTATTACAATGTAGACTGCGGCAGGTATACACTATGAGGTTGGTAGCTTTGAAGCTGTTTGTATGGGTGGATCTTTAGAGGGTCCCATTTGGTTGTGCTTCCAATGTTATAGAATAATACTCAGTGTATAGTAGTGATATATGTGCATAATTTAGAGCCCCAGGTAAGTATGGTAATGCTAAAACAGGTAATAAAATGTATATATGCATTTAAGTTTGTGTACATTTAGGTATATGTATATGATTACCTTTCCCTCTTACCGAAGGCATGAGAGCATAGGTTCCCACTTTGTTTCAATGTCATGTTTATGGCATTATGAAAATGCTACAGTTGCCTCCATTATGCATGGAAAATACTCTGAAGTGCTGAAACTGCCCCCTGACTTAGCGTCCACTTATCACACAATCCCCCTCCCCTCCCTCCTTCTTGCTTTGTGAGTTGTGTGCAAAGGCAATATTACGTGAAAGATAGGAAAGTGAAATTTGTGTTCTAACTTGATTGCTCATCTAAATGGCCAGTCTGTGCAGGGGACAAAGTTTTTAGAGTCACGATAAGTACGCTGAAAACAGTTGGTGCTCTTTGTGTCAGCATGGAGGACTACAAAACAAAAATCTCAATATCTGATCTTAATTTGAGACAATGATGCTTTTAATTTTTACTTTGCTTATATAGCCATATGATATCTGTTTTAAAGTAAAAGAAATCAGTTCAATTGCTGATTCATAATTGATCACAAATATAGTATTGAAGTATTGTTTGTTGGTAAATTCAGTCATCATTGTTTACTTTTCTGTGGAAATGCAATGAATCTTCTTTTATAATAGGAATATGTATTACATGCAGCATACTTTTGATTATAGCAACGTTTTTATAAATATGAATAATAGGTTGGATTTATTAGATTTATTCCTTTTGTTTATCTTTAATTACTGCCAAATCATTATTTTTTTCTATGTATATGAGTGTAAAATATGTCTGTAGTTATTACTCTTGATAATATACATTAGTCTTTATCCTCATTCATAATTATCAAAGTATCTGAGCATTAACTGGTTTGCATATGACCCAGAGGTGACATTATTTCCTATTATTTTTGTTGTTATTTATACGCATGTAACTATCTGTATTTATATATCCATTCATGTACCACTCATAAATACTCTCACTGTCACATTTATGTATATGTACAAAACGAATCAATACTTATTGTACAGGAAGCAATAAAGGACATAAAAGGAAGCATGAGTATCATACATGTAGATTGTCCATTCTCATTGCCATTAATTTTTTTCAGATACAAATGGTTCATCTCTCCGGTCTTGACGAGGAGGCAGCGGGATCGGCAAGAAGAATTGGCAGAGCAAGTGTATAGTTTTACAAGGAAAGATGTGGATGCACCTCCAGGGACTCAGAAGAGCTGAATGTAACCAAGATATTTTTTTAAGTGTATATAGACAGTTCTTCTGGTAATAAATATTTAATTAAAATGCTTGTTTTTGTTTCTAAAATTTGTTATTATAAGTAATTCAGTGATTGTATTTCTGCCTGTGGGAAAACCATTTTATGAATGTGATGTTGGTTTTTGTACATAGCTTTGATTACTTATTTAGATCATATTTATATAATTCAGAAGTAAAAAAAAAAGAAGTTATAATTCACTTATAAATATTATAATTTCATAGGAGATAGATAGCTTTAGTGCATTTCTGATGATCATTATGTGATATGAGAATAAGTAAATGAGACTGTTATTTTATATATATGGCATATTTTATTAAGCCTCTGTACAGAACACATTTTTGTGTATGAACATGTTGGCCCACAGAATAATCCCTTGGGTCACATAGCTTTGATTTCGTTCAAAGAAGCAATCACGAATTCAGTAAACATGTTGATATTAAGTAAGAGGGTGTTGATACATAGCAGGTTCAGTGCAGTATGACCAGATTTTTTCTCTCTATATATACTTTTTCAGTGAGATCATATAATGATTTTATCTGGGAATGTTGAATATTCATAGAATATCATTATATGTCATGTTTTAAGAATTTGCTTTTTAAATTTGTTTGACAAGCTGTTTTCCTTTTTTATTCAATTTTGGAGTATTCTGAAAACTGATGTTAAGAATGTTAGCTGATCATTCTGTTGGAAGATTTGAATGAATAATTTTATAAATTGATAACTGAATTTACATGTGGGACTCATGTTGAAGAAATTGCAAGTAGAACAAAAAAGGAAGAACATGTTTATATGTTATCTTGTTCTTTGTTGTTTTGTTTGCAGTCATTGAATTTATACAACCTATAACCTTCTAAAATCAGATCACCATCAATACAATGTATTTGCCAAAAAATTTACGTATGAAATTCAAGTGATCTGGAAGGATACATATCATTACTTGTTTACCTGCATGTACACCTTCCTTTATGACATGGATTTTTAGCCGTGTTTCTTAAAGCATGGTATTGAGGGGGTGGATGCCTGGAAATAATGTTCGTAACTAGAGTTTGCTGGGTGTGAATAGGGTGTTTAACCTTGAAGACTTAGTGGTAGCCTGCAAGTTTCAGTATGATTTCTGCTGTTGAGAAGTGAAGACAGGACTTTATAAAATATTTTCATTATTTTTATTCTATTTTCACTTCACTGGAGCTACTTGCTTTCTTTGTCTTTTAAACCTTTATTTACGATAACCCTTCTAGGCTACAATTAAAGAGATATAGAAATATTCCCCAGACTTGACCATTTTTCCAGTTAGAAATGAAATCTGTCACTAAAGCATTTTATGCATCTTACTATGGTGTGAGAGAGAGAGAGAGAGAGAGAGAGAGAGAGAGAGAGAGAGAGAGAGAGAGAGAGAGAGAGAGAGAGGGTGGGGGGGGGAGTAAGCAAGAAAGAGAATGAGAGAGAGCCAAGGTCATCCGGCCTGATGCTGCCTCAACGCATGAAAACCCTTGAGATATGATCTGTAGTTGCATCCGGTAGCTCAGCATGGCCAAGAGAGTTCAGTACATCTTCATAATGCAATGCCTTTACTCATTACTTATCACGTTTTATTCGCAAAGGATATTTGTGTTAATTATGCCGACAGCAAAGAATAACGAACTGAGTGGTAGTTTCGGTGTAAATGAATGAAGGAGAATGCCTTGGCTTTCATGAATATTGTAAAATCATTTTGTACCAAGTTCAACATAGTAAAATGGTAGCTAGCGTGACTAAAGTATATAAAAAGGAAGTTGTATGAAAAATAAGTTGAGGAAAATACAAAATATGTGCCAGCGAAATGAAAGTATGTGGGTTGATATGAAACAAATATAAAATATGAGTTAGCTGGATAAAATCAACAAGTACATAAAACATAATTTTAGAAGACCTGTATCTAGACCAAAAAGGATCTAACCCTGGGTTGTGCAGGTGATGGCCCTGGTATTTAGATTCCACATCTCTCTACCAAGAGTTAGCTCCTCGCATGGTAAAGGGGATCGAAGAGGAAACATGTCGATCCTAGAGCTTAAAATAATAAAAGGAAAGAATGAAAAAAGAGAAAGAAAAAAACGAAAAAAGTTCTACATCTACACACACACCACACACACACACACACACACACACACACACACACACACACACACACACACACACACACACACACACACACACACACATACATACATACATACATACATACATACATATATATATATATATATATATATATATATATATATAATATATATATATATATATATATATATATATATATATATATATATATATATATATATATATATATATATATATATATATATGAGAGAGAGGGGAGAGAGGATGAGAGATAGAGAAATCAACAAATAATGTGAAATATGGAAGACTAGAATATATTTGTGCTAAGAGAAAAGTGTGACCGAAAGTGAAATCTATCGTAAAACGATAATCTTATATGAGCTTGCACACACTCTGCAGATTAAGACCTCAATGGCTACCGACAGGCCGTCCAGGTAACACTCCGCCAAATTACCTGGCAACGCGAAAGATTGAACTCTGAATACCTGTAATTTATTCTCCCTTTCGTCACACCAAACTGCGTGATAATCGACTTTTTTTTTCTCTCAAATTGACTTCTCTCTCTCCTTCAACAATAATGCTCTTTCAACTTTTTCTCTCTCACTAAAAAAGAA
>NW_020871496.1:46521-49021 GCF_003789085.1 Penaeus vannamei | reverse complement strand
GTAAAATGGTAAATTTTTGAGTCCTTTCTTAAAGTGTAAAGTTAATTTTTGTATATAATTGATATAGTATAGTATAAAGCATAAACCTAACTTTGAAATAGTATAAAGTTAACTTTGTTATAGTATGAAGTTAATTTTTAACTTCTTTGGGTAATTTTCTATATTACCTCCGCCGCTCCGATATCGACGATTTTGGTATCGTTGGATTCCTTTCACTGTCCACATTGCAAATATATAGTTCTTATTGCGCGGAAACCCCCCGTTAGCGACAAACTTGGCCCCGATAGCAGGGGAGGGCATGAAAGGTTCCAGGGAAAATGCGGGGTTAAATAACACGAATTATATAACCCACATTGAAAATAACCATGGTTATTTACACGACTTTCAATTGCAGGGGGTTGCCGCCCCCCAACCCCGCCCAGGAAACGAAACCTCCACGCATTCCCGGCAGGCAAGAGCGTTACACAAATACCGTCGATGTCGGAGCGGCGGACGTAATATTACCTCGAAACATTCCCACTGAATCAGCATACTAACCTTGACATAGCATTGTATCCAGAGACGATTGGAGTATAATCAGGATGAACAAGGTATACCATGAACAGAAATGCATCTACTAAATAACTGTCTCCATGAACGACAATGCGCCTGTCTCGATGCATCTAGTAAATAAATAAAAAGGCGTCCGAACAATCGTCCGTCCAGGTTTTGCGCCTGTCTCGATGCATCTAGTTCGTGTAAATAAATAAGTCCTTTCGGGGGGGGGGGGGGGTTGTCTGTGTTTTGCGCCTGTCTCGATGCATCTAGTTCGTGTAAATAAATAAGTCCTTTCGGGGGGGGGGGGGGTTGTCTGTGGTTTTGCGCCTGTCTCGATGCTAGTTCTAAGTCCTTTCGGGGGGGGGGGGGGTTGTCTGTGGTTTTGCGCCTGTCTCGATGCATCTAGTTCGTGTGCGCTCTAGCCTGCCGTGAAGACGTGGTGGATTCTTCGTTTCCTCGGCGGGGGTTGGGGCTGTAGGCCCCAGGGGGGGGTCGCTCAGCCCCCTGCAATGGGAAGTCATATGAATAACCATGGTTATTTTCACCGTGGGTTATATTATTAGGGTAATTTTCTATATTACGTCCGCCGCTCCAACATCGTCGCCCCTGCTATCGGGGCCAAGTTTACCGCTAACGGGGGGTTTCCGCGCAATGAAACCTACATATTTACATTGTATAGAGTGAGAGAAATCCAACGATACCAAAATCGTCGATATCGGAGCGGCGGAGGTAATATAGAAAATTACCCTTCTTTGTTATATAGAATAAAGTGAGAGGTTAATGTTTAAGTTTAGGATATGTTGGGTAAGGTGAGGTAATGTAGGGTTAGGTTATGAATTAACACAGCCTCTATATAATCCTTTATGAGGATTTTTTTTTTTTTTTTATCCAAAATGGATATAGGGGAGGGTCGACAAACTTCGGTGATGGTTGCCATGGTGACGCTGTGCACTGCAGATGTAATCAAGTTTGCGTTTTCCGCGTTTTTTCAATCGCCGAAGCGCTAGATTAAGCAGGAATACAAGATGTTAGCGCTGGCGATCGCTTTCGTTCGTCCGCCCTGGCGAGCGTTGGGTTTAAAAGCAAGGCCTCCCCCAGTAAGGCCAGCAATGGCGAAAGTTTTTAAAAGTGCGGGCCTTAGTTGTCCCCAACATTCGGCATATAAGACCCACAACGAACAAAAAGAAAAAAAATCTCAACAGGCATTTCAGCAGTTAACTTTATCATAATTATAATTCCATACAATAACCTATTCCATTTTTCTCATGGAAATCGCAGTCCGCAGAGGAGTTAGTTCGAATAAAAGTGTTCCCGGCGGTGAAACGGTTGAGGTCCGCAGGATGGGCGGGAAACGTTCCACGGATTGGACGGGGGGGGGGGGGGGCGAAGGTCAAGGGGCATCTGGCTGAGTGCTGGCAGACGCCCTCTTCCTTCACCTGGTCATCTGGGTGTATAGAATTCATACATGTATTTGTATTTATATATCCTCCTGGATATATAATATATAATATATATATATATATATATATATATATATATATATATAATATATATTATGTATAAATACACATTCATACATACACACGCACACTAACATATATACAGTATATATATATATATATATATATATATATATATATATATATATATATGTATGTATGTATGTGTGTGTGTGTGCGTCCGTGTGTGTGTGTGTGTGCACGTGCGTGTGTGGATGCACACACATACATATACATATGTATACATATGTATATGTATATATACATATAAATATGTATATATATATATATATATATTATATATATATACACACACCTACACACACACACACATACACACACATATATACATACACACACACACACACACTGCCTTTTGAAATTCGGACCATAATGCAACTCGCCCTGAGCTTGTAACAACGTGCGCAGGCGTAAGCACTGGTTGTGTTGATGCGAAATTAACA
>NW_020871496.1:31521-36521 GCF_003789085.1 Penaeus vannamei | reverse complement strand
ATTATTATTATTATTATTATTATTATTATTATTATTATTATTATTATTATTTTGTAATGCATATATTATTAGTATATATACAACTCCAGATTACTGATTATATTGTTTGTTATGCTAAGGAGACTTGTATCAGTTACTCATCCAAGGAGAGAATGAGGTAAGGTGAAGAGTTAGAGAGATGAGTTGTAATGGAAAGTAGAAGAGTGAAAAGTAGATAAAAAGCCGAAATACATTGCGAGTGGAGTATACGGGGGATTGAGTAGCAATAATTAGACTTACAAACAAAAATACGATCAGAAATAAGAAAGTTGATAACACTATAGATAATATCTTACAAATGGAGTAGATAGAGAAATTATGATAATAAGTAGATAACACGATAATAGAGTAGGCGGTGAAGGTATCTTTACGAAGCTTGAGAGGAATAGAAAAATTGAAAATTAAATAATTTCGGACTTATAGTGAATGGAAAAAAACAATATGAGCGAGGAAATACATCACAGAATACAGAGAGAATGCATATGACGAAAGTAAATAAATAGATGAATAGATGAACAACAAATAATAGAGCAAAAAATAGTGATAAATATATAAAAAGAGATAAATAATACAAATGAAGTATCAGATACTAAAATTTAGGAGACCCATAAAACACAGATCCAATAAAAAATGATTGTCGCGAGAATCTAACCATGAGACTTAACAAATTTGACAGATTGGTATAGGGCTTAATAGCTGCCTCGGAAGTAGGCAGAACCTGAAGAGTGAGACAAACGAGATAGAGATGCACACGCTTTCCGAGAGATTGATAGATTATTGCCTAATAATGAGATAAGACAATAATAGAGCGGGAAATAAATAATGGAGAAGGAAGGGAGCAAGTAATTACTAAGGAGCAACCGAAAGTCACAGATAGTGGATTAATTAGCACAAAGGAACCAATGAGACGAATTAGTGCGCTTATTATTTGGTGAGAGGTGTTGATGTATGGAGTGTAGTACCGAGATAAACGAAAATAAGAAGCTGCGAAAAGAAAATGAGAACAAGAAGGAGATGGAAAATCTAGAAAGAGATGCCATGTAGTCGGAGGGAGAACATAGGTGAGAAAGTGTATCCATTAGTAGTAAATAAAATATAGATAAGAATTGCGAAGCGAGGATGGCACAATCATAGAGTGAAGGAATAACTGGAAGATAGTATCTCTAATTACGAGAGAGGAGAGAATAGACGTAATTAATAGTACTACTTCTTGGTGTTGAAGTAGAATATAGAGCAGGAGTAAATGAGAACTAATAATATTTGTAGGAAAACGAAAAATAAGAAAGAAACCACACATATGAATTGGATCTAATTATCATTCTATATGGTGTTAGAGAATAAAGCCGAAGGAATAGGCAATCTTACATACTTAGGAAAATAGGCTAAAGAGAAAGAAATAGAATGGACTCACCTCACTTAGAGATGCGGCAAAAAAACAGGTGACGAGAAAATCTATATAGCGGTGGAAAGGATATAGTAGACTCATTCTACGAGTACATGAAAAACACTACTGCACGGATCTCTTGTAATTTACAACTTATAGACATAGGATGCCATTCCGCATATAATGCACACTGTATCCCTATACCTCTGCCTCTTTCATCTCATCGCATTGATCTTCTAGATGATAACCTTACCCATCTAACACTCCCAATTACACTCGTATCTATCACAGACTGATATAATGCACTAATTATGATATAAACTTAATAGATATCCATCTTCCTCACTACTCTTACGATACCCATATCCACCTACATCCCTCCTACACCATACACCTTCACATCACCACTTTACTCACTATACATCTCTCATCACCCCCTGCATAATTTCTCACTCATCTCAATAACCTAGCGCCCTCGATTACCCCTACTCGAGACGACGAATTAAATTCAAACCCACTAGCTCTAATGATTTCTTCCCATAATAATAAAACATCACACGCGTCATTCCAAATCAGCACATAATCCAATTAAGAATATCTACACTCTATAACACTCGTGCGCTACTTGCATCTTCGTTATTCACTCAACCCCTCTCATTCATTGTTGGCCTCCTCCACATTCCTATTTCCCATAGCACCATTCTACTCATTCATCTCGTCTCACTTCTATCCCATTAATTTTCAACCACACCCACCCCCCATTCATATCTCACCGATCTCTAACGATCTGACTGATATATCAATCACATACCCACTACAATATATTCCGATTCACCACTAATCCCCCATATCACACTCACTCACCTCTCATCCTGCATCCATCTCTCCATCAATTCTACCTTCCCCCAGCCTCACCGGATATATAATAGCAATACATACTCTATTCACTTCCTCCTCCATTACATTTTTATCTACTAATAATGGCAATCAGCAAAAAATATTATTATCAGTCACCTATATACTATTATATGTCATTAATCTATACTTTATACCCCTAATTACCTTCCTTTATTGGCTATTGTCATTACACAAATACATCTAGTTATAATAAATTGATAGCGAAATAGCAATAATACACTATCCATCTATGCAACACCTCATTAAACCTGTAATTCTATTGTTACTAATATAATGAATAATCATGATGAACAACGACTAATAATGATAATAATCATGAAAATAATGACAGTAATGATAACATTGATGATAACAATTATTTAATCTAATTTATAAATGAAATAAAGGCCAGAAGTAATAAAATCCCCAAAAGTCGAAAAAACGCAAAAAATCTAGCTGTATAATAGTTGCCTATTGCGAGAGAAAACGTCGAAAAAAAAACTTTCGCTTTCCAATGCAATTACGATGGTTTAAAACATTAATTCAGGTAATTATGATGATTTTCATGATAATTCCTTATTTTGACAATAATGATGTACCTTATGAATGATAACTGCCAAATGATAATGGAAAATTATAGTGAATCAAAATCAATATTATAACACTGATAATTATGATAAATTAAACCATTAAACTCCGCAATAATAAGCAATAATCAACTCTATTCCAAAATTCCATACTAATATGTCAATAAATATACTATCACACATCATTATCATTGTCATATAATAATTATTATTATTTCATTATTATTTCTAAAGATGATCAATTATTCATTAGCAATACAGATCAGCTTATTAATGCATAAAATTATGTCCAACTTATACACATTTAGGCACTAATAATCAATTCATCATATTCTGACATAAAGATGATGATAATAATATAATCCATGATGATATAACTATAATTGATAGAATAATCATAAAAATGCATAGATAGCTAATTATCAATTATTATCCTCATTCTATTGCGTTACTAATAATTATTANTATATATATATATATATATATATATATATATGCGTTTAATTATCTATTTATTTCCATATGTGTATAGAAGGGAATGTGTGCGAATATAGAGATTTTATTTGTTTTTATATAACTATAAAATATACATATATCTTTAAGAGAAATTCTGTTACATATGTTTTTTTTCATGAACGTTTTCTTCGCAGGTAAGACGCCATGACGTCTCCCCTCATCATGCGACAAAAACGGTCAAGATGGCGCTTGGCAGAGAAGAGGGAAGCTGCATCCATATTTCAAGGGACTTTTTGTTCAAGGTGCGATCGTATGTATGTTTCGATACAAAATGATAGTGATGAAAAGGTTTTTAAAGAATAATGTCGAACGATGTATGGCATCGGTACATGAGTTATCATGATGAGATGTTAATGATGGTGAAGTTAGTGATGAAGAACATTCGGAGTAATATTGTTTAATAATGATGAAAATAACGATGATATTAACGCCAAAATAAGATGTACTGTAGATATCGTGATGACGATACAGATAACAATAGTAAGAATAAAGTTTATAGATTAATTATGTTTACAGTACAAATGCCAGTAACGATAATGATATAATATAGAACTGAATATTAGTATGAGAATAACACAGAGATGCGAATATATAGATGTCAAAGTTTAGAAACTTTATACATGATGACTGCCTTTCGGGGAAAGACAGCGAGGACATCGCTAAAAGGGAAAGGAAAGGCGATTACTAGTGTAAACCGTGGTAGTTTAACCTCCCTTTCCTTGTATACGCTTTCTTAGTGGATTTGTAAACCGTCAGCCTCTCCGCTCCCAACTACACCTTACCTTTCGAATTTAGCGGATGCTAGTAATATGCCTCAGCATTTTGGCCGACACACCTCAATTTTCACGGCATTATCTATACAACTTTACAAATATGCAGTTGCATTATAAATGTATTTACTTTGGCAAAAACAGGATAATGAAACATATAAGTCGAACTTATGCTCTAGTTTCAGCCATTTAGCTATTGTAATGCATCTAGTGTCTCCTACCTAGTAATTGTGATGCTGTTAGTGCCAACTAATGAGTTACTATGGCACATCTAGTACCAACAACTCAGTTACAGTGTTGGATAGAGTGCCAAGCCAGTCAACTAGAAACAATCACAACGAAGGGAATTTAGGAGTAGTTCAAAACATTTATACTGTTCAAAAATAAAGGAGATAACTAAAAACATTTTATTTGTATTCAACTTTCTCTTTTTCATTATTGTGCAATGACGGTCACTCACAAACACACACATACAAACAAACAAACAAAACACATGCACTCAAAAAAACACACATATATACTCAAACAGTATGAGTGGTTAGAGTGACTGTCTTGCAATCACTAGCAAAGGTGGTGAGGGTTCGAATACCTATCGGAGAGGTTATATATTCATCATATCAATGCGGCCAGTGCATTGAATACACCTCAGGTTACCTGATTATCTAAGGATAAGGATAAGTCCGATATGCGAAGCTGAGCCTCGCCCGGGCTATGGGGGAGCCCGGCCTGTGCCGACTAATGTCGACTCGATCAACGTGTGTCAGCGAGTGCTGACGCGACAGAGCTTAGTCCTTACCCACCGTGGTG
>NW_020871494.1:17500-32088 GCF_003789085.1 Penaeus vannamei | reverse complement strand
TGTCTTATGTCTATTTGTCTACCTTCCTCACCCTACCTATCCTGGTCTCTGATCAAGTCTGTCTACCCCAACTTACCGAAATAACTACTTATCTATCTATCTATCTATCTATCTATCAGTCAATCTGCCTATCCACATATCTGTCTATCTGTCTGCATATCATAATCGTATAGCCAATCACGTAAACAAAAAATAGTCCACTACGTAAAAAAAAAAAAAAAAAAGTCCACTACGTAAAAAAAATAAAAAAAGTTACCCTCCAGAAGATTCCTTCGTGTAATATAAAAGTGAAGATTCTTAGCACGTGAGAATGAAGTGTCAAGGGCTGCGTAAGGAGAACCAGACGAGGCAGTGGAGATGAAAGGAGGAAGGAGAGAGGACGGGAGTGAATGGGGGAATAGGAAAGGGAGGATCAGGAAGGGAGAGATGGATATAGAGATAGATATTGAGATGGATTTATAGAGAAATATATGGATAGATAGGCAGATAGGATAGGTAGATAGATAGATAGATAGATGGATAAACTGTCAGGCTGATAAAGTATATATAGAGAGAGAGAAAGAGAGAGAGAGAGAGAGAGAGAGAGAGAGAGAGAGAGAGAGAGAGAGAGAGAGAGAGAGAGAGAGAGAGAGAGAGAGGGGGGATATATAGATAGATAGATTAGGGAGATAGAGAGATAGAACAGATAGATAGGGAGGAGGAGGAAGACAGACAGACAGATAGATAGATAGGGAGGCACCCAGAGAACGAAATACGGAAAAAGAGCCAGAAAACGAGAGAATTAATCCAAAATGGATATTATGACTGGACAATAAACGGTCACTCGCGCTCATCTTTAAACGCTCGCTCCTCATCCAAAATCTCGAGTCACTTGAGAAGCTACGAATCATCCGGAGGAATATTTCCCTCCAGCGATGGAGGAGGAGGCAGTCAAATCTCGCGTCACAAAAACTCTACGGATGTTCACGCCGCATTTCACTTACTCCGACTACACACACAACTTTCTCCTAAATTTCTGTCTGGATATTGCTTAGCTGTTATTGCTATATATATATATATATATATATATATATATAATATATATATATATATATATATATATATATATATATATATATATATATATATATATATATATATATATATATATATATATATATATATATATATATATATATGAATATATATAAATAACATACCCACACACATATATACACACTCTCTCTCTTCACACACACACACACACACACCACACTCACACGCAAAAACACACGCATACACGCAAACACAACACGCAACACACACACACAAACACACACACATACAAACAGAAGACACACACGCACACACATACACACAAACAAACACACACACACACACACACACAAAACATAAACACATACACACACACATACACACACACACACACACAAGAAGACTACCCAGTCACCTATTCAATATCAGATCCAGTAACGTACATCTTTTCACATATCTGAAGAAGCACTACTTACGTGTTTTATTTTTCTTAAGTATCCATTGTCTCTTCTACTTTTACCAATAACATTAGTGAAAAGGGTAATAATAACAATAAGAATGATGATGAGATGATGATGATGATTAGTAAGAAATAATGATAACAGTAATGGTAGTAACAATGGTATCAATGATGATGATAACAATTGTAATTAATGATAATAATGAATATAATGATAAATAGTAATAGTGATGATAATAATGATATAATAATGAGGTAATTACTATGATAATGATAATATAGATAATGATAACAATGACAATGAATGATGATGATAATAACCAATGATATAATAATGATATAATGATATTAAAGTAATGATAATATAATAATGATAATGATTAAAAAAAGATGATAACAGTAATGTTAATCATGATGATATTGTTAATGATAATAATGCTGGCAATGATTATGATAATAATGATAATGATAATTGTAATAGCAATAATAAAGATGATAATGATAATGATAGTACTAATATGATTATAATGAAACCACAAAATAACAAAAATGATAAGAATAATAATGATAATAACAATGATAATAATAATTTTGATTTTGAAAATCATAATATTGATAATGATAATGATGTTAATGATAATGATGATAATGATATTAATAGTTGTAATGATAATGATGATAATAATAATGATAATAGTTGTAATGATATGATGATAATGATGATAATGATGAAAATGAAATGATAATATTTCACGGCTTTTCTCGGTCCCTTCAGCTCTCTCTGTTGCCCTGGACATCAAACTATTATCAAAATAAAGATGAAAAGACAGGTACTTCTTTCTCTTGTGATGTATATTCTTTTTAGCTTCTTTCAGTTTCCGCGTGAGAGATCGTGTTTACATTTCTTAAAAAAAAAAAAAAAAAAAAAAAAAAAAAAAAAAAAGAAGAAGAAAAAGAAGAAAAGAAAGAAGAAGAAGAAGAAAACAAGAAGAAGAAGAAGGAGAAGAAGAAGAAAAATGGCTCAGATTTTGTCAGACTGGGTTACAGCACCGAGTATCAGCGTCTTTTCAGAACCAAGGACATGTGTTCATACAGACGTGGGTACAGACATGAGCACACACACCACAACACACACACAACACACTCAGCACACACAACACATTCAACACATACACACACACACATACACAAAACAAACACCCTCGTAAATCATACACAAATGCATATACACACGAACACACACACACACACACACAACACACTCAACACATACACACGCACACACACACACACAACACAACACACTTAACACACACACACACACACACGGAAAAAACCACACACCGCAAGCAAAAGCACGGCGCGCAAACTTTGAATAGAGACAGATAGATATAACCATTAAACAATCCTTTCCCTTTGTGAACGCATAGTTCCCTGCGTTCACAAAGGCGCGGCCACAAAGACAACGAACCGCACACACACACACACATGCACACACCACACACACTCATACGCAACACACACGCACATACACACACACATGCACACAAGCACACACACACACACACATACACACTCACACGCAAAAACACACTTACACTTACACACACACACACACACACACACAAACACACGCACATACACACTCATCACACGCACACATACACAGACACATGCACACACATACACACTCACACGCAAAAACACACGGACACATACACACTCACATGCAGAAACACACATGCACACACACACACACACACACGCACATACACACACATGCCACACATACACACTCACACGCAAAAACACATCACACACACACCACACACACAGACACACACACACACACACACACACACACACACACACACACACACACACACACACACACACACACACACACACAAACACACACACACACACACACACACACACACAGAGGCTACTGAAAGCACAAAAGCGGTAAGGGTGAACACTGCATTTCAATAGCAAAGGAAATCGGATTTATAAGCTCGTATCACATTTTCTCACACTGCTAGGCAAGTCTGTGCCGCGCTGCACACATAAATAGCTCCGTGATTGCATAACTTTAGCATGCAGGCAGGGGGAAACTTTTCTTTTTTCTTCTTCTTTCTCTCTCTCTCTCTCTCTCTCTCTCTCTCTCTCTCTCTCTCTCTCTCTCTCTCTCTTCTTTCTTCGTTCTCTCTCTTTGTCTCCTTTCTCTCTCTCTCTCTTATCTCTCCCTTTCTCCTTCTCTCTCTCTTTATCTCCCTTCCTCTCTCTCTTTTCTCTCTCCTTCTCTCTCTCTCTCTCACTCACTCACTCACTCGCACACTCTGTTTATCTCTCTCTTTCCATTTCTCTGTTTGTCTATCTGTCTCTCTCCCTCTCTCCCTCTCTCTTTATCTCTCTCTCCTCCCCCATCCTTCCTCTCTCTCTCCTCCCCATCCTTTCTCTCTCTCTCCTCTTTGATATTCTCTCTCAATTCCCTTTTTATACTCGGAACATCCTCGGATATATTCTTTCGCTCTCGGAATCAGCTTGGAACTTTATAATCAGATGTCATGACAGGCTGTGCGTCTCTCTGGACCGAACAAGCGCCGGCTCTCGATTTTTTCTGTTGCGTCTAGTCGCTCGTTGTCTATTATTCCTTCGTCTTTTGGCTCTTTAAGTTCTCGCTCTCGTTTTTTTTATTATTATTTATTATTATTCTTCGTTTCGGTCTTAATTCCGTTTTTCTTTTTCTCGTTCTCGATATTTTTTTGTTTTATTATCTATTAATTGTCTATTCTTGTGTCTTTGGGTCTTAAATTCTTGCTCCTGATCTTTTTTATATATATTTTTTATTATCAATTAACATTTTTTCTTGTTTTTATTCTTTATTTTATTTTGTGTATTTTCTTGTGTATTTCTCTTTTTCTGTGTTTTGGTTATGTTTCTGTCTGTCCGGGTATTTGATTGTCTGACTTTCTTTTTGTGTCTGTCCTTTCCTCTATTTCATTCTCTACTATCCTACCTCCCTTTCTCTCCCCCCTCCCTCTCTCTCTTTATTTCTTTCTCTCTCTCTTCTCACTCACACACTAGGTCTGTCTGCCTCTCCTTTCTCTCTCTCTTTCTCTCTGTTTCTCTCCCTCCTCCTTCCCCCTCTCCTTTTCTTTCTTTTCCCCTCCCTCCCCACCTCTCCTGATACATTTCTCGGAAGTGCATCTCCATCACCCCTTCCATCACCGTTTAATCACCTCTCTCTATCTCCTCTCTTTCGTCTCCTAATGGCTCCTTATTTGCCCTCTCTCACCTCCATTGTTTTAGCCTCTTATCGCCGCCTCTGGCTCCCCCTCTCGCCTCTCCCCTCCTTGTTTAACATTGGCAATTCTCGTGTCTTCGAGGAGGCCGGGCACTTAGAAATTCCTTTCGTTTCTTATTGTTATATACACTTTTTTTTTTTACTTATACTTATTGCGTCGGGAATTATTTTAAATATCTAACGCTGGTAATAATCCTGGGATTCTTTTTAGTTCGAGGAATCACTTATAAATTCCTTTTTCTTTTTCTTATTCAGTTATATACACTTTTTTATACTTATTACGTTGGGAATTACTATATATATATATATATATATATATATATATATATATATATATATATATATATATATATATATATATATATATATATATATATAACACTGGTAATACCCCTGGACTCTTCGTGTGTTCGAGGAGGCTGGTCACATAAATTCCCTTTTCTTATCTAAGTTATATACACTTTTTTTACTTATCACGTTGGGAATTACTATATATATATATATATATATACGCAATACTCCTGGGATTCTTTGTGTCTTCGAGGAGGTCGGGCACTTATAAATTCCTTTTTCTTTTTCATTTGTTATATACACTTTTTTTTACTTATACTTATTGCGTCGGGAATTACTTTTTAAATATCTAACGCTGGTAATAATCCTGGGACTCTTTTTGTCTTCGAGGAGGCCAGTCACTTATAAATTCCTTTTTTTTATGCAAGTTATATACACTTTTTACTTATACTTCTTTACTTATACTCGTGGGATTCTTCGTTCTTCGAGGAGGCTGGTCACTTAGAAATCCTCTTCTTTAAAATCTAAGTTATATATGATTTTTATCCGCACTTATCTAATTAGGAATTATTCATATATATTTTTTTATTGTCCTTTCGTTGGTATGTATCTCTTTCCATAATTTTATACACTTACTTAAACTTATTTCGTTGAGAACTATTAATTTTTGTATTTAACATTGGCAATATTCCTGGGATTCTTGTGTCTTCGAGGATCACCTATAAATAATTTTCTTAGTTAGATATGATTTTTATCTGTACTTATCTAATTAAGAACTATTCATATTTGTATTTTTCACCATTGTTGTTTCTATCATTATTATTATTACTACTATTAAAATAATAATTATTATTTTTATCATCATTTTTATTACTATTACTATAATCATCAATATCATCATCATCATTATCACTACCATTATTACCCACTATTATAGGCCCTATAATAGTGGTCTCGCCATTTCTATCATTACCATTACCATTATTCCCACTATTACTACCATCGTTACCATCATCGCCCGCCCCTCACCCACCCTTCTAACCACGCCCATTTGCCTCCACTCGAGCTCCCTCCATAGAGCCCAATTTTGCACGCACATCTCCCTCGAGTGCACGCGAGAGTGCGTTCGCGTGCGGGTGAAGATCGCGTGTTTCCGAGGTCATTCGGGCACTCCGGCTGGGTTCTTTGGGCAGCCGAGTGCCCCCTGGCGACGGCGTCGTCCGGATTCAGGTCTTGGTCCTTTCTTCCTCTCTTCCTTTTTATTATTATTATTATTATTTATTTATTTATTTATTTATTTATTTATTCTTTGTTGTTTTTTCGTTCGTCTCATTCACTCACATCGCATCTGGTTATTTCTTTTTTTTTTCTTTTGCCTCCTCTCCCTCTCCTAGTTTCTTTCCCATTTTTCACCTGTTCTTCATTTCTCCCTTTCCTTCTCTTCCTCTCGCCTCGTCTCCCTTTCTCCCTTCCTCCCGATCACTTCTCTCTCCTCTTCGTATTCTCTTCTCTATTTTTTCTCCCTATAACCTCTGTTCTCTCCCCAATCTCCCTTTTCCTAAAAATTTCGCTTTTTCCTTTCCCTTCTTCTCTTCTCTCTCCTCCTCCTTCGTCTTTTTCTCTCTCCCTCTCTCATTCCTCTTTCTCTCCCGTCTCCCTCTTTTCTTTTTCCTCCCTCTCTCGCGTCCTCTCCCTTTCCTTTCCTCTCCTCTCTCTCTCTCCCCTCCTTCCATCCCTCTCTCTCTCTCTCTCCCTCCCATTCTCCCTCTCTCTCTCCCGCAAGCCCCCCTCTCCTCCTCCTCCTAATATCTTCATTAACACCGTCATAATCTATATTAATGAGAGACCTGACGGCCGCATTCTCTTCCCCACAGAATGACCCCTGCCACCTCCCCTCCCCTCCCATCACCCCTTGGGCTTGCCTTAGTCCCTGCCCTCCCTATCCACCCTCCCACCTCCACCCCCCCTATCCCCTCCCACCCTCCCCCGCCCCTATCCACCCTCCCACCTCCACCCCCCCTATCCCATTTCCCCTCCCTCCTTGGTTGTTATTCCTCCCTCTCTCCCTCTCCTTCCCCTCTGCCTCCTCCTCCCTTTCTCTTATGTCTTCTGTGACCTCACTTCTCTTAGACTTGTTTAGCTCCCTCACCCTCGCCGCCCTTCCCCTCATTGCTCACCCGTGGTGTTCTTCCATTCTCCTTTTCCTCCCTTTCTTTCTTCTCCTCCTCCGTTGGTTTGGTCGCCTCGTCGTCCTCTTTCTCTCTCCTCTCTTCCCTCCCTTAGTCTCGCTGTCCCTCCTTCTCCCTCTCCTTGTCGACCTAATCTCCCTTTCACTCTCTCTTTTGATCTTCTTCTATCTCCCTTTTCGCCCTCGCTCGCTTGGTCTTTTATTGCTCCCTTCTCCTCCTCTCTTTCTTTTCATTTTTAATCTATCTTAATCTTGCTCTCCTCCCCTCTCATGCCTCTTTCATCTCTTATCTTGTGATTCCTCCCATCCTCTTCTCCTCCTCACTCCTCTTTTGATCTTGTTCTCCCTCCTCCTCTTCCTCTGCCTCTTCCTCGTGACTGATCTTCCGATTTCATTAAAACAAACAAACAAACAAACAAACAAACAAAAGAACATCAACGCACATTGAAAACGAACAGACAAAGGAAAAGCAGTTCACATCCCCTCTACATATCCTAATAAAAACGAGAAAATAAAAAAGCAAATAAAACAACGAAATAAAAAAACAAAACAAAAGAAAAAGCCACTGATAAATGCGATACGACCCGAGAGGCTGAAACGGGTCAATGGGAAGCTGAAACATTAGGACTCGGAGGCCCTTTGTCGGCCAGGTCCTCGGCGAGAAGCTGATGAAGCCGAAGTGACCCGCTTGTTGGCGTCGCGACGAAGGGAATTTATGGCAGGAAGTCTTTTCTCGCCCGTGCCTTATCTCCCGGCGCCGCCTCCTCGCTCTCCCGCTTCTTGGAAAGTGCATGCACGCAGGCACACACACACGCACGTACGCACACTCACACACATATGTGTGTGTGTGTGTGTGTGTGTGTGTGTGTGTGAGTGTGTGTGTGTACATACGAGTGTTTGTGTGCAGGAAAAGGAAAACTCATTCCGAAAAGCTGATAAAAGGGTAAGGTGACCCAACGAGAGATTTCTCTCACTCTCTCGCACACACAAATACTGTTTCTCTGTCTGTGTCTTGCCCCCCCCCGCCTACTCTCTCAGCCCATAACACACAAGCACAGAAGCAGAGAGCAGTGACGTCACACCTTCCCGTTCCACCTACCTAGCTCTCCTCACTCGTCTACTCTCTCCTCACTCGCTTCCTCGAGGCTTTTCCATCTCCTCTCTCCTCACCCACCTCCTCTCGGCTCCTGCTTCTTTGCTTTCCTCATCCACCTCCTCCCTCTCCTCTCCTCACCTCGTCTCTTCCATCTCCTTCTCTCCATCTTCATCTCTCCACCGCCTTCTCTCGTCTCCTCTATCTCTCCTCTCTTCACTCTCTCCATCATCTCTCACCCTCTCATCTCTCCTCACCGCCTTCTCTCGTCTCCTTTCGTCTCCTCTATCTCCTTTCTTCACTCGCTCACTCCATCATCTCCTCCTCTCCTATCCTCACCCTCCTCCTCTCCATCTCTCCTCATCCCCCCCCCTCGGCCCCCCCCCTTCCCAGCCCCACCCGGCCAACCTCATCCCCGGAAGCTCGAGTCCCATTGAGGCGCCGCTGCCTCCGCCAGCCCCGGGAGCAATCACGGCGAGAGGTGATTGCAGGTGGCCAGGAACAGCCTCTCACTCCAGGGGTGGGGGGTGGGTCACTCGGTTTTGTGAGGGTTAGTGTTGCAATCACTCCCGCTGGGACGTGCTGCAATAACCCGCGGTGGGGCTTGTTGCAATCACTCCATGCGGGCTATGTTGCAATCACATACCGCTGGGTCTTGTTGTAGTAACTCTAGCAAGTCATGGTATTGCAATCACTCCCTCTGGATCATGTTGCAATAACCCAAGAGGGCCATGTTGCAATCACTCCAGGTCATGTTGCAATCACCTTTAGGTCATGTTGCAATCACTCCCGGTGGGACGATTTGCAATATTTTCAACGGGCCATGTTGCAATCACTCTAACAGGTCACGTTGCAGTCCCTCTGGTTGGCCATGTTGCAACGCTCCCCAACGGGCCATGTTGCAGCCACCGCCGGCGCATGAGGACAAGGGCCCCGTGACCTTTGCCCGAGGGGGTCAAAGGTCAATTTGGGAAAATGAAAACGAGGAAAACCAGGAGGGCGGGGATTGGTTACCAGTTTGGATAAAAAAGAGAAAATAGCAAAAGGAAAGATAGGAGATACAAAGGACAGGAGGCGAAATAAAAGGAAACTGGGTTGGAGATATAATCACAAAATCGAAGTAGAATAAGTAATAAAACCAAAAGAAATGAAAAGACAAACACATTACACAACACACAAACACGCAACACACACACACAACACACACCACACACACACACAACACACACACAGACACACACACACAAAACACACAACACACAACACAAAACACACACAGACACACACACACACACACATACACACATCGCAAACCCACCTCTCAATGGGTCCTTTTTGCTTGCCTCTCCTCCCTTCCTTCCTTCCTCGGAACGCTGCTCAGATGGGCGTCGGAATGCAAGCCGCCCCGCCCCCGCCGCCCTCCTCCTCCCCGCCCCCGCCCATCCCCTCCCCCCCCGCCCCCCCGCCCTCCGCCCTCGCTCCCGCCCCGCCCCCGCCCATCCCCAGAGGCGCCCAAGTGATACGATCTGAGGTTTCAAAGGCGCCCGAGAGACAGCCGAGGTAGTCGCCCGTGGCCTGAGTGGGCGTGCGTGCGCTGTGGGCTGATCTGGAAAGGGTGGGGGGGGGGGATGGGCGTCTGCTTTTGTGAGGGTTTGCGGGCGCGGGCGTGGGGGGGGGGCTTTCGCTTTTTTGCTTTTCTGGTCGTTTTTGGATTCTCTATGTGCTGTCAATAGTATGGTGACACACGTGTCTATCACTCTATACGAGCACACACACACACATATATACACATATGTATATACGTACATATGCATATATATATATATATATATATATATATATATATATATATATATATATATATATATATATATATATATACATATGTATATAATATATATATACTATATATATATATATATATATATATATATATATATATATATATATATATATATATATATGTATGTATTTATACATACACATACACACACACACACACACACATATACATCTATCTTTCTGTCTCTCTCTCTCATGCATATGTATATGTATATATATATATATATATATATATATATATATATATATATATATATATATATATATATATATATATATATATATATATATATATATATATATATATATATGCACCAACACATATATACATATACATTATATAAGATCATCCCTGCCTTCCTTCCCAGCACATCCACACATCCTCCTGAAAAAGTACACCTCACAATCACCTCTAATTAACCCGAAGGAGCGCGAGTCACCTGTGCAAAGGTGGGGGGGGGGACGTTTTTTCATCTGCCAATCAACCGCAATTTTCCTTCCGAGTCGCCGCGGATTCGCCAATCTGACAGAGAGGCGACGAGAACCCCCCTCCCCCCCCCCCTAGTCTTGCTTTTAGTAAATGAATAAAGTCTGAAGCCTCAGGGTGTCTTGGGGTGGGGTGGGGGGGGTGGGGCTGGGGTTGTATAGGGGAGGGGGTCTAGGATGGCTGTTTGAAGGGGGGTTCGGGGTATGGTTGGGTGTCTTTTGGGTGGAGGCGGGGGGAGGGTGACTGTCAAGAGTGCGGGGTGTCTGTATGAAGGATGGGGTGTGGGGTGGGGGGGGGGATGTCAAGGCGTGGGGAGGTTAGGGTTGGGAATGGGCGTCTAGAAGAGAGGTTCATAACTTTTTCCATTATGTGGCTTCCTGCTTACGTGTAATGATCTCCGTGGGCTTTCAGTGTCCGTCGTCTTTTCAGATTCAGTTATTACTATTTATGAATGGTGTGATGGTGCCAGGAAAGAAACACGGTATGGAAAGATTCCAATTCATCGACATGAATATATACACAATACACATATGTATTATACGTACATATGTATACATAATGATTTGTAGGTAATGTATGTGAGACAAAATCAGTCATTCCATAATCATAACTTACACATCGCTTCATAGCCCAGAAAGTATCCTATACCCCCCCCGCGCCATAGCCCCCGGGGATGGGTGTGGGTCTGGGCCTCGAGTGTGGGTGTTGGCTTGAGTGTGTCTAAGGGGCGGGTGTGTGTCTGGACGGTTATAGGAGACGTCTATGGGCAGAGGAAGTGGGAGGGAAAGGGAAGGGGGGGAGGGGGGTTACGAAGACGGTAGCCGCCTCATGCATTTAAAAATCACGAACTTCTGATACCAAGTTCAAGGAGACGCTAATTAGAACCATGTCGAACAGCTACCTCGGGAAACTACGGAACAAGGTTAATCACAGGAGAAAATCTGGAAGGGCCGAGTCAAGGTATTTGAAGGACAGGTAGGCCACTTCCATTAAGTCTGTTGAACGCCACCTCAAAAAGGAGACTTTTCCTCTAGAGTATTCAAACGGTTACTTATGATATGAAACACCTTGGAATCATAAAAGGTGGAACTTTTGGTTTGCGTTTGTGTACTTAATGGTAAACAATATTAAGTAAATTAAGGACGAGCGAGGTTGGGAGAATCCTCGACTGCCTCTCCCGAAGGCCTCTCTCTCTCTGGACTGCCTCTCTCTCGAATACCTCTCTTTCGATTGCCTCTCTCTTTGGACTGCCTCTCTCGACTGCCTCTCTCGACAGTCTCTCCTCTCTCTCAATTGCATTTCTCGACTGTCCTCTCGAATACATCTCTCGTGTGAATACCTCTCTCTCTCTTTCTCTCTGCCTCTCTCTTTCGAATGCTCCTCTCTCGACTGCGTCTCTGACTTCCTCTCTCGAATGTCTCCCTCGTCAGCCTCTCTTCAATGTCTCTGTCTCCAATCGACTAACTCTCTCTTTCTCTCTGACTACTCTCGACTGCCTCTCTCTTAAATGGCTCTCTCGTCTGCCTCTTTCGACTGCCTCTCTCTTAAATGGCTCTCTCGTCTACCTCTTTCTCGAATGCCTCTTTCGACTGCCTCTCAAATGTCTCTCAAGTATGCCCCTTTCGATTACCTTTTTCTTGAATGGCTCTCTCGACTGCTCTGCCTCGCTCTCTCTCCTCGACTGCCTCTTTCTTGAATGTCCCCTCGTCAGCCTTCTCAAATGTCTCTCTCCACTGCCTTCTCTCGACTTCCTCTCTCTCCTCGACTGCCTTTTCTTGAATGGCTCTCTCGACTGCCTCTCCCAAAGCCGGCCCTGATTGCGCCTGAGAAGGGAGTCAAACGAATCCCATTGGCTGGTTTATTAGGGCCGAAACACGTCTGACATCATCATTAGGCGATTGTTAGTTGCATAGACGTAGGTCATGGAAGGTATATCTGTGTTGCTGTTAGTTATATAGACGTAGATGAGTAGATGTTGTCAGGTATGTGTTTTTGTTGTTGCTGTATATTACTTTTTGTTATACCCTTAGATCATTAGGTGTATATATTATTGGTATCAGTTACAGATACGCAGGTGATGTTAGATGTGTCTGTATGAAACATCGTGAGAAATTCTGCTACTATTACTACCCGAATCCCTCCGTGATGTAAACAAACACGTCAATCCATTCATAACTTGCTGAAGTTGAAACACGCGAAAACTTCCATAAAACAAAACGAAAACTCCCATCAAAAACGAAAAACGAAAATCCCCATGAAAAACGAAACACGAAACTTCCACAAAGAACATAATAAATAACCCCCCCCCCAAAAAAAAAAGAAAACGAAAATAGAAACCGATCAAACGAAAAACAAACAAACAAACAACACCGAAAACCAAATCATTTACCATCCTCCTCTTTTCTACCACCTTCTCCTTCCCCTCCTTCTGCTACCTCTCCTTCCTCCTCACCTCCCCTCTCTTCCCCCTCTCTCCTGCCTCCTTCTCCAAATCATTTACCCCTACCTCCCTCCTCCCTCCCCTCCCTCCCCTCTCCCCCCTCCCAAGAACCCACCCATACCTCCTCCCTCCCTCCCCCCCCCTTCGAAAGCGAAGGGTCATCCCGCACCAAGCAGAAGTCAGGTCACTCGAGAGCATTCGGCTTAGCGGGAGGGCGCCCGCCTCGACAAACAAGACCTCACCAAGATAAACACGGGAGGCTGAGGACACACCCGCCGCTGCCCAGGCCGGCTTCTCGCTCTGGCAGGACCGTCTGTCAGTTCGTTGTCGTTTTTTTTTGTCTGTTTGGTGATTTGTTTTATTCATTTCGGTTATATATATATATTTTTTTCTATTTGTTGATTCGGTTTATTAGAGAGAGGGGGATAGGGGAGGGAAAGAGAGGAGAGAGGGAGGGAGGGGAAGGGTAGGAGAGAAGGAAAGAAGGAAAGGAGGAGAGAGGGAAGGATAAAAGGGAGAAGGAGAGACATACATATTATATATATATATATATATATATATATATATATATATATATATATATATATATTATATATTATATATATATATATATATATATATATATATATATATATATATATATATATTATATATATATATATATATATATGTGTGTGTGTGTGTGTGTGTGTGTGTGTATTTGTTGTCGTTTCGTTTTTGTCTGTTTGGTGATTTGTTTTATTTATTTCGGTTTATATATTTTTTTTTTTTTTCTATTTGTTGGTGTGTTTTATTGATTTCAGTTTATATATTCTTGTTTGTGTATTTTTGTATTTTGTTATTTCAAGATTCTAGTCTTCCTTGGATATCGTACTGAATTTGTCCTCTTCTAGCCTGCTCTCCCTCTCCTGTACTTTGTTCCTCCTCCTCCCTTTCTTTTCCTCTCTATCCTCCTCTCTCCTCTCTTTCCCTCCCTCTTCATCTCTCTCTTTTTTCCTTCCCTCTCTCCTCTCTTTAATCCTTTCTCTCTCCTCTTTTTTATCCTTCCCTCTCTCCTTTCTTTTTATTCCTCTCTGCTCCTTTCTCTTCCTTTCCTTCCTTCCCTCTCCTCCCTTTCCTCCCTATCATCCTCTTTCTTCTCTTTCCTCCCTCTCCTTTCCTATTTTATCCTTCCCCGCTCCTCTCAATTAACCTTCCCTATTTCCTCTCTCCCCTCCTCTCTCTCCTGCCCTCCTTTTTCTCTCCTCCTTCCTCTTTCCTTCTCTCCTCTCTTTCCTCTCTCTTTCTCTCACATGTCCTTACGGTCCCCTGTCCTCCTCTCTTTCCCTTCTATCCCCTCTCTCCTCCCCTTCCCTCCATCCCTCCTCTCTTTCCCTCTTTCCCTCTTCTCTCTCTCCCTCCCGCTCTCCTCTCTTCCTCCCTATCCCTCTCTNACCATTCAGCAG